>JBBMFX010000001.1:28077871-28091478 GCA_037832545.1 Rhabdalestes septentrionalis
ACACTCACACATACACATACTATTCCCCACAGACCTCTTCTCACTAACGTGGACGCCCTTTAGCCTTGTAGCCGCATCTTCAGCGCCTAAGCCCAACCCACCCCCTACAAGACGCGTCCGTATAACTACACACATACACATGGAGCCTAGCCCTACACTACTGCAGCAGCGAAACACAGTGGAACACTCTTGACTCTGACAGACGCGTCTAGAAACGAACGTCAATTTCTTACCGAAAATTAGAGCTAAAATTTAAACAAAAAACTACTCGACATCTTTAATGGGTTTTACTCACGTCTTCACTCACTGAATGTACGGATTATCATACAGTCGTAATCCCATATAACAGCGGCGTGTGTGCGCGTCTGACTAACCCATGTCATCCTCCACCAGCTGCTTAGCCTGCAGCCCCAGATATAATTTATGAACGCATTTTAATCCAGCGTTAAAAGAGAAAAATCAAGTTTACCGCAGCTCGACATTATTCTCCCGCTCCTGCTTCTCCACCCGCAGGCACGGCTCCTTTCTGAATGTGTGTGTTCTGAGAACCAGGGTTAGTCTCTGTCTCTCCCACATACGGTCCTCCTGGAACAGTCTTCAGCGCGTCGCTGTGCTGAATAAACTGTTTAGGATCACTCATGAAGAGCAGCCCGGAGGACTGCCTGCCTGCTTTGCATAGTCCAAACGAGCCCCCTCTCACTCGCCCCACCTTCAAGTCAGTGCGCACGCGCACGGACCATGTTGGGAGAAGACGCAGGATCTATTATGGGTGACTGTAGTTTTCAGAGATCCAGTAGTTCTGTGCCGACTGACTTGGAAAAAAGCAAGTATCAGCTTTTTAAACTGGTGGCCTGGTGGTCTGGGAGTTGCCCCTGCAACTCTGCTTTTGGTTTGACTGCCAGTGGCACCACTGAGCCAAGTAGTTTACCCAGGCACTACTCCCCAGGTTGTCGCTGGCTGCCCACTGCTTCACTTGGTGCATCAGTTAAATGCAGAATATTAATTTCGCACTCTTCACACTGTGCGCTGTGATGTGTTCATATATGACAAATGGACACTTTACACAAATCTGCCCGTAGGACTTATCTAATCTGCTTACAATAAATAAATATGATAAACCTAATAAATCTTAAAGTACAACAGGACATGAGCATGAACAAAACAAAGAGTGCCTCTGCAATATGAGTTGCATCTCTTGACATCGTGAATGGGCAGCAGATGGGGCGTCAAGCACTTCAACAGGTGCAATGGAGTGAATCAGGTCAGCGCCACAATACCAAGGACAGCGTCCTTTGGGTTGAGGCCACAAGGAACAGAGGCTCAATCCTCTGAAGCATTCTATCTGTACAAAACTGCTTTTGAGGACAACCCATCCAAAGCATACTTAAAAAATGCTAGATGTCATTTGATGAAATAACTTAATGTGGGAAAATGTTACTGAAGATCAGAATTTATATATATAATTTATTCTACTTATGTACATTTCTCTTACTTCTAAACATTCAAATTGTAGTCATTAACATTTAGTTCCTTTTTGGGGTTTAATTTCTTTATGTGAGAGCAAACAGTTCTGTGAATGGTCACAAATTTTTTAAGTTCAAGGCCAACGAAAATAATAAACTTCATTTACTAGGGCTGATAGGTGCTGGATGAGGTGGGGAATTCCAAAGAGGTTCTTAAAGTTTTTGTCATCATTATTTCACAATAACAGCACTTACACTGGAGTGAAAACAGCTTCAGGCAATTCTAGACACTTCTGCCAATAAGGAATAGCATTCTTCAAAATAATGATGGCAGGCGTTGTTAAAACACAAATATCACTTTACAATGTGCTAATATCAAACTCTCTGATAAGCTCATTCTTTATTATTCCCACAAGTGGAAAATTTGCATTGTTATGACAGAAAGTAGACAGTACAAATGTAATAACAGCAAAACAAAAGAATTAAAGCTATAAAACTCAACAGTACACTATAAAACATATACAATACAAATAATAAAAAAATATAAATATGTACATGTGTATGTATAAATATACAGTAAACCCCAGACATTTGCAGGGGTTCCATTCCAAGTGCAGCCGCAAAAAATGAAAAAATGCAAATTTGTCATATGGTAAAAAAATATGCATATAAATGCCTATTTTTGAAGTGTAAACCCTAAATATGACCCCAAATATAATCCCAAAAATGTATTTTCTCAAAAAAAGGTAAAGGTAAACCCGTATTCGTGCTGTACAAGGTTCGTTCTAAAATTAGTTATGTTTAATATGGAAATTTAGCTGAATTTATATTTTGAATTAATATTTGTTACAGAACTAGTCAATTTTATTTTTCTTAATAATTTAGTCCTAAAATGTGTAAAAAAAAAATTGCCTCAAAAAAATGCAGAAGGTATCTGCGGTTTCCACATATTTGCAGGGATTTACTGTGTGTACATATATGTATATACATACATACACATATATGTGTGTGTGTGTGTGTGTGTATGTATGTACATAGTGGATATATATGCATGAGCACAATGATGTCTTAGGAAGGCATTTGATGTCAGAGTACATTTTATGTAATTTCGAATATATACTCTATATGTCTATAGAGTAGCCTACCTATTTTATCAATTACTACATTTTATAAATAAGACCATGCAGTAACGTTGTTGTTGAGAAGTATTTATTAGGAGAGTTTTTAGAAGTATTTTTTTAAATAAAAACAGCATAAACACAAGAACATCATTCGCTTTAAGCAGATACAATGAAATGTATCAGTGGAATGAAAAGCACAATAACATCACACTTTGTAGAAATGAGTAGACATCTATGATTTCTGAAATGCACCATTATGACCAAGATCTAAAAAAGGAGCATCAGTTTTCAAACTGAGACAATCTTCTTGTTTTGACAGTGCCAGTCACATGTTAAATTCAGTATTTATTTTTCCTTTTTTAAAACGTGGGATTATCTCCAAGAGTGAGATTTTCACTGCACCACTAAAGTAAGCACAGGTTAAGCCACCAACTTTTTCTTCCCATCACACATGCCTCATACTCTCTCTCAATCACCTTAGAACCAATTTCTGATTTCAAAGTATCTGAAAACATTTCAGGATTGTTGACATTAGACTATATTGCTTTTTACAGTTTGGCTGCTATTGCTGGAGTGGTCAAAATCTTTAGCAAATCAGGCTTCTCACAATAGAAGCATCATAGAAGTGATACTAATCACATTCAGAGGGACCACAGACTTCACATGTAAACATTGTATTAAATTCTTAATTAAAGAACATGGCTAAAAAAACTAATAGAAAGGAATACGTAAGATCTTTAAAAGAATAAGCAGTTAGTCAGATTTTAGCATATATTGTATATGGCTGGTAAAGCTTATCAAGATCCTAAATGAATAACAGGCAAAGTTGGAATGAACAAATTAAATATATTCACCCGATTATCTAATTCCAAATGAAATAAATTAAACCAAAAAAATGACATACCTTTTTTTTTTTACAATGTTTTCAATTCCCCAGTCAAAACACTGATGTAAATGTTTACTTTCAGCACGCAAGTAGCATGTCATGTAAATCAGCACTATGTAACACACAAAAATTTAGTTTACAGATTTCACCATAATCTATCGGTATCACTCTGAAATTTCTTTTTAACAGGCACTTTTTAAAAAAACTTTTTTTCATTTCTCATATGTAAAAAAAATGGAACAAATCCAAAATTAGCCCAAACACTCAGGGGTGGTTTCCCAGATTCAGATTAGGCAAAAGCCATCTCAGTGATGGATCACCGTTGGAAATGCAATTTAATCCAACACTAGGCTTAAACTATCTCCACAAAACGGCACCTTAAGAATCCAGGGAATGACTGAGGTGTTATTACTTCTGAATGGCAAAACTTCACCTCTTCTGAAATGAATAACAAAATGCCTGTTAGGCAATCTGTTTATAAATAATAAACCAAGAAACCATTGATAAATAGTTTTAAAATGCACTGAAAGCTTTGCACAATGCACAGACAGCAAAGGATACAAATCGTTTCTGCTACCACCCAAAGATTACAGTCTGAAGGCAACAGAAATCTCACCTCAGCAGTTTGTTGATTTTCTTTGCTAGTCATGAGGAGTATGATGTTCAATAAGGCGTTGGCTTGGAGCTGCAAATTCTGGATCGTTTTTTGATTTGGATGCCAAGGCCTCTTCTTCCAGCTATTATGAAACACAATAACACAAGCCAAATAAGGAGTGCTAAGGATAAAAAACTAAAAAACAATAAAACAGTCCATCATGTGAGCATGACAAATGTGTGAAATGACTGATGACGGGGCTTTGTATTAGTTGAAAACCTTCAGCTATTCAAAATGCCTCCCTGCTGTGTGTGCAGTTCATGGTTTACCTGCTCTTTGATGTAAGTCTGCCCGCATGGCCCAATGCCCCTCAGTGTGAGGCCTATTATAAAACACCATGCAGACAAGCCTGCCTCCATGGCTGAAAGCAGAGTGCAGGGGAACCACAGACTCAAAGTCGTGTCCTTAAAGAAAAGTTAGTATAGTTAGCAGTAGCTGTGTCACTGATGACTTAGTCATGAAACTCAATACACTCCTCAGTAACACACCATTCAACTTGGAACCATGATAGCTCATTTGTGTACTAAGCACCCTTCCATACTTCAAAAAATACATTACTAAATGCATTTGTAATGGCTGTACATTTTTCTTTTTCCTTTTTACACATTATTAAGTGAAGTAATTTGCAGTTTGCGATGCAGATATTTTTTCTATCATTCATCTTGGTATACTGAAAACTTTTTCACCTTGCTCTAACCTTGGGGGGGTTTGCAATTTAGTTAGGAGAATAAAGTAAACTGGTACCTGGAGTCAACATATTTTTGAGTATCACAGACTGTAATATTAACTTCATAGCTGATGATGAGATTATCATCCTAATAGTGTCTCTAATGGCTGGTAAACTGTCCAAGCAGACTCACATAAATACGTGTGGTGTCAAAGGGGCAGTTAGCAGAGACAGGTGAGCGGGCATTGATGGGCATATCTGTGAAGTTGCAGCCATGAAGAAGCATACTGCCGTTGGCCCTAATAGTGAGGCTGATTGCCAGGAGCAGTCCCACGCAGCAGGCCAAGGAGAGCAGCGTGTTCAAGAAGGAGCTCACCAACAGGCCCACATGCTAGAGAAACAACAAAGCCTTACTACAGTCTCTTTGTAATAATGGAGTTCAAACCAGATATATCACCATATAAAAAGGGCCTTTTAATTAATTAGTTTTAAATATGTTTAAACATTTCATTTGATATGATTGATCAAGCACAGCATATTTCTAAAATTATCCAGACGAATGAATTCAGCTATTTTGTATTAACTACTGGCATCATGTTCTGGAGCACCAACACATGAGGCTAAGGTCACCATCCAGATAGCCAACCTTCAGCTACAAGGGTATAAATCCTCCCAGCACTGACCAGTGATGGACCTTTACAGTATATGATGGATATCCATCATTCCATTACTTTTCACTGCATGGTGTTCTTGAGCTCATCTGCTGTAACTCCAAAACATCATGGATTACTTGGAGTTGTGTTTGTGCCTCAAAACTAACTGTCCAACATCAGTATCTGGTTTCCTAATGAAAAAAAAAGTACACTACTTACTAGTTTCCAGTTGGTGATATTCCTTGACACCAATATTGCAACAATACCACTTGCAATGCTCTGAAAAATAAATGTTTGAAATGTAAACTTCTGGAAATATTACGAAAGACACTCTTCCCAAGTTCATGAAACACCTAGTGCTACAGGAACTGCGACCTGCAGTCACATCCAAATCTTAAAAAACAAACTCACAAGTAGTCCTGACGTGACGGCGATAATGTTGGACACTGTGTATTCTGTGGATATTTTACCACTTGGTTTGGAAATGTGCCTTAAAATACTGCCGTGAACGATGGCACCCAAGATGAAATTGATGTGGCCAACAACGATGAGCGTCAGTCCTTTGGTCATGAGCCTCCCAGGCCCCTTCTGCCTGTCTGCAGAACAGATGGAGGACATTACTCAATATTCATGACACCTCACAGGCCTGTAAACTGTAAACAGTTACTGTGCAACAGCATCTGTGACACGATTTTAGAAATTCTCACTGCTTTTCTTCAGTTATTTACACACGCGACAGACGACAGACATGTACAAGACTTCAGAAAACGGGTTATTTTTTCAGCTTGTCTGAATGGACGTTATAAACAGAATGTTTTAACTATTATAAAATCTACATTCTCAACTTCATCACAAAAAAAAAATCTGTGCTAGAGTTCGGGATAGTACAGCCGCTGTTATCGCGCGATTACACCTTGAATCATAGGACTACGAAGTCAACGAAGAGTTAAGGCAACTGAGTAAAAGGAAAAGGTTCTTACCAAATCCAAACATTTTTGTGAATTTCAGACGAAAACGGGAGTATCAGTCTATAAAAAACTTTCTCCTCGGTTTCCTGTTCCAACCGCTCACCTGGAGAACGGAAGTAGGCGGGACTCAAAGACAGTTTGTTACCATGGTGACCGCGATACGCACAATCGTTCTGTTTACATTTCTCATAAAATACACATTTCTTACCACTGATGTTTACTTTAAGATTACCCTCCATTTTTTTTAGGGAAAAAGTTTGACCACAGATGCACATATCGAGGGAATCGGGAGACCACACCTTGCACTCATGCTCCACAAATTAATTCTGTATTATATTATGTGGACAAAAGTATTGGGACAAACCTTTTAAGTATTTAATTCAGATGATCCCTTGCGTTCATCTTAATGCTTCAGCGTACCAGGATGTTTTGGACAACGGCATACGTCCAATTTGTGAAAACATTTGGGCGAAAACCCTCTTCTATTCCAGCATGACTGTGCTCCAATCCATACAGCAAGTCCATAAAACATGGTTGGATGATTTGGGTGTGGTAGAAACTGACTGGCCTGCACAGAGCCCTGATCTCAACCCCACATAATTGGTCAAAAGTCAAAAGAAAGAAAAAAAACTTAATATCCATTGGATTAAAATAAAAATTTAAATAAGCGGACGCTGATTGGGTAAGGCAGATCCGCCTTCAGTATATAAACGACAGACGCACGTCACTCACGCCACAGTTGAACAGCGATATTAACAGAGACGAATGATATAGGCGTATACAATGTGTGACCGAGCCCGAGACGGCACGGAGAGGGGGGCCTACAGCAACCTGTAGCCTAGGGGCCCCTGGCCATGTTAATCCGTCCCTGCACATGATCCTGCCATCAGTTTACAGGTTGTCCTCTCTTGAGGCACTTGTAGTTGGCACTGACACATCAGGCCTACTGGGAACACTCCATGAGCCTGTTTTGGATATTCTCTTGCCATCACAATTTGGCCCTTGTCACAGTTGCTCAGAACGTTACGTTTACCCTTTTTCCTGCTTCCAACACAAGAACTGTGTTTAAGCAGTTTAATTTGAAGGGTGCATGATTTAAAAACTGACAAATTGTTAAAAGTTAAATGTGGGAAATGGTAAGACAGGAATAGTTCTCTTCTTTAGGAAAATCAAGAATGTCACGAGCAGCTGCTAGATATCTGCAGTAGAAACACATTACTCTTGTCTCCTTACTGATAAAGACATAATGCTGCCAGCCCTGACAGGTCCTCTCCCATGTAACACACAAACGCACACTCAGCCTTGCAGCCTATATCTTCTTTGAGAGTGTGTATTAAGTTTCTAAAGCCTTGGAGATAGGGAGCAGCTGCCTAGGGCATCTACTGTACCCGTCAATCAAATGAATGCAACACTATTCGTCAGTGCATGCTAATGTTACACAACTTATACAAGTTATGCCCTGTGTAAGACCCTTGTGCTGATATATTTAAAAGTGATGTGATGTGATGTTATTCATGAGGCTGAAGACACTATTATCTGTCTGGCCATGTTAACAATCCAAACAATGAATGAGCACTTTGTTAGGATAGGATAAGATAAAGGACAAGGCCTGCATGAGCAAAGTCCTATCGTGGTTAGATGACACACCCACAAATGAAAGCATTAGCAAATATTAGAAACCACACAGGGTGTGTCAGGCCATCTATACAACAGACTGTAAGATAAAACATTGCAACTGCTTATTCACAAGCAGCATGAAGTCATATAACAATTTGACACTATATATAAATAAAATTGGGTGTAAAATACTTCAGTATCTGTGCTTTATTATTTTGGGAATTTTATACTGAAATTGCATACCCCAACTTTCCCAATTACATTTTGCAGAAGGTTTGAGGTTTCATTATGAAATTTAAAGTACTTGTTGCAGATCACAAATGGCAGGAGATTTTTCTCTTCAGTCAGTCAGGTTCTCTTACATTTAACTTTACTGTTTTTCATAAAATATTCAGCCAAACTCATAATTATAAAATGAAACTGCCCATAATTTTTTTACATACACTTGTTGTACAATGAATGGTAGCCATTAGTCATCATACCCACACCACCACATCACATAGCACTAAATGAAGAAAACCTTTCACCTTTCACCTCAAGTATTATTGGCTCAATACTCCCCTTTTAATTGAGAGAGTACGTTTTTCACCCAATCACTTGGTATCTCACTCATCCCAGCACCCAAGGGATGTTATGACAGATACTTGGGGAGTCAGTGATCTCCACAGTTCTTGATCTGCTGCGTTGTGTGTTAGGTTTGAGAAGCTCCAGCCAATCCATTCTTTACTGTTGTTAACCAGGATTTCAGTTTTTCATTAAAATATCAGAATATTTATACATCCAACTAAAATTCAATGAAGTGAGAAATAATAATAATAATAATAATAATAATAATAATAATAAAAAAGAAAATTTCCAGCCGGCTCGAACAGCACCACCCAGTGGCTAAAGAGCCTAATTAAATTTTGGGGTCATCTGAAGGTCAGTGCTTTATCAGCAGTGGCGTGATAGGCTGCCTTACTTCAGCATTTTATACACAAGTAAATAAAGCAAAAAAAAAATGTAAAGGACAACACCCAGTGATGTTAAATGTTGTCAGAATGGTATTTTGTCTGTTTTATTTTAACTGTTTTGGAAGCTAAATATTTGCCTCGGTACAAGAAACAAATACAAACACTCACAATAAAAACCAAGCCCACTGTCCAACAATACACATCTTGGTGTTCCTGGGCTGAGGAAAACATGTCTTTGCAACAAAACCATGAGTGCAAGGCAGGAGGCCTTCACACTTAATCTTAAACAGAAGACCAGAGAGAGGGTCACAAAAGAGTAAGGTTGGTGTAATATTAAACTAGGCAATACAAATCTAACTGCCATACATTCAACATCAAAACAGTTTAAATGTCAGGTCTACAAAAACACAGAGGGAACCTGTGTGGACATTGGAGGAGATAGTGATTGACAAGACAAATGATTTATGGTTCTTGGTTTATAGACTTTGAAGATGGAAAATATATGAATGTTTCCTGAGAGGGGTGGCTCTTGGCTCCGGACCCTTTCGTTTTTTAAGCTGCCATCTATTGTCTTATAACACTCAAACACTAAATACATTTTATTTTTATTTTTTATACTGAACCCAATATGTGATGGGAAATTCTGATATGCCTAAATGAAAAACAATTAACATGTGTGGAAATCAACACTGTGCTGAAGCAAATTTCAAAGTCCTAATGTTCAAGCTGGTGGCTGACGGACTTGTGCGCTTATATATTTGACTAAGGTCAGGTGGTTAGAAGGTCAAGTAAGGAGAGCAATAAGGGTCATGCTAAAGATTATTATAGTCGCTACAGGCAACACTTTCTGTTTTCTGTTGATAAATACAAAGTATAATGTAATAAGGAAACACTCAGAACAAGGACTAATTTGTTTGGTTTCAAAGAAAAAGGTAAGGTTAAAGGAATACAAAAACACAGGTTGACTGACTAAATTTATCTAGACGTGACACTGTGTTCGGTCAGACAAGGCAAGTGACATACAAGGTCCTTCAAGCATTCTGACTGATCAGCCACAGCAGCAAAGATGAAAGGTGGGTGGAATTTGTGCTAAACCACACTTCCAAACTGGAAAACCTCACCCACCTGCATTTGCACGGGTATTAACATATGCCATAAGAAAAGTAACATGTCTATGGAAAAATAACAAACAAAAAACATCTGGAACAGAAGAACTAAAATCCCTTGAACTGACAGAAGGAAAAGGAACTCCTCCACGGAGCATGTTCAAGCCGTCCCCACTGCAGTTGTGAACAGCTGTGAGCCAGTTCTTCTCTTTTTTGGTTCCTGACTTGGAGTCCACTGGCTAACTGAACAGATGGTCATTGCTGCTGGTCAGTGGCAGTTGCTACTGGAAGTCCTTGCAACTGCCGTGGTTCTGGCACTGTATGGAGTTCTCTGTGCTGTGTGTGTGGCTTACAGGGGGAGGGGGCTTGGCTGGGTTGAGACACTGGCAAATGAGTGTGGGCATGGGCACTGGGCGCCCCATCCGGCTTTGTGTCCTCCGCTGGACCTCCCACAACACCAGGAGTCATGCCCACCTGACCCTGAACAAGCCCGCTGCAGACCCAGAGAAATATGTTCACACACAGTCTTTAAAAGGAGACTATGTTCTATTGTTTCCCTTAAGAGCCATTAATGGTCCAAAAACAGGCATCATTCTTTTTTACATTTATCCATTACAATTATATTTCTTGTTATTGTACCTTTAAAACTGATTTGCTAATGACCTTTTTTGGACTGGTAACAGTAAGGCAGTTCAAAAGATAGTCTAGGTTAAACACTCATAAATGTCATCAGCTAACACTATGCAGTCATTTCGTATGGGCAAGATCAACAGATCCCTGAAGAAGTCTGAACAGACAGAATAGGAAGTGATAGAAAGGTACAATCTGCAGACAATCATGTTAAGGTCTTTAAATAATTACCTATAAATTATATTTGTAAATTTCTGTAAAAGTCTCATTACAAATTAGGGAATTTATTTAAAAAACCATTATGAATGACTGTAGAAGTAATCACAGATTTTGGTCGGCCAGATTCTGTATACTGATATTTACCTGACTGGGTTTAAGTATACATTTTGTCTTGCAGGCCGCCAGGAGATATGGCTGGTAGCGGCTGGGCCACTCTGCTAAGGTAGAAAAGCAGTTAGACAGAACAGTACAACGAGGCTGGACAAAGTGCGTGGGTCTGCATGGATAACCATAGAATATTACAAGAACATGGTCATTGTGAGAAATAGCATTTTGGGTTCATATATATCAGTGGTTAATATGGCAGCCGTATTCATTTTATAGTAAGTAGAGGAGCTGATGAAATGGCATGTTATTACTGGTGTATTAAAACATTATAAAAGCATTAATCCCTGAATATTCAGCTGATTCTGTATTCACCCACTTTTACGGTGAAAGGAACCCCTTGCGGATGAGAGGGACAGATAGAAGTTAGGTGGAGAGATGATCAGGAATGTTAAAAGGTAATTATCTCTTTTTGTTTAAGATTCTTGCTCACCTGTATGCACCACCATTGAGCTCTGCATGTACCTGCTGCTCTACCATTCCCCATGGCGCAGTGGCAACAAAGAATTCTTTGTTGACACAGTTTCTCAGACTGTCTGGAATACGACCTGCAAACACAGAGAAAGGCAATAGCACGGGTCTTGAATATGTGCTTGCCTGTGTCTTTATTTCCACACTGAAATATATTTCAGTAGTGCCTGGAGATGCTGGATATTTAAAGGCTGGTGCAAAACAAACAGTACAGATCTGCATTCAACAGAAATTGCACATTACCCCTCACATCACTGAATTGTGCCTTATAGCCTTCATAATAACAACTGCCAATGAATCCCCTAAATGGTCATATTTAACCTAAATATCCCATGTAGTGAAACTTTGTAAATGTTGGCTCCCTTGCATGGAGATGGTGAGTTGGATCCTCTGCAATACCACAGCTACCCGGCTAAGAGTGCAAGGGAGAGCTTCTCTCTTTTTCTGGGTGTGTAGGATTGACCTCTTCAACCCAAACTTCAAACATGGTGCTAGACAATGAGGTGGTATGTTAGCATTAAGCTCAAAGTGTGTTGAGCCGCCCAGTGATGCTGCATTAGTGGTAATTGTAAAGATATTGTGCTTTAATAACTAGTCTTTAAAAGCTAAAATAAACCTTTAAATTATTTAAACACTTTTTCTTAGTATACTTTAGAATATAGAAATTAAGTTTGCATGTTGGAGGTCTTTCATATTTGGTCAAATTGAAACTAAGGTCATCAGTTGGCTTCTCGCCTTTTGCGAGTGTAGACAGAACCTTTTGCGGCTGTTGACAGAACACCACTGACAAAAAAAGTACACACTATATTGTACAAATATGTGTATTTAGATATATATTGAATAAAAAGTGTACTTGGTTTGAGTGTATGAGTCAATAGTCGATGGGTGGAGCCTTAATGTGTGTTAATGCTGGTATGTGTGTGCATGCAATGTATACCTGTAATGGCTCTTCTTATCTCGGTGGCAGCTGCCTCCCGCATTTCTAGCGAGGCCTGTTCACTGTACCAGGCTGTATGGGGGGTGCAAATCAGATTAGGGGCATCTTTTAATGGACCCTGGGTAAAACTAGAGAAACAAAGCAAGAAAAAACAGGGGTAAAGCCTTAGATAAGGACAGCACCCCAAACCACCTGTAGAAATCAAAGCATGAACACAGCAAATAAACAAACTCTGCTGTATGTAGGTGTATGAATCTCACATGAATGGTTCTGACTCATGGACATCCAAGGCAGCTCCTCGGATTCTGCCCTCTTTCAAGGCCTGAGCCAGGGCTTTTTCATCCACGAGCCCACCTCGTGCACAGTTCACAAGAAATGCTCCCTGCCGCATCTATAACACAGAGGCAACAACCTACATGTATCTGAAAGTGGCAATTCAACTGCATTACTGATAACAGTATCAAGTATTTACTGGCCAAAGTAAATTTAGACCTAGATCTCTAACAGGTGTAAAAATGTGTGTTTTTATCATCTGTATTCCACCACTTCCAGACCCTCCAATTACATCTATTCATGTAGTGGATTTTGGTGTAAAATAGTAAACTGAATATCTGAATAAATCTGAATAAAAGAAAAATCAAATCAAATTTTGGAGAAATTTGCATCTTATAGAACTGAATCATAGAGGTCAGTCCAAATGCCCATTTCTTCATTGGCACTGCAGAACAGCCACTAGGTGGCAGAGGTGTACTTAATACAGTGGCATCAATGATACATCCACTGTAGACTGTCCAATTACAAGAAAATTACAACACTGTGCCTGTAACTGAAGACAAAGATGGCTTGCAGCCACACGAACGTCATTCCTACTCATTGTCAGTTGTATTTAGAACCGCTTTGAGATGTCACATTCACAATGTGACATTTTAGATCCAGATTTTTGCTTTGCCAGAATGTTACAAAGGTTATGGCCACAGAAGTGCTAAATCGGTTATCATGGGGAATGTATATTAAACTTTCAAAGACTGCAGAGTTAAACTCCCAAACTGAGAATACTGATTTTTGTCAAAGAAAGTACTGGGACAAAACTGGAGCA
>JBBMFX010000001.1:28103005-28122787 GCA_037832545.1 Rhabdalestes septentrionalis
TACCACTCAACACAGAAAGCTGTTATGAGGAGGTGTCAGAGCATAGCATTAGGGATAGAGTTTCAGCAATACATGTATACACACACGCACACACACACAAACACACCCATGCTGACATTAATACACAGGGTTACTGGGTGAAGAAAATAAAGGAAACAGCTGTTATGCCATCACATAAGAGATGATTTCAAAATGTATGCTGGGAAATATCACTCAGCTTACCTTCGGTCCACACACACACACACACGCACATGCACACACACACAAACACTCCAATGTTTATAAAGTCTTGGGTTCAAAGAGGGTCAAAAGGTCAAGGTATGTCGAGGTTTACTATTCCTTTACCTACTAATACTACTGTTATTATTATTATATCGCCATAGTCGTTATTTATCATCATCATCATCAACAACAACAATACATTTAAAAGATTACTACTACTGCAACTATTATTATCACCATTATCATCATCTTCATATTAATATTATCTTCGTTATTTTTGTAGGGCTTCCACTAAAATATGTCTTAAATGACGATTTTTTAAAATCTAAAATGCCAACAGAAGTTATTCTAGTCAGTTAAAATTCAAATACTTGCATTATGACAGCATTCTGTGCCCTGTTCATTGTGTCAGCTACACCTCTCAACTCACAGTGTAACTTAATCTCCATGACGCCATGACATTTTCTCACTATAAATAATTCACGTAACTTGCCTGCCTACATTTACACAACCACAAAGACATGGTGTGCTGCTCATTCGAGCTTTCTCAGGTCCTGACCAAAACTCGTATAAAATGCTAATGATCAAGAACACCTATTACACACACACACACACACACACACACACACACACACACACACACACAGCACTGATAGACTAATCACAGACACAATCCCTAACCAGCAAGCTCATCCTCATTACACACACGCCAATAACTGGACGTAGTCCCAGAACAGTCAAAAGTCAGTCGGAAAGAGAGAGAGAGAGAGAGAGAGAGAGAGAGAAATAGAGAGAGAGAAAGAAAAGAGAGAGAGAGAAAGAGAGAGAAAAAGAGCAAGAGAGAGCGAGAGAGAGGAGAGAGAGAGAGAGAGAGAGAGAGAGAGAGAGAGAAATAATTTTAGGCCTTGGAAAGAGGTCAATTTTCCTGCAGCAAGCATAATTTCCAAAGGGAGATTATATTCTGTTCATTCAGTTTTGCTGGATTATGTACGATGACCCACCCTGCCCATCAAGTCCAACCTTGCACAGATGGCTGGTGGGATTTTATGTCTGTAATCCCTCTTCTTGCCATCTCTTTCTTCCGCACTGTTCTCCCCCCCTCCCCCTTTATTTCCAAAACCGCACTGGTGAATGGAGACTTGTAGTTGAACATATGGCCACTGGATCCACATTAACTGACTGTGCCCCGTTTTCTTTTCTGCTCTCTTTCTTCCTCCACTCCTTTTCCTGCCAACTGATTTTAAATTTCTCTTTATTTTCTTCTATTTCTTGATGTACAGATGTGGACCGAGTCTCTCAATTCTGAACATTCCCACACTGAGCCTATGATTCCAGGGACAGAGATACCAAGGAGTCTCATGAATGAAAAGCACAGTCGATGCATGTCATCTGGATGGCCATGGAGAATAACAGACTTAGTCACATCACACACTCCAAATAGGTTTCACATAAAAACAGAGACAAAGAAAATGTTCATTGCTCAAAGCTGAGAG
Organism: Rhabdalestes septentrionalis; assembly: GCA_037832545.1. Lineage (NCBI taxonomy): Eukaryota > Metazoa > Chordata > Actinopteri > Characiformes > Alestidae > Rhabdalestes > Rhabdalestes septentrionalis. The sequence goes on from JBBMFX010000001.1 coordinate 28,104,721, forward strand.
AATAAAGCAGAACTGAACATTTACATTGGGTGGTGGTAATCAAACTGTAACCAAAGGACATTTGCAAAAAGATCAGGAAATTGAGAAAAGGTATATTTTTGTCAACTGCTTGAAGGAATTTGGAATACATTAAAATTGAACTGCCAAAACATTTCTGCTATTTAAGCACAAAGCAATATTTTGACCACACACACACACACTTTTACAACCTCAATCTGCAGAGTGCAAAATAAAGTCAAAGCTCTGGTACTAGTATCACATACTACTAGACTTCTGTCAAACTTCTAACTCAAAAGGAGTAAACATGTCAACTCCTTCTTATATTAAAAGCAAACCACCTTACCTTCCCTGCCAAGTATTTCTCACCCACTAAACGTTCAAAAGCACAGGTGACCTTCATATAAATTAAACACTGAAGCTGCACTAACAGTAGGTGTAATGTATTGCCAATGCATGAAATTAGACAGACAGGCATACATATGCACACACATACACACATGGCTGACCTGGTTTGACTGCTGCATCCATTGTCATGGCTACATAATCTTCTCTTACTGAAAAAATAGGGACTTCACACAAAGACAGTCCCACATGCCCTTATATGGAGATTATTAGTCCTAAGGGGTATTCTGGATTAGCATATAGAGGGAAATCACTGTTTAAACGGAAGTGAGGTTTTGAGTTAAAATTAGGACACATGAACAAAATGCTACAATATTATAAATAAGTGAAGAATGTCTTGACAGTTTGTGTGAAAACATGCAACATGAAGAAAGTTACGAGGTGAAAATTGTGAAGTGTGATTCTGTAAAGCAAACTTTATAACTAGAGGGGTAAAGCACAATGTTTGTGGTGAGCCAAAAACATCAAACAATATACAATGTAAATACAATAGGCTAATTATAAATTGTATTCATAATTTTACAAACTGTATCCTTCTCAAATGTATTTTCACAGGAGTGCACAGGAGTTTGTTCTCTCACTGGGCAACTGAGGTTAGAGTAGCTTTCAAGTTAATCATTCTAACAGGGCCAAATTTAAGCAGTTCTGCTGTATTGTTAGCACCACATCTTTTCTGAATCACAGTAAATTCTTTAAGGCTAATATAAAAAAATTGACTTTAAACAAAAATACGTAAAGAGTTTACCTTATATTCCTGAAACTGATTTCATTATCCATGGCCATCTTGTAAAAAACTTGATTGATCCATTTTGATACTAAGGCACCTTACCCTCAAAAATCAGGAGTCTGATATAACCCGATATGAAGGAGCAGAGACAGCAGAGTAACAGTTTCATTACATGCTAGGAGAGCTGTCTGAAGTCATTATGTGTTGATGAGCCCAACGTGACAGCAAGAGTGAGAGAGAAGAGTGAGAGCAATTAAAGAGAGATGGATAAAGTCATTGAATGAAGTACATGAATAAATTCACACAGATGAAGAGTAGGCTGTAGATTAGAAAACGCTGTTAAAAGAAGGTTTGCGGATTAGAATGCTATCACAGCTTAGAGAGGAAAGCCACAATGCTCTTGATTTACCAGCACATTCTGGCACATCCTCTTCAAACACAAAAGAGATTACCTACGACTCTCTTGACATTCCTGTTCCAATTACTGTGTGCCAGCAATTTGCACAACACAATACTAACACACAGGGCAATTACATGAAAGGTTTTAGATATAAACACATTCCCAATTTATCAAGACCGCTCATTCTGCATTCTTGCACACCAGCAGGGCACTGATTGCCAGTCTTTCATATCAACTTCATTGTACATCTCTTTCCACATCTCCCTCTCAAGAGGCTCTCGCATAATATGCCATCACTTTGATTACAGTAATTAGAATCAGATTACTCTGACTTACTATGGTGATATGCTGTTTAATTTCCTGCCGGGTTTTGACACCGCATCTCAGCTCCAGTTCAACTTGCTGTTCTTGGGCCCCTCCCCCCAATGCAGCCATTCCACATCACATACATGGGCCGCAGGGCGAAAGAGCTCTGTTACATCAACAGCATGGGTGGGATTAGAGAGCCCAGAAACACTACACTGTAACCCTTTTCCAGCTCACCAACATGCCCTACATAACAACACCTCCTGCTCTGAAAATTCAATACAATGTCCTTAAACATATAGCCTTGCTTAGGTAGCACTAAATCTCTTCCAGCAAAATAATTTTCACTGTTTTTTTTCCCAAATGTCAATAAATCACTTGAAATTTGAATACAGAGCCCTCTAGCTCATGCTTAACTAAAGAAGCAAACCTCATCTTGCATCATGAACTGACTCTGAAAATCAATCCACATCCAAATCACTGTGCTCAAAGCATGTTCATATCATAACTAGAGAAATAATCTAGGGAAAAGCCGTCCTCGTTCTGAGCAAAATTCAGAACCTCAAAGAGAAGAAAGAAAAGATATAATAAGATTTCCAAACTAGAAATCATACATTCATTTCATACATCAAAGGCCAAAATAACACAACACGCTCTGACAGTCACTGACACCCCGAAGGTGGTCTGGAAGGATAAAGCAAATGACTAATGCTGCAGTGACATTATTAAGTAACATGAAAGGCCACTGCACTGTGATATAGTAAAGAGAGATTGGTTCAGTCATAAAACTGCCAGGACATAAGCTTACAGCAGGTCCTGTTTAATCATATGGGTCCTTCATTACTGAAATATATCCCTATTCCCAAGAAATTAAAATCTAACCAATAAAGACAGCAGAAAAATACATAAAAGCTCTCAAATACAGACCTATCCCAACCTCAGCAAGCCTGTTGTGCTCTATTTGCAACAAATTCATGCAATTACTGCAAATGGAGCACAACAAGCCTTCATCAAAATAGCAGAAATGTACCTCATGCTCAAACACATTTAAAACCTTTGGTCTGTAATCACTGCATATTTAAAAACAGTAAAAAAACCCAACCACTTTCTGATCTGGAGTGCTAAAATACACACCATCTGTCCCACAAAAGTATCTTAAAGCCGTGTATGAATGTTATCTGGTGCTAGCCAGCAGGAAGGTGATAGGAGGTCCGTAATTCTCTAAACAGAAAAATTTGAAATAATTAAACACAAGATAAGATCGTAATTACAAAATTTCTAGACAGAACTTTATTATGTAAATTGAGTTTTCCCCCCATTCTCATTTGATAATAGCCAGGACATGTCAGAGGAGGAAAGGAAGGACAAAGAGCTGGAGGATGAGAAAAAATGGTGATGAGGGCTCTGATTTACTTGTGTCAGGTGATGCCATAGTGGAGACGATGACTGGTGGTCCAGTGCGCCGGGTAAGCTTCTGATTGGCGATGCTAGGAATCTGGCCTGTTGTAGCAGCACCCACAGGCACCAGGGCACTCTCATGAGGTGCTGACCCCACCTTGCGCATTATCTGTGGGCTTGAGTGTGGACTGGTAATGGAGGTCATTGTGGCCAGGCTCCGATCCCTCTTCATCAACTCCATGGGTACAGTGTAGTTAGTGGAGTACGCCTTGGGGGCCTGCTGAGGCGGCAGAGCAGGCACAGCCATTGACTGTGGCATTCCAGCTAGAGCTGGCATCTGCTGTGGCACACCATGAATTGATGTCGACAAAGTCTGCAAGCCTGGAATTTGTGGTGGCATTCCTGTAATGTGTGATGGAAGGGCTATTTGCTGGGACATTGCAGTCATAGATGGCATGTGAAGGCCAGCTTGAGGAGTGTAAGCAGACATTGGACGAGGCTGGACAGGGACTATGGCACCAGTAAAAGTCCCTGGTGTCCTGGCTCCAGGATATCCAGTTGCCTCTAGAAGCTGCTGGGAGGGAGCACTACTTGGCCTGCGGCCTATGACCTCACCAATCCTGGGAGACATAGTCGTCAGAGGGTTAGGGGGTGCCTGCATATACTGAGACTCCATGCCTGGGGTCAGTGGTGGCTGCTGGTGCACATATATGTCACTGCGGTGGCTAAAGCTGTTAGACCGGCCACGCACTGGAGCAGTAGGATTGTGGGGGGTGGTGGGAGGTACATCAGGTGGACGTTTACAGCTGAGTGCCACACGAGAAAGAACACGTGCCTGTCCTAAGTTGGGTGCAACCGAGCGAACGTCGTTTTCTTCCATAACAGCCAACATTGCAGAGGAATCAAAGCCTTGCTGCAGCAGAGAGGTAATAGTGCTCTCAGAAAGGCCTTCATTACGCAGAAAAGCCAAGAACTCTGGATCTGCAGTCTTCTTAGGGTCCACAGGAACCAATGGGGTTTGAGGGGTTGTAAGTGGAGGGCCAGGAATAGCAGGTTGAATAGGAAGCTGCGGAGGAAACTGAGCAGGGACAGTAGCTATGCTTTGGGTAGTTACAGGAACAAGAGCTGGTAGGGGAGAGTTAGGGTCATAAATAGGATTTGGGGGTGCGACAGGTTGCACCTGCTGAAGAGGTGCAGAATGCGTTTGCTGCACTTGTTGTGCAGGAGGAATCTGCTGCACTTGTTGACCAGGTGGCATTTGTTGCACTTGCTGAACTGGTTGCATTTGTTGAACTGGCTGCATTTGTTGCACTTGCTGAACTGGTTGCATTTGCTGAACTGGCTGCATTTGTTGCATTTGCTGAACTGGCTGCATTTGATGCATTTGCTGAACTGGCTGCATTTGATGCATTTGCTGAACTGGCTGCATTTGATGCATTTGCTGAACTGGCTGCATTTGATGTGCTTGTTGAACTGGCTGCACTTGTTGGACTGGCTGAACCTGCTGCTGCATTTGTGGCTGTGATTGCTGCTGCTGCTGTTGTACAGTGTATGGGGAGGGGCTTTCCTGACGACTAACCATACCTCTGACAGTCCCGTCCATTCCTTGTGATGAGGGATCCACCACCAGGCAGGTAGCTGCAGGCTGATTAGGATCCACTGGTCTCCCGTTAATGTCACTATACAATGTACGCCCAGTAAGAGAGGCTGGTGGCTCTGCACCATAACGGGGAGAAGTGGGCTCTATGCCATAGCGTGCAGGAGAAGGTGCCCGGCTTGGAATACGCTGCCCATCTGGCATCATTTTAGATCCCGGGGTAGCAGGTGGGGGACCAGGAAGGGATGGTTCCCTGTAAATGCGGTTCATTTCATGAGCAGTAGAGGCTGGAGGAGGAAGTGGGGCAGGAGTAGGAGCTGGAGGGCCAGATCTCCCACCTTGGTTCTGTTCCCATGGTGGCCGAGATCCTCCTATCATTCCATAATGAGAAGTTGACCTATTGAGGGCGTGAACCTGCTCCGCACGATAAAATCCATCAGGTGACCTAGGGAGTATGCCAGGATCTTGCTGATAAAAGTCAGGCGGTGGTAGAGAACCACGGTGGGCCATGGGTGGCCGATCAAAGTGGCTATTCAACTCAGGAACAGAACTCTTTCTTATGCTGCGAGTGTCTGGTCGATCCAAGTAGGTTTGGTTATAGAGAGAGTCCTGGTATGAGTACTGCTCCCGTTTCATATCTAGGTCAGGTGGACGCATCCCAGAGGGTGGTTCATACCAAACTCCTCCTGCATCCCCTCCATAAGACAAGGAATTCCGTCGTCCAGTCATCCTGGCCTGTTGCTCATAAATGTTCTCACTGCGGTCCCATTGATTCTCATTCCCACCGAGTGTGTCCCAGCTCTGGGAGCGACCAATCGGCAACTGCTTGCTGGAGAGCAACATCAGTTACAGAGATACACCACTCTAAGAAAAAAAAATGCAGGATATGGTTCTGCTTCAGCTTTTTAGGAAAATATTTACAACAAGAAGTGAGAGGGAAAAAAAAGAAGCCACAGAATATATCCTTTTCGCCAGAGTTCCACCTGTAATTTCTGTCTCTCCTCTCTTTCTAGTTCTGGTTATCAGGTAGCTCCTCCTGGTAGGCGATTGCTGAATAATTAATCTGGGGAGAATTGCTCTTGCTGATGTAGGATGGAAAGAGGATACCAAAAGTACTTGCACAGTGGCTGTAGGTGAAGGCAGCCTGGCTACTCCATTGCGGAAATTCAAAGTGACAACCGTGAACAGGCGATGGGATAGAAAGAAAGAGAACGAGAAAACAGGGAGGAAGGGCACATTTTCAGGGGGGAGGGTTGGTGGGGTAGGCTGGGGCTTGTGTTAATCCAACGGAGCTGATCTGCTCCTACTCTGGGACATTTTACTCGCTCGATTGCTATGAGGGATTACAGACTAAATAAAGCCTGCTTAAATCCACTGCCCCCCCTCATGACATTCCATACACACACGCACACATACACACAAAACACGCACAGAAACACTAACTCATGCTTATTGTGCAAGTATTTACACACCGATGAAATAGATGCTGCTGATGATGATGATGATGAAGTAGGTAATGGAAATTTTACAATGGGACACACCTACCTGTGGCTGATAATTTTGGAGCTCTCTGTATCTGTTCAGTCTCTGTCCAGAGGGTAGCAGAACAACTTTCCCGGGACCCCGAGGGGCGGGACAAAGCAGCAGACCAGTGAAATTAAAACAGATCTAATGCACCAGTGCTAAGTCGTAGAGCACTGTCAGAAACAACAAATCCTGATTGAACAATAATCCAGCAACTGGGCCGGAAACATGTGCACAGTCATGCAACTGCAAAGAACATGAGTGCACATGTCTGCCCCATGTCAAAATGTAAACTTTTTACATCTGCAAATATTCTGTGTAGGTAACTTTTTAGACATCTTTTACATTGTTCCATTCACTAGCCATTTTACTTATCCTCGACTGTCCACAACTCACATATATATTACTCCAATACTAGCTAATGTACTACACTACAATAAATTGCGAGGCAGCTACATTTACACAAGAGGCATGCAGCTATTTATGCAACACCAACTCCCTTCATTAATTAAGCATTTATCAACAAGCTATTAAAAATGAGGGAGAAGAACCGCTGACAATAGTTCTCCTAATTTTCAAATTAGAATTTTATTCTTTAAAAGCATAATTTTGAAGGAAGTGACAATTCATTAAAATAAGATAAATGATTGTGTTTACAGAACTTGAATAATTCAAAGAAAACAAATCTCTTGTTCACTCAAACAAAATGGCAATTATTAACTTCGATATACTTCTAGTAGCGTTTTGCCATCCAAGTGGTCACGTTGTGAGGGGAGAGTGTTGATTACAGCAGTGTTATTTTGTATTTTTCCTCATTAAATGAGATTTGATTCAGATGATCAGCAATCAGTACCACAGAAAGCAGAATGAGTTGCTTGCTTAAGAGTTTAACAGACACTGGCATGGAATGGTTATCATTCCCATAGAGAGGCTGATTTAAAATTAATAGCGGTGGTCTCTTATTTTTCCAGGCCTGTATATGCATGAGACTATGGCTTTCAGAGCCTCGCTGAATTAGTGGTAATGAGAATCACTGGTAAAGATGATCAAAAAAGCTATGAAAAAATGTCTGTTTAGTAGTTCAATCTAACACTAAACATATGAGAGTACAGGCATGTGATGTAAATATGAGAGCACAGGCAAATGTATACAAAAAATAGCCTGGAAGCAAAATAGTTGACTATAAATCCTCAATTAGTTTCTTGGGCAAATTGGCCAACCACTTATCCCAGACAAAAATAGAAAAGAGACAAGTTAGAAAGAAATTCTAATTAACCAGTGAAAGACTGGAAGTAACAAGCATTAAATGTACATGCATGTCTTCACTACATGTTTTACAAAAAACACATCTAAAAAGGTTTCTTTGTAATTTGTTTACTCTAAATCACTACAGCAACTGCCCCTCAGGCTAAATAACATCATTTTAGACCTCATGAATACAAAACATTTCTTTTATCACTGTTTTGTTGTCAGCAAATAGGTCTAGCAAAAAATTGGGATATACATTGACATACAACCCCAGTAAGTGTTAATATACAGCCCAGACACTGCAATATTTAAAGCAAATCTACACACCTCACACACTGCATCCCTATAATTGTGATTCAGTGTATGCAAACTGAAGGAAAACAGTAAGAAAGCTAAATTTCTTTGGGCTTTTAGCAACTGCATCCATTTTAGTATCCTGTTTATTTGTCAGCTGGCTTTATTCTCAGGCGCTGTACTGGTCAGGAGTGCTGATGATGCAGTAAAGATCTGGGCCTCACGTTCAGTGAAACATTGTGTTTATTTGTTTAGAAAATGTGAGACATCATGAGGTTTACAAATTAGGCCGCAGATTAGAGCAAAAAAAAAAAGGTATAAGTCTCATGCAGGTACAAGTTTGAAAATGATTGTTTCTTAGGAAAACAACATGAAAACTGGGTAAATATAATGAGCAAATCAATGGCCTTTAAGAGCTTCCCTAGTGTAATACTAACGAACAAAATACATTAAAAGATCAGATTTGCCATACATCTGTATGGTTTATGATCCTAGCAAGTATTTCAGTAAATCACATATACTGCTATCTTTAGACTTACACTTAGATTTCAGCATTTTTGACCCTCTATTTTTGCACTAGTTTTGACAAAACCTCAACAAATATTGCACTACACAGGTTGTAAATCAGCTATTTAGACGGTGAACTCAACTAATTTCTGAGCACTGTTACACAATAAAACAAGATTACCCAGAACTGAGGAAAAACGAAAAAACCCCAAAAATAACACATGCCCACCAGCATCACCATGAGGGCAGTCCAAAAAAAGAACACCATAGCAAATGAGACTTCCTAACAGTAAAATGTTTAGGAACATGCCTTGAATAAGGGTGCAAGATCAATTAAAGACAAAAAAAATCAAACAAATAGACAAATACCTGTCTGAGGAACATAACTTATTTAATGGCTCCAATAAACTGCAAATATTACTATTTCTGGACTTCCAAATCACATAGTTCTTCCATGGCAAAGAAATGAATGAAAAAAATTTGAAAAGGAGACGAATTAGAAGCGAAGTAGAATTTAGAGAAATACAATAGACAGTCCAGAAAAACCGACCTTTCTATCAAGATTACTGCTTAATTATACTTTATCTCTTATCCATTTATTCTATACTTGCTTCATAGCAATGACTGAAAATTTGGCACAAATGGTAATAACCTTATTACATTAATGTAAAACAACACACAGCTTGTTACTGAGCATTACTGCAAGTCTAAAGTTCTACAAAGACTTCCTGGCTTGTGGTGTTTTGAATTATAATCACATTACTCTAAAACGACTTCCCCTCTCTCTCTCTCGCTTGCTCTCTCACACAATTACTCCAAATAAAATCCAATAACATTAATCCTCAAGTTGTGTGAACTGAACAGTGACATACACTGGTATTCCCACTTCACCTCATCAAGGAGGACAACTGTTTCTGAAACCTCACTTCACCCTCATTAAAGGGGAATTCCTCTGGCTTTTCAGGCACTCTGCATAATTAAATGGAGAAGATGTAAACAATGCCATTCAGAGTGGTTTGATGGGAAATATTATGTTCCGAAAACACTTAACAAGAATTGTCACAGCAGTGGTGTTGGGAACAAGCCTGTGAAGCATTGAATGTGTGTAAAATGCATTCATCATAGCATGGTTATGTGTGTACAAAGCAATACAATCAAATACACATAAAATTACGAGTCTGGCTACAAAACAAGCCAAAACAACCTCTATAAATCCATTCACTAATATGGCCCTTTGCTCCTAGTTCTATTTCCACTCTTCTTCCCCTTGTCCTCTACACATCCTGGTCCTAACCAGGCCTATTAAACAATCAGCAAATAACTTCTAGCATTTCACATCATAATGAATATGACTAAGAGCCTGAATCACAGTGCCCAGATATCAGCACTAAATACATAAAAGCTGGACATCACAAAACATAGGTCAGCAAAGCACTGCGTCAACTCATACTGCTGTATTGTTGAGTGTACCATATGCGTTGCATGAGATTCTAATGAGCTACTTTTCATTATGCTACACTGGTATAATGACAAAGTTGAACGTAATTAAAAATAAATCAAGGCACTTTCTAAAGCAAGTCCACTACCACTCTCTCATTCTTGATAAATAACCCTGGATCCTGTCTCACTGATGGATAAAGCATACTGCTGAGTTAATTGTCTGCTTTTCTGCACTCCGAGATTTTTTTTTTCTGGTCAGGCTTTGGCAACCACAACCCCTCTGGGTCTGTTTGCCACAATCAAATGTAGATGAGATCATTTTCCATTGTAATTAAGCACAAAAGTGGCGGGTTGTTTTTGTAGCAAGCCTCCCTTTTCTCTGTGTGCCATTTTTTTCCCCAGCATTCTATGTGATGGCAGATTTTTACTCTGTGGGATTTAATGTGAACACAATTTCAACTGTGTAACCGCTTAATTTAGCAGAACAACGTCCAGTGTAAACCCAGACACAGGATTTTTTCCCTGGACCCACAAACAAATCTGGACCTCGTAATGGAGCTAATTTAACATGTTTGGTTTGAGGATACAGGCTTAAGTAAAACGAATCTCACTGGACTTTCCTCCCAGTGATGGAGTTGTCTTTAAGTCTCTGGAGACGCGTTCCCCCTGACTGGTTTCCGAACTACAGCCTTAATTGTTCTGTGCAGAGGGAAATGGGAGCCTGCCAAATCAGACCTCATCCACTACTTACAGAGGGAGGATCAGTGGTCAAGTATATAGTTTATACAGCCATAATATCAGGCAGTTAGAATGAGCCAAACCACTGTAGTCTTTCACTGGAGTGGATGGAAAACTCCCAGAGTTCAGAGTTGGCGTGTATGTTTATGTCATACGTTTGGCAGTTTACGATCTCATTACTACAGAGCAGCGGAGAAGGTGGAAAAAAACACTTTCAAGGATCTTTTAAGGAGACCATCTCTTACACACACACACTCTCACACACTCTCTCACACTCTCTCACACTCTCTCACACTCTCTCACACTCTCTCACACTCTCTCACACTCTCTCACACACACACACACACAAGTTTATCCTGCTCATACACTCACTGTTAATTTTGTCAGAAACACCTACCATATATGTGCACTTTGTGGGTTTGTGATTACTGACTGAAGCCATTCTGCTGCTGAACCATTTACCAATCACCCTCTATCATTTCTAATGGAAAATGAATACTTAAAGACCACCAGTGACCGCATATTTGGCTTTTGGTCTGTTCTCAGAAGCAGGTGTACTAACCTGAGTGGAATCATGGTCTACACTGTGCTGGTAGGAGTTTGTCAGTTCATCAGCAACACTGCTGAGATTTTAAACACATCAACATCGCTGCGGCTGTAATTACCCGCGAAGGAGTAAGTGTGAACAGGAGCCCGGTGCAGCTGACATGGCAGTTTGCACTTTTAATACCACAGAAATTACAGGGTGGGCTCATGTGTGAACAGAACTTGATACTTTACTGGGAAATTAGAAAAGTCTACATTATTGTACTGTTTTTTGATTGTTGGACTCTCACTGAGTTAGCCTGTCTAGTTTAAATTTTTTATGGAATATATTTTGAACATGATTCAAGTATATATCCATGAAATAACTATAAAATCCAACCTATGACTGTTCATATCTGCTTTTGTGCACAAATAACACAGCATGACAAAGAACATTATGGTCAAGTTTTCAGAGAGAAAATAAAAATTCAGATATGAAAGCATTGCTAGCTATTCATGCAAAGAACACTACCATTCACAGAGACAGCTGTGTTCAATAAAGTTGCCAGCAAGTGTGTATCTGCTTTGCATACAATAAAAAAGCCCTCAAATCATTAAACAGTGTAACCACTTTCTAAATAAAATATCTTACCTTCACAGATTCTGTCAAGCCTTTGGCGTTTGACTTTGTGTTTGTCAAGTAAAGCCATCGTGGTGTTGCAGACCCCCTCCTCTTGGCTAGCTGTACACTGGGCTAAGCCTCAGGATACTACTGCCCCTTCAGTCCGCTGCAGAGCATATCGTCACCTTCAGCCTGCACATGCACACACAGAAGGGTCTCATTCAATAGACAACTTTCATTCAAACTGATACCTACATTGTCTTTGCTCTGAAGATTGAACTGACATGTTCAGATGCAATTACAAAACTTTCCCACAAGAGGGAGCTACATGGCTATTCCAGCACGGACATACGGAGTTCACTGAAAAAACTCATTTTAATCAACCGCTCTTTAACTAATTGTAACAATATGTAAACTGTAAATATGTAAACAGTTTTTCAGGCTTTGAATTTATGTAATAAAAGTACTGGAAACAAATCATTTATCTAGAAAGAGAGACAAATCTATGTGGGAATGAACAGTTTTAAGCCTGTCAATCTGTTCTTACAGATAAAAGTATGTCAGAGTGTCAAGCCCATTTGAGATGACCTAACCACTCACTGAGGTCTGAGGTAGGTGTGGGATGCAGGTATGCCGTTAAATACCAGCACCAGTTAGATGTGTTAGTCCTTTGACACTGATGTGATAGTTGTATATGCAACATCACGTCTGTGCTGAAAACTGAAGAGTAGCTGATTGAGTGAAAAAAATTCCATGCTGAACCACACTCTCCATGTTTGTTTCTCTCTTTCTCTTTCTCTTTCTTTATCTGTCCCTCACACACACACACACACACACACACAGCGACAGTGTATTAAGATTTTGGGCCCTTTCAGGCAACCTGAAAGCGATCACAACACACTCCCCACATGCACTCCGAAGTACTAAACCATTACACAAAAGCATGCCTCAATTTCAGCCATTATGCTGGAGGCCAAATATCAGTCATTCAGACCGGAGAGCGCAGGCACTCAGGGCACCATAATAGAGCTTTTTATCATAGCCCTCTGTCATCAACATAAATAACAAACTCTGTTCCTCTAATCCCCTGCTGTCTGACTCCATTTTTCACCTACTCCCCACATCTATTATCTGCTCTCCATTATTTCTGCTTTTGACTGAATTACTTTCACCTAAACTTCCAGAGTGAGTCACATCCTAACAGCCCAGCACATAGAACAACTCTGCACCTCAACCACTACAATACTATCAGCCTCCCGGGAAAACACTTACATTTTATCTTACATGATTTATATGCAAATAAGATGGGTGAAAACATTACATATGTCTACTGGGTCTTCGGTTACTACCCAGCTTTTATCAATCTCAGAATGCACAGGACACCTCAATGTTTTAACTGTTCCAAGTTGCTTCTTGTCAGCATAGTAACATCGCCTCATATATCCAAACTAAAAGCTCTACTGGAAATGGAAGCAGTGTTCTTAAATTTAATATAAGTTAGTATAATGGCATTTATGGACCATTTCTATTGGTCCATCATTAAATGTTCACAGAATGTACAAAACAAGTGGCTTTTTCGAATTATGCTGAAAAATAAATACAAATTGAGAACCTAAAAAAAGGAAGGATTGTGATACTTATAGTATCTAATCTTCCTAAATAACAAAATTTCATTTTACATTATATATTAAATCAAACTAAACTGAGAAGGAATAATTTCTTGCAGAACAAGCTGGTGCCTTTCAGTAGTTTTTTAATGGTTCTGGGCGTTGGGCGTCTAACATCACGTGGCTGCTTCTTGTAGGGAGGGGAGTTTTTTGTGTTCTGAAAATGCAGTGTGAAGCTCTCCTTAAGGCTAAAAGGGGATAGTGAGACAAACACACACAAACACACACACACACACAGACAGACAAACAGACACACACACACACACACACACACTGTGAACACATTCACAAGTGTACGTTACACAGTAGGCAGAGTATGTCAATTCTAAACCCTTCTCTGATTCTCAGCTTGTTAACACCTCCTAACAGGCCATTAATTAGCAGCGGGGGACCTCACAGCTCTATCAGTGAAATATGCCGGCGTGCGCTGCTCAGCTAACTTTACAAGTTAGAGGCATTAAAGGGAGGTAAACACCAACAGCCAGCAAACACACATGATATCATATAAGAAGAACAAAGACTATATTGATGATATTTGGATCATAAGACATGGTAGAAAGAGACTGCAAGTAGTTTTGCTCAACAGTGAATATCCTTCTGCCAGCAAAACATTACAAGAAAGGTGAACAAACAAGAAAGCAGTCAAAAGTGTCAACATTTTGTTTTCTAAAAAGTAGTCTAAATTTTGTGCGTTGGTTCAAAGGGTTTGGTTCTATAGATTTGCCTCCAGCCTGCATGGAATTAAAAAATTCAAGTAGAAACACATCAGATTTAATTTAATGAAGAAGTGATTGATCCTAAGAAGTTATTTGACTGAGACTTCAAGTAATTATGGGCTTCCCATGGAGAGATCTGGGAAAGGTTAAGTGAACACAACGACACTCATAAAATCACTGTTAACTGTATTAAAGTTATTTTTTTGCATTATAATATGTGACAATATGTTCCGGCCCTCCTATACAGCTTTTAAACATTATTCTCTCAGGTGATTCCAACTTCTGCTTGGTATGGCGTGCATGCAGATAATTTAGTGTGAATTGTTGGGGTATAAGCTCCCATTACTTGTTACCTCTTTCAGACTCTTAACTCCAGTGAAAACTAATCTTTGGACATATTTTATGGGACTGAATTGAGAGAAAGGAAGGAAAATGTTTTTCTACAAAAATGATCCCCCAGCAATGAACAGCAAATAAAAATTCCTCAGCTGTAATGACAGAATTAAACACAATAAGATGAACGTAAGTGGTGGACCTTATCAGCATTTGTGAGCCTATAGGCAATCTTTCTGCAAAATCTAGACTGCTGAGGGTGAGTAAATAAAATTTCACATGTATGTTAACATGAATGTTTCTCGTTTTGTCTGCGAGATAAAGCTTTCAGCAAATATGTTCAGCACTGCCCACTGCTGGGTCGTAAAAAGGAAAAAGAAAAAGTAGCAAAAGAATAACAGGGAATTGTTATTGCAATTAATATAGTAGAGCTGGACGATATCCGGACTTTGTAGCCGCTAAATATGACAAAAAGTGTTGGGTTAACTTCAGCTAACACAGAGAGCCCTTCCGTCTTGCAGACTGAGTTAATCTGTGAGGGAATGGGGCGTGGGAGTGTGGGCTGGCATCTCTTGAAACGGGAGAAGACATGCTCAGTCCAATAGAGAAACACGGAGTCCAGGCATTAAAAGACAAGAGGAGAGTCGGAGACACTCTTCTTCTCAAAGTCTTCCTTAATAGGCCTATCAATCTCAGACACCCACACAATAATAAAATCCTCAACTCCCTTCCCTCTCATGTAATTTCAGAGAAAGACAGAAATCATTAATGATATAAAAAGAGGAAGATATTCATTACAGTCGTTATTGTGTGGTTACACAAGATAAATGGTAATGAGCTGTTTGGGAATTGTTCTAAGTGTTGGGGCGATTCTAAAGTGGTAATATTTTGAGATTACAGTTTCAAAATGGAATATTATTAATGTAGTTTATATTTCTCGGGGGTGGGGTGGGGGGTGTCTAGCTTTTCAGAGGACACAAAGACATCACCTGTATCCACTTCAAAGCCACATCTATGTTTTAAAGTGCTCTCTCCCACAGAGCATGAATTACAGCTGTCCCATTCACCAACGCGCTGCTTTGATTTATCTGCACCTGTGAGCATGTGTCCGCGCGAGAGAGACAATGAAGGCTCTGCTGCGTTTTGTGATTGATATGTCTGAGCCCCCACTTCATGTGGCTCCTGAGTGTGACGCCGCACAATTTATTATACCATTTTACAATACAATGCCATAGTTCAACATTAAATGCTATGGGGAAATGATAACTGATAGCACTACTTATTCTGAACCACAGATATTTCATCGTTTCCACACAAAGTCAGACACATTTGCAAAACGAATAAGGACTATGGACTCTGAAACGGGTTTGTTGTCACTGATCATATTTGAAGTGCTTGACATTTTCAAAGAGCTCAGCATTGCTTTGTTGGGATGCCACGTTAAATATGCAGATCCTTTTCTCTCTCAGCACTCGCTCACTCTCTCTGCTGAGGGAAATCACTGCAAGCATGAATCTTAAACAGTGTTTTGGGTTTTTTTGTCCCCCGCACCCCCCCAACCTTCATCCAGGGACCTCTGCTAAAATGCCATTGCCAAAAAAGACCTGCTGCAGGCCCACCCACCTTCTTTAGTATGTCAAGAGAAAAGCCACGATGTCAGTGAGCCACACCCAGCGCAACACCTCCTCCAGCTCGCAGACTGCAGAGAGACAGAGAGGAAACGCTCTTTTCAGAACTGCACACAGAGGCTCGGAATATGCCAATGTTTCACAGAGACTAATGAATATTAATGTGCTGACTCTTTCGCAAAACTGACCTTTTGTTTTAACTCTGCAGGGAAACGTTAGAACATTTTTTTTACACAAATATGAAAGCCTTAAACTGGGAACACATTCACTCATGATTACTTCACCCTCCACCCACTCAGTGCAACTCTCCGTCTACATCTTTTCCTCCCTCACTTTCACAGTAGCACACAATTAAGACGATGCACACAATGGAATGTAGCAGGTTTGAAATTCAATGCAGTTAGCTGATTCTGTATCTCACTTTTAATCCTTCCTTGAAATATAAATTAAGAGCTATTGTATATAAATGGGGTTAATTTACAAAGCAAAATTGTACACTTATCCAGAAAATCTAGAGCAAGTATATAGTAAAGCTGCCCCTTATAGTCACACATGAACATACCACAGACCACTACTACGTGAAAAACTTGAAATTCTCATTTTACCTCATTTTGATCATTTATGTAACTCATGCCAGATACACCTTTATGAAAATATAATGGATTTTATCAGTATCATTTACAGGAGTCACACCATGTTTCATTACAAAGAGGCCATAATTTGTATTATTTAATATATTGTGATATTTCTGGTATCTAATCATCCTCAAGCATCACTATACAAACACACTATGAAGGTGAGTTCTCCATGAACTCCTGTTGTTTTGCAATTTTAGCCTTGATTCAGTAATTAAAAAAAAAAACCTGCTCAACTATTAAAACAATAACCAAAACAATGCCCTCCCACGATTAATGTACCACCTCAGATATTTTGCTTGGAATATGTTTTAATGCTGAAATTTACATGGTGATCTCATGCACCACGATTTCAATATTCTGGTTAATTCACGGCAATCAGGCCGTCATTCTGGCCTATCATGTGACATACATACATAACTGATTCTGACCCGGAGTCACTTGCTGATACTCTCCTCACTCTCTTTTAAGTGTCATTTAATCTCTATGGTGGAAAGCTCTGTCAGTGATTTAAACAAGGTTCCTGGTTGAGTTCCATCAGAGTAAAGTGGTCAGAGGGAGGCACGGCTTATACTGTCTCCCACGGTCTCTGAAAATCTCCACAGTTCTAGAGATTGTGATTTTCTATGTTTTGTCTGCTACAGTGTATTTAAAAAGTTTGAATCTGATCAATATGCAAAATATAATAAGAATGTAGAATCAAGATCTTTAAAACACTGAAAATTGATTTCATACTTCAAAATCCAAAACTCCAAAATATATGCAACCTTGCATTCCTGTTCTATATTTGCAGCTGCAGCAACAGAGTATTGAAATATAGGGGTGCTGCAACCCCTCAACACACCCACTTTCCCTACTATTAAGTAACTATCCAAACCCAGACTGGTATGTTGCACAACAAGAGACATCATGTAAAGTGAATTCAAATATCTCATCACTGAAAAGGACCTAAATCGTAGCTGTATGGTGCTCCTCTACAATACTCAGCGGTGGTCTTATCAAGTGTGTGGACGGGAGTAGTTTTTGGAATTTTAACGAGACAAGGTTTGAGAGAATGACTCCAGGGATAAAAGATCAAGACCATTATGAATGGCTTAAATATCAACCACAAAAGACATGTTGCTTGGCCTGACCCTCCTGTGGTTTACTCAGCTATGTTCAGCTCCTCCTGACTGAATGAAAGCAGCATGGCACTGAGCATCTCCATCTGTCTCTACATGCAGGGGTCTGTTGGCTCTGGCCCCTCTTCCCTCTCCGAGTGTGTGTGTGTGTGTGTGTGTGTGTGTGTGCGCATGAGTGTGTGAGAGAGAGAGAGACAGAGAGAGAGAGAGAGAGAGAGAGAGAGACAGAGAGAGAGAGA
>JBBMFX010000001.1:28129738-28154579 GCA_037832545.1 Rhabdalestes septentrionalis
TCTCACGCAATGAGCGTGAGACACACGCATCTGACTGTCTTCACACCTCCGAATGCTCACGCTGGAAAACTGTTTTTTCTATTTTTGCCATTGTTCCCCCGCCTCGCTCAACGCTCGGGGTGTAAACCCTGTCAGTCACCACCACCCCCGCTCGACGCTTGAAATCTCACGCAAAGGTTTTGGGAAAAGTTGGCAGCCCTGGTATGGACAAAAGTATTGGTAGTCCTGACTATTGCATCAACAGAGACTTTAAATGAAATTACGTTAAATATATAGAAGCATTAAAATGTCACACTTGAACTAAGAGGCCTACTCCAACCCCTGAAAAACAGATGTCCCAGTAGTGTATCTTGCATACCTAACGTATCCAACAATAAACTTTAGAGTTGTAAGAAATCAACTCATTTTCAACCTTCGACATTTGAAATGTCACACTTTTAGAACATGTAAAAAAATAAATGTATTATTTATTTTTCATATTAAAGTGTTAGACGCTCAGGAAAATGTAGTATCAATAATTTTCCTCGTTTCATAAAATTCCTACATGTCAGGGTTATTTCTATAGTGTTCATAGTCGCTCAAAAATCGAAGTGATTTTTTCTAAAGGTTGGGCTTTTATTTTGTCCACGCTAAGCATTCTCGAACAGGATGTGACGGATCCACATTAGGTTTGTTGTCACCCACCCCTCCTCCTCGTACTCCACTGTCTCTCTGCTCTGCCAGAGATCCTCTTTCAACCAGGAATAATAGTGGAGAAGCAGTGGAGGTGTGGTTTCTGAATGATAGAGGAGCAGTACAGGAGCTGGAGTGGAGCAGAGAGGTGTAGTGTGTTAAGAGTCTCATTAAACCCAGACTAACAGGGGAGTAGTGGTTTAGTTTAGTCTGTGTGCCATGGCTGTTGAGCTGTTGTCTGGTTTAAAGTACGGGACGGTTCTCTCCCTGGCCGCGGTGCTTCTTGCGCTCTGGCTGCGCTCCCCCGAGTCCGCGCTGGATGAGCGCCTGGACGCCGTGCTGTCCTCTCTGCTCCGGGCCGAGCGAAAAGTGGGCATGAACAACATCGCCCGACCAAGAGTGGCCATAGGTGAGTCCAGACACAGTGTTTCACCTGCGGAGTGACTTTATATGTATCTTCAGACGTGATTCTTAACAAAATATGCTGGTTGAGTGTATTTAATCTTATTTAGATGTTCTATAACAAAAACAGGTATTGGGAAGATTTGTATAGTTCGGTTTGTCTCAAGTGCTTTTTTGTCCTGCTGTGACTGCCCTACACCTTAAATCTTAGATTTAACATATGGTCCTGACTGAGCTGTTCAGGTGGCCAAAGCCAAATTGATTCGTTTTCAATGCCCCTCTCTTTATATCATTCTCTCTCTGGCTGTCTCTCTCACTCTCTGTCTCCCTCTCTTTCTCAGTCTCTGTCTCTCTCTCTCTCTCCCTCTCTCTCTCCCACTCTCTCTTTACTGGATGTGTGTGTGGTTTTCCCTCAGAGACTGACAATTATGTGTGGAGCTCTGAACTATGTTGTGTTAGACTCTGTCTAAATCACAGTCTTTTGTATTCTTTTGCTATTGTTCAAAAGCAAACAATTGACCAGTGATTGGCACTTCACACACTCGCTTCAGTTGTGCATAATGAAGGCTGTTAAGCTGTTCAGTCTGGTAGTCTGATCACTGCAAATAAATCAGAGACTATCAGGAGCTTCATGGTTTAAAACGCTTGTTATTGTTCTATATTGATACATTCTGCCTGATCTCTGATCATGTGCTTTGCTGGATGGTGTGGTTCAAAGATTACATAATGATGCGATGAGATATGATTCATTCTAAGAGCTTGTAACTGGCAAGTTATATGTCCAATTCTTAATTACATGGAATTCTCCCTTTGTTGCAATGGAGGGGGTGAAATCAGTTAGGGACACCGAGTGTTGTCTAGCTGTGCACCTCACACTCTTCTCTTTATCAGGCTTTGGCGGCTGTGTGGACATTATTGTGGATGGTGTGACATTGCTGAACAAGATTGGACTGCAGCCGACTGATCAGCCTCTCCACCATGACTACATTGAGAATGCAGAGCAGCTGGCCCAGAGTTTTGCCTACTTCTTTGCACCTGGAGCTGCTTCAGAGTAAGTATGAGTTTTAGTGTGGTCCATAAAAATTAAATGTTGAAGAATCATGGCAACTGGGCTCCACAAAAAAAAATTTGTTCTATGTGTATTAGTAAAAATGCTGGGCAAATTTGAAGTGTATTGCTTCACATTTAAAGGTTGCTCAATGTACTTTTTTAACCCCCAAAATCCTGAAAATGCACTACGGCATAATAATGTTGTTATATATTGTGAGTAGGTCAGCTTTTTCTGTTATCTTTTTAGATACCGGTAATACCCTTGATTAGGAGTATCACTTAGTAAATATTTAGCTATTCTTTGCATGTTTATTGTTTGTTTTGTGTTTATTGTTTGTTTTTATGAATGACTTTCAATTAGTGATAATCAGGTAGTTTCCAGATCTGATTGTTTAAAGGTTCATTTGGTGCATACAATGTTTCATTTTGTTACGCTGACGGTTTTGACACATGGCAAAAACAAGATGTAGTGCTGAAGTATGGCTGATAGGGAAAGGTATTGATCAGCTAACTGGATCACACCTCCCAACCAATGGAGACGCTCGTCCACTTTTGATGTTTTTTCATACAGAGCATAAATTAACAGTTAAAGAGGCTCCTCCCAATTCCGTGTCACGCATTATTGAACTATGGCAATGTGCTCGCATTCCACATCAGAGAATTGATGTCGCAATATGAATCCTCATGAAGTTATATAATGGAAAAAAACGTAATCAACCTAGAAGAATACCAAATCAATCTAAAGCGTCTTTTTGATATTGCCACCAGTGATTCCCTGAAAATAATGAAAAACAAGGAAGATAGACAGTTTTTCATCAAGCATCACCAAGACGTTTTGTCATGCATCATGGCGGGTGTTGATGTACATAATAAAAGTGCTTCAGTTGCTAGAAATAGAACATGATTAAACAGTAACTGTGCAGTGTACTATTGTTTGTGTTTAATTTAGAAATATGTCAAAATGATCTGGTTTATGCTGTAAATTCATATATTGGGCATAACTAGTTGTTTGAGCAACCTCTAAATATTTATGGATTCGCTTATAAACTTGCACAAATCTTTGTATCCAAACATAGAACAAAAATATGGTTGTGGAGAACATGTTTTTTAATGTTCATTTTTTTGGACCACCTTAATGAGTATTGAACGGTAAATAAAACTGTTACCCTTAGCTCCAGATTTCAGGAGATTCCTTTATCATCTCTGTCAGATTCTGTGAATTATGTTTAAGTTTGCAAATATCTGTCGTGGGATAGTTTAGGTCGTCTTCGTCTGTTGGAGGAACTGACCACAGCTCTTCTAGTGTGTATATATATATATATACATTTGCTTATACCACTGTACTCAAATTTCAAGAATGTGCAGATGTCTGCAGATTGCTTCATTACGATGAGAAGAGCAGAAACTTTCAGACTTCATTCAGACAGTACTCAAGATATTTATACAAAGGATATTTTAAATATATTAGTGTGTGTGTATAAGCTATGCAAAAGGGAAAAATAATATATACATAGATATATCATACTATCATAATATATTACATAAAATAACACATTTTACTCTGGTCAGCTGCTTATTTTGTTGCCCACTGCCTCTTCTTGTTTGGGCTCGACAGAATTTGAAATGCATAATGTAGTAAAATGAGCTTTTGCTGAAGGCTATTCATAGGTCTAGAAGCTGACTCATTTGAATTATTTAAAGAGTGTTTACTGTACTGCAGAACACTAGAGAATTCTGCAGAAAATTTCTCATTTGTATTTTGAGCATGTGAATGGCTTTAAAGTTCCATTTTTGAGGTGATTAAATAAAATCTCTCTCAGTCCCACAGATTAAGTCTGGAACCACACTTTGCCAAATGCGTGCTCTTAATTTTCAATGGCCTTTATTAGAGTTCATGTTTGTATATCCTGCATTAAGCACTAATACGAAAATGAACAGGAACAGTATGAAGTGTAATTATTGATAAGCACTCAGGAATAGTGTGCCTAATATTTTGTTTTATTTTAAGGATTATTGTTTGCATCTACCTAACACTATGTTCTAACATTTGTGAGTCATTGTCTTCATCTGTTCTCCTATTTGCTTGTCTTGCAGGAGGTTTGTGATGAATGACACACTCTTCAGTCAGCTGGTGGAAGCATCTCGAGAGTTGCCGGGTAACCGCTGGTCGGTTGGTGGCAACGCCCCGGTGATGGCTGGCAGGATGGCCAGTGAAGGCTGTGATGTGCTGCTGGGGGGGAGCTTCAGTTCAGACTTTAATGATATTCTCGCACACAATATTATAGGTAGGATCCTTCCTCTACTAACTTGTTTCTGTACATACACAACTAGAATTAAACAAAGGGTTAAATCATCAATATATTGTTCAAGGTCTGAATGCAGCAGTTAACTGCATCACTTCTGTAGGGCTGGAATTGTTTATATAAATATAATACTTGCATTTCTGGGTTGCCACATTGTTTGGTTTCTGAAAGCAGGTAAAGCATTTCCAAATCAATAATAACAATTTTCACAGACCATTTGGAAACTGCAGAGTTTTGAAAGTGCACGGTTATTAAAAGAGATTGCATTTTACCTCTGCAGAAGTGTGATTTAAAGCAGTGGTGGTTAATCTCTACAGCACTGTTTGGAGTATTATTTGGAATGAAATGTAATAATGCAGTGTAAACCTTTAGTCTTACATATTAATATCAGTGTGTGAATTTAACTGGTTTAACCTGCTAGGTTCTGTCTTATAACTGTGGTCAGATTTGAATGATGGGTGCTTTATAACATTACATTAGTTTAAACAAGTGACTGCAAACTGCAAAGAAAATTGAAATTATGATCCTGTATACTTCAGATATTTTGTGTTCATTTTGAATGGGATAATGTTTGGTTGGGAGTTGAGGAAAGTTCTGTCTAGATTTAAAAAAAACTAATAAACAAGAGTTGAGTAATTCTCTACTTGATATATTTTCTCCAGTTCAAGCAAAATCCTGCATGTAGTAGGATTTATGTTGCTTCAGAAACTGGTGGAAGTGATACATTGGAACTGTGAAACATGATCTGCTCTATTTAAACAACTTAAAAGCATTGAGATACTATTTTTTGTATTGTAAGAAAAAAATACTGTTTGGACTCTAGTACCATGCAAATAGTTCTTCCAGGCACATTTCTCTTTTCATATTCTACAGTATATAATCAAATGGGGATCTAATTAGTGACATTTGTCATTTTTTTAGAATGACAAATGGTACTTCTGACCATGTCCACAATTAAACTCTGTTTATTATACATGTGTAACAGTTCTTCTCTTCCAATTTGTCTGTGTGTTTTTATGTGATCCGTCTTTCCTCACTCTTTTAGTGGCAGGGAACACAGTGGAGGAGCCAGACATCCACCTGATCCTGGAATATCCCTCTGGGGCTACCTGGGGGCAGTACACCTCTCGAAGGGCCAACAGGTGAGTTTGCTTTAAAGCTTTATTACAGATAAATATTATGGTTAAATTTAGTGCACAAGTGATTTTAAAAAGTTTTAACATTCAGAGGTTATATAAATCTGTTATAGTGACAGTGTGATAAGCAATTAATCAAAACTACTCATGCAGTCAGTCACATTTATAGATTCAAAGGGCACAAGCCAGAACCAGTCAAACTCCTTTCTGCTCACACACTTACAATTTAACACATCCTGATATTTGGAAAACAAAATGCCAGTAATTCAGAAAAGTATTTGCTAAATCTAACTTCACAAAGTGACTGTTGTTTGCAAATCAAGTTATGAAAATGATAAACCTGCTTTGCATCTATCATCTGCTCTTTCATATATCTTGTCATGGAGTGTGAGTGAGAGTAAGTGGCAAATTCTGTATATCATTCAGTAAACTGTGTTTGTTCTAGTCTGAGGTGAACAGTACTGAAAATCTAATCACATCAACTTAAAAGTATTTTGTTTTGTTCTGCTACCTTTTAAAACTTTAGGATATTTAATGGGATGTATCTTAGGGCTATTGCTTTTCAGATGTGTCAGAGGCGATCTGAATAATGCAGTGGTCACTTGAAAATCATGCATGTAGTTACTGTCGGAACAAATCTATGAGGTATCTGTGGACAAATGGATATGACCCAAAATAAATTGAACCATGATACAATAACTTATATTAGAAGGTAGAAAGTTGGTTCTTTATCCTGCAAAGTTATATTTGTGGAGATTCAAGGCTTTGTTCAGACAACTGTGATATATTATTTGAATATAAGATTAAATTACTCTAATACATTTACATTATAAAATGTAATCAGCATTAAATTATTGGGAATTTAAATGAGGAAATGACTTGATAGCCTATTTCAGTACTTTTACTAATGTGTTGACATTTTGTAGTCACCTTTATCTGTGTATTCTTGTATTACTGAATTTAGGCACTGTTGGTTCTTCTCCACAGATATATTGTCCACAGTGATGACCACAACCCTTACTTAGACTCTATGGAGGAGTTTGAGAAGAAGTTGGAGAAGTTTAAGCCTGACCTGCTGGTGGTGGGAGGACTCCAAATGATGGATAACTTCCCTTTTAAAAAAGGTAGTGTCAGCCACACACAACTGTGTGCTGAGAGTTTACAATATGAATTATATGTGATAGACAGGATGATGAAGAATTAACTTTATTTCAGACTTAACTGTCAGGACTGTATGTTTAGTCAATATTAATAAATAGTTCCAGAACAACAAGTTTACTTATTTTGGCAAGATCCTCCAATATTTCTATATTCATTTTATTAGGATGCTCAGTAAAGCAGAAGGATTGTTTAGTAGTGGGGAAAAAAGTCTACATTTGCAGGGGCAGGAGTGATTTGAAGCAGGAGCTGTCAGACATATTGATCTGTGCATTTGGAATGTCTGATAAATGTTTTCCAAAATGTGAGGAGTTAAACAGTGACTAGGTGACATGTGATTAGATACTCTGCTGAAGGATTGTAACCATTGTATGAAATCTCACTCCTTCACTAATCCTACTGAAATAAAAATGCTTCCAGCTGCCATGGGAAAGCAGTGTTTATTCATTACACTCAGTTGTTTCTTTTTGGTTTGTGCTGTACCATCGGCACGCACTGGAACAAAAACAGGATTAGCCACATTTATACACTAATTTATATTTATACACTTTATCAGCCATGTTTGGATTTCATTGCAATGGTAAATGGTAAATTCAAGGACGTGCTTAGTGTGGCTGATGCTTAAGGAAGCATTTTTTTCTTTGAAGAAAGTTAAATATATACACGTGGACAAAATTATTGGTACCCTGAAATGTTTCCAAAAAATCAAGTATTTCTCTCAGAAAAGTATTGCATTAACACATGTTTTACTTTACACATGTTTATTCCCTTTGTGTGTATTGGAACAAAACAAAAACAGGAGGGAAAAAAGCAAATTTGGCGTATCACACAAAACTCTTTCGTCCACACCCAGGGAGATTAGCTGCAGTGCCATGTGTTTCAAACTTCTCGATAATGTTGCGCACTGTGGACAATGGCACATCTAAATCTCTGGAGATGGACTTGTAACCATGAGATTGTTGATTTTTTTCCCCACAATTTTGGTTCTCAGGCCCTCACACAGTTCTCTTTTCCTTTTTTTGTTGTCCATGCTTAGTGTGGCACATATTGAGACACAATGGAAAGACTAAGTGAGCTTTGTTCCTTTTATCTGCTTTCAGGTGTGATTTTTGTATTGCCCACACCTGTTATTTGCCTCAGGTGAGTTTAATGGAACATCACATGCTTGAAACAAGCTTATTTATCCACTATTTTGAAAGGGTGCCAATAATTTTGTCCTGCCCATTTTTGGAGTTTTGTGTGACATTATGTTAAATTTGCTTTTTTCGCCTACTGTTTTTGTTCTGTTCCAATACACACAAATAAAATAAACATGTGTATAGCAAAACATGTGTTAAGGCAATACTTTTCTGTGAGAATTTTCTGGAAAAAAATTAGGGGTACCAACAATTTTGTCTACGTGTGTAAGTCTCTCACAAAGCAAAATTTCTTGCTGTGCCAGCTAACTTTGCTCTATCAAGCCCAACTTCTGACCAATCAAGGACTGATGGAGGTGTTCAGTTTTACTTGTCATAATGTTTGTGACATCAGTCACCTTAAGAATATTTTCTTTTTTAAAGTAAACAAATCACACTATATACAAGGGTCCTCGAGTTGCGAGCATACAAGGTTTTGTGTTTACGACACTCATGTCGGTGAACTAGTTTAGCGGAAGGATGCACAGAATACACGGTACCGTGCTGTATGAGTGAGGAAGTACACTTATCTGAGCGCTATGAATTCCTTTTTTACAATAGATTTTTTGACATTTTTTCTTTGTTGTGTTTAGGGATTTTACAACTGTGTTAGGATAGGCTGTTAATTTAGGCAAGGGTGTTTTGACTTTGCGTTACATCACTGTCAAAGGAACAAATCTAAGTTATAACTTGAGGACGCCCTGTAAATTACTCATTACACTCATAAGCATTAAAGCGGTGGCAAAAACATTGCTTTTTACTAGTTTTACTATCCACATATTTACGTAGATTTCTTCCATCTTTAAAAAGAGGCTGCTTGACAATTCATGTTTCACATAAACATTGTGTTATTTTGTGGAAGTATCCTTTTAATAGCTTGTACATCTAAACCTAGGTTGTTAATTGCCTTTGTAAAATGAGTTGCATTTTTCAGTGTTTTGAATCTAAAATGTTGTCAGGTATCATGTCCATTTGGTTTGTGAATGATGCCCCAGCATTTAACGGTTAATTACATGAGTGTTCCAGATTATTTCTGCAGTATTTCATAGAGAGACAACATCTTTCACTCTCATTTAGTTTAATATTTATTTAATTCGACCAAAATATATCCTAACACCAACTCTAGCACTAATTAAATCCAAAATTTAAACCTAATTTGGACCGTAACCCACATCCTACTCCCAATCATGCTGTAGTTTAACGGTTTGAGGATTTACAGATAACCTGTAGGAGTTATCAGAATAAAGTGTGATCTGTAAAATAATTAGTTCCTATAGTGCAAATGCCTTAATGCGATAATGTCCACTTGTTTTAGCTTTCATAGATTATGCAATGTGTTTTATGCACGATTTTATTTCCTAGTATTTACTGGGCAGGTTTTAGTTGTTTTATTGCAATACTGATCTGATGACTGTTCCTATTCTAGGAGAGCGTGAAGCACTGTTGATTCACCTGGCTCGGATCCTTTCCTCAGCCTCCTCTCAGACCAGCGTCCACTTTGAAATGGCCAGCTTTGTGGATGAGGGCCTGATGTTGGACCTTCTGGAGTTTGTGTTGCCACATGCTGACTCTCTGGGCATGAATGAGCAGGAGCTGCCAAACCTCCTCAGTCTGTTTCGTGGCAGCAATGTGACCGTGCTTTCTGACCCTAATCCTCGCGTGGCCACTGTGCTGGACCAGATGCGCGAGCTCTACCGCATTGTCAACCAGCGGCACGGGGAGGCTGGAACCGGGCGACCCCTGACCAGGCTGCACGTCCACACCCTGGCCTTCCAGGCCATGATCGTCACCCATGGCTCCCAGTGGAAGAACACAATGTCAGCTGTGGCAAAGGCCTCTCTCACCGCCAACCGCCATGTGTGCGGGTCTGCGGACATAGACACCAGCAAAGCAAGGCTGATTATGGATGAGTCTTTCTCAGTCAGCAGAAGGGAAGGCAGTCAGAGGATTCCCCTACAGGAGACACGGCCTGTCTCCTGCTGGACTGAGGATGATTATGAAATCTGTGTTGCTCCTGTGCTTGTGTGCACTGAAGTCTATCAGACTGCTGGAGGAGGCGACAACATCTCAGCCGCTGGCCTTGTGCTGCAGATCTAACTGAAGAAGAAGCTGTCTTAACTCGATCTGAAACTGAACTGGAGATAACTACTTTTGCTGTCTAAACATCCCATATTATATGAAAACTTTTTTGTATTATTTTAGCTGCAGACTTATAGATCACCTTTACCAACACTGGGTCCAGCAGTTTTTCACCTCTTCATGTTTCTCTTTTTGTGATGTCATGATTTACATATGAGGTTCATGTCTGTGTTTTACCCTCACTTTAACCCACACTTTGGGGGCCAGTCATCTCTTAACAACCACTCACCTAAATGCTTGAAACCAAAAGTGTTTATTGGTTTAAAGCCCAAATCTAGATGGACTGAAATATCTTGCTGTCTAGCTAGATAACCTGTTCCATTCTTTCTTATTATTCTTTCCTTTTTTAAACGCCGCTTCCTACTTTCCCATAGGAAACTGCATATTCTTTTTATTTCTGATTGCATAAAGGGAATGCATTTTTAGACATTTCTGGCCGCTTTATTTTTCAGCCTTATTTCTGTTTTCACTTGTTTTAGTTGTAGTCTTTTGTTAGGTTCTTTTGAATGGAATATGACAAAGGAACCACGCTGCTGAGAACAGCATCATTTAAAACTTAAAGCTTGAATGCTTGTGAAATAGGACATTGTAATTTCTGGTCAGACCAAGGAGACCAGTGGGGAACACAAAAATCTCAAGCAATGAGTAGCATAGTTCTGGTGATGAGTTGCATACAATGCATATTATGAACTGCATTTCTGGGTTCTCATTTCCATAGTCTCACTCTCTCTGCTCAGCACCTGCAGAACTAACCCCATTATCATCCTACCTCCTGTGCCTATGGAAGATAATGCCACGTACTTGATTTATCTGTTGAAAGCAGTTGATTAATGTAATTACAGTAGGTCTGTTTCTTGGAGGTCTGGTGGGGCTGTTTTTTGTTACCCTCCATGTACGGGGCACAGTTGAGTGGTGGGAGGTATTGAAGAAATCTATTGGAAATGTGCCATCGTGTCATAGCAATTGGGAGTGTGCTCAGACACTTATCAGCAAAAGATGTGTCTCAGGGATTAGCTGAGCTCAGATATTTTAAATCCACATCACTTGACTCAGTTAGAAGCGACAGCGCTGCTACAGAGCCGGAGAGCAGCTGTCATGGTGACGATGTTTGTTCCAGTCCTTTGAGCTGGAGAGTTGAGCCTGATAATGACTGACTATGGGTTCAGGAGAAAGCGTGTTTGTATTGCACGAAGTAGATATGCAGTGCGAACTTTTAGAGTTTTGTTTTGTTTGTCGTATACAATATTAGACTGGTGATTTTGACAGAATGCACATCAAATTAGTGAGGTTTATGAATGAATTGTAGCATTGCAATGAGCCATTTTGGTTTGGAAGTATATCTGTCTGTGTGTGTCTGTGTGCCTGTGACAGTTGCCTTTAACTGTCCTTTTTACCTTGTTTGACTTTCTATTTCTGAACTATGTTTGGTGAATGAAAAAGTCTTTGTTCCAAATGAGAAAACTATGTATGCTTTTGAAGTTCTCTTATGTAATAAACACATACATTCCGTTTGTGAAACACTGTTGTGTCTTGCATATGTCAATGTGCAAAAAGGTTCTTGCTTTAGCCTAACAAATCAGGGTTTAAATCAAAATTAGCACTTTAAGGACAATGGCAGAAAACAATCTGTATTGTTATCCGGCTTGCTTAATGAGCTCAGCAAGTAAACCTGCACATTTATATTATATTATACACTGTGTGTATACATATGACCAGTCCAGATACAGTATGAGCATCACTGATTTCTCCTCATACTAAACAGCTGTAAAGCAAGTAACAGCATGTAGTTTGGATTACATTAAGTCTACAGGAATTGCTTTTATTTAGCAGAGTCCCTTTAGTACCTTGAAGAATATTTCTGTGATCTTCAAATGAATGCAGAAATGTGTGGAAAGTACAGAATATATCACGATCAGAACAAAAATATCTAAAGTTGCCTTTAAAGGAGAATATATATATATATATATTAAAAATACACCATGTGAACAAAAGTATTGGGACACTTGACCTTTGTACCAACACTTCTTGGAAGGCTTTCCACAGAGTGTTTCTGTGGAAATGTGTGCCCTTTCATTCTGTATAGCACTGAAAGATGTGGAGGTTCTGTTGTTGGACAATAAGGCCTGGCTCGCAATCTCTGTTACAGTTCATCCCAGAGGATATGTTTGAAGTTAGGGTTCTCTTTGAGCCAGTCAAGTTCTTCCACACCAAACTCATTCCAGCCCTGTCTTTAT
The DNA here is from genome assembly GCA_037832545.1 of Rhabdalestes septentrionalis. Classification (NCBI taxonomy): domain Eukaryota; kingdom Metazoa; phylum Chordata; class Actinopteri; order Characiformes; family Alestidae; genus Rhabdalestes; species Rhabdalestes septentrionalis. The sequence continues at coordinate 28,142,008 of JBBMFX010000001.1, forward strand.
AGACCTTTGTGTGCTGGGACACAGGCATGCTGGATTAGAAAAAATTATTCCCCAAACTGCGTCAACAGGGAAAAATCCAAACTGTCTTGGTATCCTGAAGCATTAGGATTGAGCCATTCACCGGAAACACCGGAGCCTAGCCCAAACCCTGAAAAACCCAATACTTTTGTCCATATAATACGTTTCCCTCTAAAGCAGAGACTTGTGTTGTGAAATGACAGTCCTTCGGTGGCGTTGCTTCACGAGCCACTCTTATACAGCACTGTGATTGGATAATGGTGTGTCCAATCACGGAGCTGCTTGGTGCGTAGTGAAGGGGCTGTAGGAGCGTTGGATTTAGCTTTAGCCAATGCAGCAGTTTAGCCTGTGAAGCTCTTTTCACACTTTAGAGTTTCTTACTGTAACTCAACATGAGTTCAATCGGGACCGGGGTGAGTGGATTATGTCGGAGCTTTTCTGTTTGCATCAATTGCTTATTGAATATGGGTAAAGCTTAAGCCTTTCAGTTAATGTTTTAGTTTCTTGTCATCTCTGACAACCGAGTAGTGTGAGGAGGGAGAGCTTTCTCAGTCTCTCTCCAGCCAAGATTCAGTGCATATTGTTTAACAGAGTCTGGGCACATTTATTAAAGTACAGTAATCAGTATATTTTCATAATCTTCTTTAGTTGTAGCTGCGTAGCATTCAATTTCATTTTCTATATACCTCTGCTGAGTCACTGCTAGCTAACAATGAATGACGAGTTAAGGTTAGCCAAGTAGCTAACAAAAGTGAAAGTAGTGTGTTTAAAAGAATAATAAAGTATTACTCTCGTATTCAGACATGCCTATATGCATTTATGCTCAAAGAAATAATAGAAAACAAAGAGAGCTTGTCCTGTATATAGTTAGGATATTATGCCGCTTGTAACGGTGTGGTCTGTTCGGCCTGTGTAATTAAATTAAATAAGATAAAATAACGCTTATTTGGTCCAACAGTGGGTAATTTGCACGGTTACAATAGCAAAGTGGACAGAACAAAATAAGAAAGCCGAAACAACATACCTCAAAAAATGAAATGTATACAAATAAAATAAATGTATATACGTTACACATTGGAGCACAAGAAGAATTGCATTTTGCACACAGTAATAATTGATCCAAAAATTGTTAATTTTCACCAGTGATCTTGCACAGAGGATAAACTTTCATTTATCAGTGAAATGATCCTAGTGAAACGATTTCAGGTATCATTGTAAAACAGTATTGAACACAATGTGTTTTTGTTTTAACCTATATCCAGTATGACTTGTCTGCCTCCACATTTTCACCGGATGGCAGAGTATTTCAAGTTGAATATGCAATGAAAGCTGTAGAAAATAGCAGGTAAGTGTCAAATTAGATTACATGCTTATGTACAGTAATCACTGGAACTTGATGTAGCCGTCCTAAACCTGGTCTCACTTTGATTTGTGTCTATTTGATTTTAAGTTTGTTGATTGTAGTTTGCTTCTTAATGCAGTACAGCAATTGGAATCCGCTGCAAAGATGGTGTTGTATTTGGTGTAGAGAAGCTGGTCCTCTCGAAACTGTATGAGGAAGGTTCCAACAAACGCATCTTCAATATTGATCGGCATGTTGGAATGGTATGTGATGCTTTTGATGTAAAGTGCATTGGAAACTGTACTGGCTTTGATGTAAATTATTTAAAAGAAAGGATTTAAGCACTGAATAGCTGTCTTAGATGGGTTTCAAGTGTCATAGTACCAGAACATTTACCAAAAAAAGACAAATTACTAGTTACTTGTAATAGTGTCTTTGTAATGAAGATACAAATATGCAGCCTTTTGCATATTTGTTAGTGTTTATCAGAACCAGAAGGCATGCATCAGATCAGGGTATGTAAAATACTGAGTGTTTGAAATGCAAGTGTTCTTCTTATTTCAAACAATAATAAGTGTCTTTCTCTGTCTTTCAGGCTGTTGCAGGGCTTCTTGCAGATGCCAGATCTCTCTCTGAGGTGGCAAGGGAAGAGGCTTCCAACTTTCGCTCAAACTATGGTCATGACATCCCTCTGAAGGTAGAAAGAGAAAATTGGCATTTGGATCATTACAAATTAAAATACAGCCATAAAAAGAGGACTGGAATCATTTTTAAATACAGTTATGTGATAAAATGTTTTAGAGAATGTGCTCTTTTTGCCTGGAAAATCTTGATATATTGTTTTAGAAATAGATCATTTGTGTTTCTCTCTGCTTACACAGCATTTTCACACCATTTTCTCATGAATGGCCTTTGTTTATGAATAGTTCTGCCAGTTTTCGTCTGCTTTTTTTTTTAATTAAAAAAAGTTTTAGACTTTTCCCTTAAGTATATGAGTTTTTTAACTTACTGCCCACAAAACATGCCTATGCGCTCCCTGTAATATATTGGTGTAAGTACATTTTAATAAAAGTACTTCAGTATTCTTATGATTTTTTTCTCTCTTTTAAAAAAAAATAGCATCTGGCTGACAGAGTCGCAATGTACGTCCATGCCTACACGTTATACAGTGCTGTACGGCCTTTTGGATGCAGGTAGGTCTAAAACAATATTTCAAGCATTTGGGAGAAAATGTATTTGTATCCTGACACGCTACATGTTAAATTAAAACCAAGTTATGAAGCTTAATGGAAAAGTTAATATTTGAGCGTATGGATGTCTTTTTAAATATTAGTCTCTTTTTGTCTCTGTAGTTTCATCCTTGGGTCATATGATGATGACGATGGTCCTCAGCTCTTCATGGTTGACCCTTCTGGAATTTCATATGTAAGAGCTGGTGAAAATTATACTAACATACTCAATGGACTCAAGACACATGCTAGTCCTGCTTTTCAGTGCTTTTTAAAATGTTGAAGTAAATAATTTTGCTTTCCATGTCTTTTTTAAGGGCTACTGGGGCTGTGCCATTGGGAAAGCTAAGCAGGCTGCAAAAACGGAAATCGAGAAACTTCAGGTAGCATTCCAGTGTGAAATATAGAAAACTCTTTTAATTATGTATAGTGTCATTGAAATGTATACAATAATTGCAAAAGGTTGCCTAACATCAAGGTGATCTTAAAAGATATTTCAAAATGATCTTGTAGTGTGGGGCAGACACCAATACTCTCAAGGAGAAATTAGTACTGAAATCTTGTGAAAAAGACTGTTAGCTCATGGGATTTCTGCAAATTAGCTCTTAACTCCCATTGGCTATTAGTTCATGAGCATAACGTGAAAATGTGTAGTGCAGAACCAGCCTCCAAATTTTCAACAGTGATTTTTTTTTTGTTGTGCAGTGGTAGTAGCCAAGTGGGTAAAATACTTGTGTACATGATGACCACAAAGTCGCAGGTTCTAGCCCCATTTTCTACCGTTGCTTTTTTGAGCAAGACACTTAACACCCAGTTACAGGGAGATTGTAAGTTGTTCTGGATAGGTACGTGTGTATATATAAGCCCTTTATTCTTCACCCAATGTCCTGTATTGTATCACGCATAAGCACTTTCCAAATATAGAATTTTCTTCACACCCCTGTATCTGGCTCAGAAAACATGGTTTTAGTATTCTAGAGATTGTTTGGGTATTTTTCTCCCATGAACAAAATAATTTACTTTCATAATGTAAAATGTTCTTGCTGCTGTATTTGCTCTGATTCAGGTTAAATGCAACATGTAATTAGTTGGTTCTTGGGAAAATGACATGAGCCATCTTCAGTATAATGTTTAAAGGATTTTCTTACTTGGTCTTTTCTTGTCAGTCCTCTCTAACATTTTCTGTATTTTATCAGATGAAAGATCTGACATGCAGAGAGCTGGTGAAAGAAGTAGCAAAAATGTAAGTGTAACAATGAAACCTTCTTTCTGCTATACATGAGCGTGATAGTGATTTGGAGAATGTAAGCAGGGTTGAATTCAGCTGACTCAGCTAACAGCTTGTTTACTCTTTGTATTAACTTAAGTTTCAAGTCTGGATTATATCTGGATGTACTCTGGCCATAGTCCATTCCTGCTTTTCACTAAAATGGGTCTCTATTGAGATCTGATTTCCCATTCCTTCACAATAAATCAAACTGACTTTCCTCAACCATTTTACTGGTAATCTACTGTAAACTTGGTTTCTTAGGTAAGTAAATTTTATTTCTATAGCACTTTAAAACAACCCCAGTTGACCAAAGTCCTTTACATTCAGTGCATATTTAAAAATTTAAGCAGAATACAGCAAAATATAAATAGAATATTCAAACAGTGTTAAAAACCAGAGTAAAAAGATATGTCTTAAGAGATTTCTTAGTGTAAGGGACTAAGATATCAGTCAAATATGATGGCGCCAATCCATTAAGGCTCTTAAAAACCAGCAATACAATTTTGTATTGAATTCTAAAATGTACAGGAATCCAATGCGGCTTGGCCAGAACTGGTGTGATGTGGTCATGTCATTTGGCTCCAGTTAAAAGACGAGCTGTTGCGTTTTGAACAATTTGCAGGCGTCAGTGAAGAGACTGATCGAAGCAAACGTAGAGGGAATTACAGTAGTCTACTCTAGAGTTGACAAACGCATGGATGACCTTCTCAGTCCTGGTGTGATAAATATGCCTTCACCTTAGCCAACATCCTCAACTGATAAAAGCCAGTCTTCACTACGGAGCGAATCTGTGACTCTAGTTTAAAATCTTTATCAAATATAAAACCAAGGTTCCTAGCTTTTGAGTGGCGGAACGAGGCTAGAGGGCCAATTGCACTGTCAAAGCATCCCAGCAGAGAGGGCTGCCCAAATACTAGTATTTCAGTTTTATTTTTATTTAAGCTGAGGAAGTTACACTCCATCCAAATAAAGGTATCTCTTAGACAATTCTGTATTGTCTGTATTGAACCATTTGCGTGAATGGGTAAATAGATCTGTAGTTCGAATATCAAGGAGAAACTGACGACCATACACTCGTCGATGAAGTTTATCATGACAATCAACGTAAAATAATGTAACGGTAACTAAACCAAACGGGCTGAACAGACGGCTAGCCGCACACATTGGCGCCATATTGGGTTTGAATCCCAGGGGATCCGAAATAGGACTCAGTAGCAAGGACTCTTACTTGCTAAAGCCTGTCTCCAGATGGGTGCTTTTGTCAGCCCAAAGAGCAAGTACGCATCTGGTTTTAGGATAGCTTTTTGTATCCACGTTGTTTTTGTTTTTTTTTGTCCTCTTGCTTGAACTCGGCAGAAGCATTTCCACATATTGTTATGTAGATACAGAAAACACATTCTGTTTGACATATGAATTCTTTGGTCATGAAGCTAATGAGCTATGCAGAATGCACTGCAGTTTGTTGGACTCTGAGTCTGTGTATTTATTTTTTATCCACATGAGCATGTTTTCAAAAATCTCACCATCCATGTACGATTGCAAAAAACGCTGTCAAAAGCATGCCAAGGCAGCAGGTGGCGATATAACCTTAAGTTATAGCATTGGTGACCAATCAGAAGCCTTGGAGGGGGTCATTACAGACAGAAGCTGATCCCAAAGTGCATATTACTACTCTAAAAAAGTAGTATACAACAATTAGAAATGCATTCAGTAGAGCAGTAGTTGAAGTACAGAAGTGAGTGATTTGGATGCAGCGAATGTCCGTGTTGAATATAATAGATGATAGTTAGCTTCCGATGCTATGTCATTCATACTGGTATAAACATAAAACATTTTTCTTGTCCACACGTAAATGCAGTTTGGCCAGAGTTTTCAAAAACCTGTTTTCACTAACCCAAAACACTGTTTACGTGTGGAGGAAAGACCAAAACACAGAAAAAACTCCTTTTTCAGAAATACCTTTGGGCATAGTCTAACCATCTTTTACCTTAACTAATAACATTTATTTTGAGCCTTTGTTTTTGTGACTTTGTAAAAGGTGAAGCTTTTTGGGAAACAGATACCAACACACATTTTGTGTATGATTTTAAGGGGCAACTTCACTTTACTTTGCAGACATGACTGGACTGTCTGGTTGAAAGTGTGGACATGTTGTATTACTATTTGAATTATTGTCACTGTGTAATAGCTGGTTTGGAATACACAACTGAGCTAACCTCAATGTTCCCTCTGGCAGTTGCAGAATACATTGTTGTTCAGATGCAACAGCAAACACAGTTGCAGCTTGGCAGTAGATTGGGCAGTCCAAGTGTAATAACATTTTGATGGTTTCAATAGATATCATGGTATTGTGAAATTAAGTCATTACTTTTTACATGAATAATCATTCCATTGAGTTCAAGAACATGCCTGACCCTTTTAGGCCATCTTTAATGGCCCATTGTCGTGTAACTCTGCATCCATGTGGGCATGTGTTTTTTAGCCTACTGTCGCTAGCAATACATTAGTACCAAGGATTTGCGCTGTTTGCAATGTGCCTAGTTGTAGTGTTAAGTGTGTTATGCTTTGTGGCATACAGGAAGGTATATGGGTTCATCCCACTATTTCATGGCAGTATTGAACCAAGCATGGGAAATGTAAATGTACACTGCCAGATTGTTGCAGACATAGATCTCACAGTACAGTGAGCTCACACCATACAGTGAAACTTTTTTTCCCGCAGCTTTGGATCACGTGAGTGCCGAACCGAGGAGAGTGTTCGGTTCGGATCATGGATCAACAGCGATCCGTTGTTATTCATATATAACCATCAATACAGTACATATATTTTATCAGAATACTGTACCTTTTAAACATTGTTTGGTTTCTTGGATTGAGCCTATATCAGTACTTACTTTTACTTTCAGGTGCAACTCTCCATGCAGTAAACCGTGTAGTTCAGGACGGGGATTAACCCTGTCAGGGAAACTAACCTATGGGGTTATTTTAAATACAATATTGTGACTTTGTATTGACATGCCTGGTCATGACCAAATAAAGTTTGAGTCCCTGCTTATTTGTACAAGCTCAGTCTCAATTTTTCCCCTTTCTTCTCAGCATCTACATTGTACATGATGAGGTGAAAGACAAAGCCTTCGAGTTGGAGCTCAGCTGGGTTGGAGAAAGTAAGAAAACCTATATTTGTGTTGTAGTTTTAAAGAGATATGGGCAAGTAAACCTGAGATGCATGGACAAATGTAGAGGTCGACCGATATGAGTTTTTCAGTAGCCGATGCCGATATTTTGAAGTCAGTGTCAGCCGATGGCCGATATATGCTGCCGATATTTTTTTGCCTAATAATTGAACGTTTCCCCCTCTATTAGAGGTATAATATCACACTAATAACACAGACAGAATTTTTCAACTTGCCATTTATTGAAAAATGACTTCAAAATAAATAACAAAACTTAAATAACAAAAACAAAAATTAACAATAACACAAACAATAACAAACTTGTAAACACAGCAGCATCTAAATCTTTTAGTGCAATTCTTGTTTTGTTTTTTTGTATTATGTTCAATTTTAATTCCACTTCCAGTCCCTGAGTCTTTCTCCTCCCAACCGTCCCTCACTGTAAGTTGTTAGTACTCCCAGTTTAAGAGCTGCAGGTTGTCGTGCAGGAAACAAACATTCTGCATTTTCTCCTGTGAGCCTACTCCTCTTCTTCCAATCTCACTAAATACTCTCACATTTGGAACAGAGGCTGGGGTCCAGCACAAGCAGCATGGGCCACGTGTTCCACAGCAACAATAATACTGGGCTGCCCGCAGAGGTGCCTGTCTGTAAATCGGCATAGTGCACTTGGATATCGGCCGATGCCGTTACATTAAAAATTGCCAAATATTGGTCGACCTCTAGACAAATGATTAACGTGCATTTACATTTTCATGCTTCCTTTCAGTCACAAAAGGAAGACATGAGCTGGTCCCTAAGGATATTAAAGAAGAGGCTGAGAAATATGCTAAAGTAAGTAATTTATCAAGATTGTCTTTTGCACACGTGTATGATAATTTCAGTTTATACATTGTCGGTCTTTGCAGGATTCACTGGAGGAGGAGGATGATTCTGATGAGGACAATATGTAAACCATTCGCTTAGCAGGCTCAGCCCACCTAATGTATGCCCTTTTTCATGCACCCTGATCTCAATACTTCATCTGATAAGTTCTTTTATATGTTTTGTAGGCAATGGAGGGATTGAGTCTTTTGCTGTCTTTTGAGAGTTATAAAATAAAAAAGGTGAAATTTGTATGGTGGTGATTACTGTCTATACAAATCAACTCCAAAATATACTCAGAGTTTTAGTATAAATCTGGTTGAATAGTTAGAAGCTAGAACTCAAACCAGATGCTGCTGCACTGTGTCTTTCCACAATCTTCACATTTAGATAGTAGACAAACAGAAGTCTTTAGTAGTACACTGCAAGGGCTTGAACCTTGTACTAAGGATTAGCAGTGCCAGCCACCAGTGTAAGGAACTTCAGAGCTACAGTTTGTCAACCACAACAAATTGAATTTCATTCCAACATTCCTTGTTTTGCATCTTATATAAATAAAAAGTTCACACTGACAGTGGGATGGTCCTTGTTTAAAAAAGGCCACAAACATTCTGTCAAAGTTAGCATGACTTCAGTGTGTCCTTCACTGCAATAATTTCTGACACTCATTTTTAAACATGCAGACACTCCTACACCAATATTATCTCCTGATATCACTAAGGATCCCATTTTGAAAGTGTGTTCAACAGTGGTAGCCTTGGAGAGCAAAGCCGCATTCAGTGTAATTCCTAGTCAATGCACATACAAAGTGCTTAGTAACCATAACTTGCAACAGCACCTTAATCATTTGTATCTTTACCAGAGCTTTAGCCAGGCGCTGTCCTTAAATGAATGCTTTGGCAAAAAATCTAAATTCAACATAAATTTGCACTTACCCTCAGAATTGATGAACAAGCCAAAACTCTAGACATCTTAGCTGCTTTATTTCAGAACTGGCACTGTGGGGCTCACATTAATAAACACAAATCAAGATTTATCCAGATTGTTTCCATGAATACATCCTCCAAATAACGTGGAAAACCACATCAAGGTTCCCCTCAAGTGACACAGACTTGATCATGTGGTTTAGGTAACGGTGTGACTTATAAAAATGAACAAAATTTCAACATGTAGGCAAACTGTGAGCTGTCTTGTTAGGCTACAGAATATGAATTCACACCTACCACCTCAGCTGCTAATCTGTAATCATTTTTGTATTAAAACTATGATCATTGATCACCCCTCTCCAGCTTAGGGCTTGTATAAAAAGGTTCTCTGCATGGAGGTTTGTTTTTCTATCTTACAGGAACAAGTCAAACTAAACGTACTTTTTTGCCATGCCACTACTTTTAATTTAAAAAGAGACATTAAAAGTGTCTATTGTGTGGAACATTTCAGTGTAAAACAAATGCATTCTCTTCTAACACTGCTTCTATTATTATATATTGGGGCTTTCACTAGTACCTATTTTAATTTGAGAATATTATTTTGAATATCAAATATTTTATGGATAATAAATTGGAATAAATAGGAAAAAGTTACTTATTCTTGCATTTATTATTAATACAAATACTGTATTTTAACTATTTTTATTTTAATCAAATTATGCTACAACATGATGTAATATTTCTTCAAATTTTTTGCGTCCAAGTGCATCACTATTGTAAATTATTCATAATGTATATCATTTTATTTAATAAATTCTATAAAATTTGATCATATTTTAAGTATACAATATATTTATATTTTTAAAAATGTTTTTGCGACTCAAACCTTCAAAATGTCAGGTGGTGCAAACATCCAAACAATGAACATATAAAGAAAATGTTTAATATGGTATTTAAATAGCCAATAAATTCTAAATGAATGTGATGGCATATTAATATAATAGAGACCTTTCAAATAATCACAATTTTAAAACATCAAAAGATGTTAAATAGTTCAAAAATTTAAGCGTGGTGCAACCAAAATCATGGGACTTTTATTTCAAAATGAAGAGAGACAAGACTAAACCAGATATTGCATCATCTAGAGGACCCCAACTGATCTTCAGTGGTGATTGATAAGGTTTGTAAATGTCGCTTAAATATTGATAAAAATAGCCATGTTCAATGCATAGTCAGACATACATTTTACATGTCAGGTGGTACAACCAATGTAAAACAATGAAAAGGTTATTTTAGTGTAGTATTCTTGATTCTATATAATAAATAAATGTATGAACTTGCTAGCAAAGTGTAAATGTTGTTTAGGTGTCCAAGCCTGTTTAATATTGAAATTAGTAGAAAATTTCAGGTGGTGCAACCACAGTTAATTTCCCTAACTTATGAAACAAAATTTTATTATTAATGTTATACTATGTAATGTTTTAGTTGCTAATTAAAATTTGATATACAGCTAATTATTTTTAAAAATACTATTGATTATATATTTTTTATAACTTTAGATGCCCCGATCAATTAAAGAAAAATCATTATGCCACAGAGAATGCATTAAAAATGATCGTGCAGCAAGGGAAAGATATCTTGCAAAAAGAAAAGAAAGGTAATAAAGCATGCTGAGCAACAGTTTTTGTATAGTCTATTTTGTATTGTAGTTAGTCCACTTAAAGCAAATGAGAACAGGAAAAAGGGAGTTTACGTTTTGTCATGTTTTTATACTTATCAAAGGAAAAGGATGGGGGAGGGGATGATTGTCAAGCCCCCAATTGGCCATTTGTCTAGAGCAGAACAGAATAAATTGAGAAATCAGTGGAGGCAGGATCAGAGAAACACAGGGAAAGTAAAAGGAGTATGGAGGAAATCTTGAATTTTACACCCGAGTCTTTGGACACAACTCTCAATTAAATTTTATTGTTTTTTTTAAATCAAACTAAACTGACATGCTACCAATGAAATTATGTTGTTATTTGTTGCTTGTTTTTAAAACAAGGCTTGTAGTGTTACTGTCATCACATTTTTAAAATGGGTTGTCTGATGCCAAGTCATGTTTTTAATCAAAGTAAACTGGTTTGTTACCAAGTAAAGAAACAAACACTTTAGGCCTGTTGTTAAATCACAACTTATTTTAATCTTTAGTGCAAGTCAGGTTTAATTATGTAATCCTGATACCATTAATGTTCTAAATTCACTGACTATTTTTGATGCCATCCATCATCCATCTATCTTCCATTGTATACTATTCTAATTCTGATGGAATGTGAAGTGTGACAGTTTTAGGCATGGGATGTTGCCCACAACTATCAGTTTACTACTATTAAATGGACATTTAATCAGTTTTAAAGTGTCTATTACTGTTCTGTTCTGTTACTTTTCATCCAAATACAGTTTGAATTAATGTGAAATAAAAACATTTCTCAACATATTTCCTGTCATTTTGAATCTTGTCAGGTGGCACAACTGAATCGTCAGGTGGTGCGACCATGTCACTTTCTAGTTTAAATAAATAAATTATATATATGAGACTATAAAAAAGATTGTAAACTGTTGATACATATTCATTTTTATATTTGCATAGTATTTTCTCTCTTTACAAATGTAAATTTGGACCTTGGTAAAATAATTACCCACCCCAAGAATGCAATTATCATCGTTAATTGTCCATTCACAGTTCATCTATAAAAAAAGTGTGTGTGAACCACTGTTACCACTCTCAGAAATGCTCACAGAATGTTTTTATAGAATAAAAACAGGGGAACTATATATATATATTTTTTTAATATTCCGTTGAACCACCTGACATTTTTTGGGTGGTGAAGTTAATAATACAGTGAAAAAATTGAGATAGACCCTTTTATCTGTTGTGCAATACACATGACTTGCTCAAACACATTCTCCTTCCTTCAAAAAATTTATAATATCAACTTTTAAACAATATTTCTAAATTCTAAAAGCCTTTTTTTTGTCAATGACCCATATAAATGTTTGTCAAAAGAAGTCAAGTTAGAATAAATTGTCAGTTGTGACCAATATGGCTTCTACAGAACAAACATGCCAGAGGGCATTAAGGCACAAACTCTGTATAACATGCACAAGTATGTACAAAATCTCTTGTTGATAAGAGTGGATAAGTAAACATGTCCTTCGGTTCACGTCAAATTACGTTTGATTGACACTCAAATCAAGACCCAAAGTAAAATGCTTATGGCTTCGGTGGTTCATGAATGTTTTTAATGAATAAGGTATGTAGATGTTTACAATAAATGTATATGTTTCATGAGTATAACATTTAGTTTTTAGTACACTGTGGAAAAAGTATACCCTGTTGCTTTCTCTGAAGGAATGCTGGTTATTCAGTTCGTTCTTTTGAATTAGATTTAATTCCTCTAAACCAGGCATCAACAATTGGCGGACCGCGGTCCAGATCCGGACCGAGTGGATGTTCTGTCCGGACCCGTGACCAGTCTGGTAAATTCACGAGATTGAATAATTTTCATGGAGCATTATTCTGGACGCTCGTGGATATTAACAGCGGGCGCTGCTACTCAAGTTAATACAACAACAGCTTCACTCGCTAGTTTACTAATGATGGAAAGTTCGGGTTATTTCAGAGAGCCGTTTCTTCTGGCACGGCACCTGTTGTGCCAAAAAGTGATCATCTGCCAGAACTTGATTGCCGTCCGCGGGAGCGCGCTCAGC
>JBBMFX010000001.1:28154679-28167619 GCA_037832545.1 Rhabdalestes septentrionalis
ATTCTGACGTTCAATTAAGACGCCATTACTCTCGCAGCCTTCAACTGACCTTTTCTATACCGTCACGTTTTAAGTGAATTTCTATCCAACGTAAGATGCACGGGGTGCTTAAATAAACGGAGAACACACCTGAGGCGTTAACACTAACACATAAATAATCAAATGGGGTTATCTTTCATCTGAAGTGAGTCTTGACTCACCTCCTCCTCTCGGGTTCGGTCCGACAGAAAAACAGCAATGGGAACAAAATGGCGAATGAGTCTTTCCTTTTGACATGCGCAATAAAGAGCAAAGCGTTCTACTTTCCCTCTGAAATGAAGTCCCAGTCTCTTTCAATAAAAACATTACGGACCAATGAATGAAAAGGGCGGGTCTCGTCGCCGACATTTTAACCAATGTCCGGTTAAAACACCTCGCGACTCAAAACAACAAACCAATCGCATGTGGCTCGAGTTGTTTTAATTGTGAGGATTCGGCATCGCAGTCGACCAATGAAGAACGCAGGTTTGAAGCGCCGCTTTCATATTTCCCAATCAGTTACCGAGTTTGGCTCTGTCCTATAGAATTTAACGCATAGACGAGCCAATCAGAATACCAAGAATACGACCACAACGGTCTCGCTGACCAATCGAATTTCGAGAAACACAACCTTGGCTCAACAGCTTGTTTTTTCGTTTATGCTTTGCAACCCGAGGCGAGTGGTGAGCAGTCACAGAGCAGTATGTAAGTATCTTCAGCTGCGATATAACAAACTATTAACTTTTGTCTCGCCAAAATCGATAGCTTCGTAGTTCGTTGGTCACGGAAAAGTGCGGTTCGGCGTGTTTCCTTAATGTTTTTTAGCCAACGGAGGGATTAACACGACGAAAAATTGAATGGCAGAGAGACTGCTAGCCAGCCAGCTAGTCAGTCGAGCGAGCAGAGAAGAGCTGGGCGGCTGGTTCTCGGGGTGAGGGGAGCTGGGCTCAGGTAAGAGAGGTAACTGGCTTTGGTGGAATTAGTCGACACTGGTTTAATGTTTAGGGCCATAACGAGTCGTTACGGGACACTTTCATGCCTGTGGTAAAACTTGTAGATGGAGTAAACATTAGTGTATAAAAGAACATTCGCCATTCACTCGACGTTGTTCCGGAAAGGGCTCTGGCATTTTTGCCTTCTTTATTGACCAGAGAGTTTCACGGAGGCGGTTTAAATCGCCATAGTAACAGTTATTCTTATCAACAAGGTTACGATAGCCAGTTAGCCGACCGAGTGACTGTGTTTTAGCTTCTCCTGCCTCAGAGCTCCGAGCTCTCGACCAGACGTCTGTAGCTGGAGACTTTGTTGCTGGCTTTGAAGGGGCTGTGATGTTGATGAGGCTTTTCTGGACAGAATTGGACGGTAGTTGCGGTTAGTTGGGACACACTAGTCGTTCAGCGGTCTGGTGAGTAGAAAGCTCCTGACATGGTGCAGAGCTGTGAGCTATGATGGCGACGTGACACACTCGGACTGTGAGTAAAGCGGGAAGGAGCACGCACTGTTCTGCCTTTTCCTCCTCCTGGTCTCGACCTCACAACCCCTTCGGAGATGTTAAAAGTTAAAGAAAACGGGAGCTGTCGGTTGTTGTCTACAGACTTTTTTGTGTAAAGGCACTTAAGCGCTTGATTCACATTTAGCCGAGAAGGGAGGGTGTGTGTGCGCGTATGAGTGCGTGTGTGTGGAGGGGGGAGGCTGCACCGAGCTTGAAAAGAATGCGTGAGTAGTAGCTAGCCCGTTAGCCTCTTAGCGTTTCCCTGCTCTCTGTTTTGCTGTTTGTATGTGCATATCGCTAAAATTTGTCACGTTTTCACTCGATTCTCCACTGCTCCTTTTTTTCAGCTCTCAAAACCAATCGAGCTGGACTCCCTTAAATAGCCATCACAATGAAGGTAAGTAAAGCCAGAAGCTGAAGGACTGTAGCAGTGTAGCCGACGCCTCTCAAGCCTGAGCCAAACAAGCAGACAAGCTCTGAGTTCACAAATTGTTTATTGACCAACACGTGTTCTTAGTTGTAAATCTATAATCTGCATTTGTTTATTTGCAGGTTTCACACTCACACTGCATCACTGAGTTCCAGATAATATGGTTGAACTGTCAGTTTTTTGAAAGGCCCACCTTTTCATGTCTGCACTTTTTGTGCACCAGTAACAATACCTGTACCTGGTCAAAAGAACAATTGTTTGTGTTAGAAAGGGTCTGAATTATACTTTGGCAGATTCTCAGGAGCATGGTGTTGGTCATAGTAAAGAGTTAAAGAGGAGGCCAGTCAGCTACAAGATTTTTGGAATATCAGTGTTTACATGATTACTACTCTGACTGTTTTGTCCTTGGTTCATTTTGTGTGTCTTGTTTGTGTTATTTTGTATTTCTGTGTGTCATGCAATTGATGAATTATGAATTTATTTAGGTAGCAGATGAGCCTGCCTACCTGACTGTGGGAACGGATGTGAGCGCCAAGTACCGAGGTGCCTTTTGTGAGGCAAAGATTAAGACTGTTAAACGGATGGTGAAAGTTAAGGTAAGTTCTTAATACTGTACATTTGTTTGTGTTTGCTCTGAATGAACATGCACCTTGCATTACTGTTGTTTCTGAAAAAAGCATTGTTCTTGTTATATGAATCTGTCAGTAAACCATATGGTAGGGTAACATTTTTATTTTCAGCCTGTTTGAGCTCAAGTGTCACCACTGATGTGCAGACTTGTTCTGATAACTGTGCTCTTGTTCAATGTTGAGAACATGGTGCACTTTGCACTTTGAGGGCATTGTTGGCTTTGAAAGGAAAGTGAGATGTCCTTTGGTGATTCACTTTTGGGTATGTTAGTCAAGGTTTGATCTCACTTGTGATTTTAAATGCCTTGTTTTAGATATGTGCTCCCCTAGTAAGAATATGTTGTTAGTAAGTGTTTATGTGTTGATTTGAACAATTGTCACTTATCTTGATATATTTCTGTGCGGACTGTATGACTCTTCTGAAAACATACAGCCCAGAATAGCTCTTTGCTATTTCAGTGGCTTAAAAAAATGAGAGAAGCACCGGGAAGCACTGACTTGTGCCAGAGTTCCTTCAGATGGAGAATTCAAGGGCTGGGCTCTTCTTGGGAGCACACTAAGAAGCCCTGTGGTGGCAGATCAAGTGCAGAGTGTGTCCGTTACACAACCAGATTATTTCACCTTGACTGAACCTACAACTTTCTCTCATCACCTCTTCTATATTCCCATCCTCCAACCTTTCAAAGATCATGTGCGCTATTTGTTTGTAGGTGGTGCTCAAATCAGACAGTTCTTCACAAGTTGTACAAGATGACCAGGTCAAAGGAACCTTGCGGGTAAGGAATTTTTCAGTAGTAATCAAACCAGTTCCTTACATGTGAAATCATCAGTGTGTCAAGTTGAACAGTGTTCTAATGTATTAGTTAAATTGTGTTATATTAGGTATATTTTGTATATTTAAGCTCATTGATAATAACAGAGATTTTAAACATGTTTGTTTCCCAAATGGAGTCTCTGCTCAACTTTACACATTTATAAACTTGTTTTTTACTTAGTGGTTTCTTCTTGTTGAGTTACTTGCCTAGTTGAATGATTCTGTGCAGCGTGCAGTGGTGTAATCTTTGTGCATGCTAACAGGTTGGATCTACAGTGGAAGTAAAAAGTCCAGAAGGGGTGTTCAATGAAGGTGTCATCAGTAAACTCACAGATGCAAGCTGGTATACTGTGGGTGAGTACAGGCATTCCTGACTAAACTTCTGATGCCTCCCCAACTTCAGCTAGGGATTTAGTGTGTTTGTAGTTTAGCATGTTAAGGGTTTTTGCTTGTTAAATATTTTGCATATCCCTTTTTTCAGTTTTTGATGATGGAGATGAAAAAACACTTCGAAGAACTTCACTGTGTCTTAAAGGTGAAAGACACTTTGCAGAGAGTGAGGTATGTTCTGAATTTATTGTTCGGTGTGGCTTTTTGTAATTTCTGGTGTTGTTAAGACATGAATGGCCAGAACTTTCTCACTTTCTATAACAGACCTTGGACCAACTGCCCCTTACTAACCCAGAGCACTTTGGCACTCCTGTCATTGGGAAGAAGACAAATCGGGGGAGGCGGTCTTCTCAGGCAGCGTAAGTGTTTGTTTTACTCAGTTTTGCGGAGTGTGGACCTTGCAGTTACTCTCAGTACATTTTAACAGGCACATTCTTTTTTTGGGCTGTTGAACTTAATGTGACCATGAGTGGTTTTGCATGTTTGGTAGCAGGTGTACTGATCTTTTGTCCATTCTTAGTATCGTAGTACAGATTATGTAAAGGCAACATGTTTTACTAAACAGATTATGGTCATATTTTACAAGGGACAATTATTGCCATCACTGATGAGGAATTCTGAGGCATTTTTATGCACATTATAAAAACATTTTAACTTAAAAGTTGTTTTTACTGTTGGTTTTATCCAAACGGAGAACATTTCTTTTCTGTCCGTGACCTCTGATGTTTGTAGTGTATTATTCTAAGACTAGTTTCGACAGCCAATAAGGTTTGGACTGGATTAGTAAATCAGGCAGGAAGTTTTTTGTGTGCATACAGGCCCAAATTTTAGTTAAAGGCACCACATGGTGTGTAAGGTGTACTCACATAGCCTTTTGCTCATGGTAGCTCCAGTTTGTCTGTGTTTTACCTGTTTTTGAAATACTGTTATTATACAGTGATCAGTTATTAATGGAAAAAATATTTAGTATTAAACCTAAACTACATGCGACAGTTAAACTATATACATGTACAAAGATTCAACATTAGAATTCTCTTAGAATTTTAAATGCATATTTTACTACTGAAATAGCTAAAGTTTAATTTCACCATGCTAACAATTTGTTAAACTTGTTTTTGAGTACTTGAAAATAATTTTAGGTGTTTCACTGAAGAGTGGGCTGTGCCATACTAGTGTGATTTTGGAAGTATGAAGACTGAATCTAGAATAGCTTAAAACATCACGAGTACATTACGTGGTAGTCTTGTTTTTTTTTTATTATTATATATATATATATATAACTTTGACTTTCTGAAGAAACAGATTTCCATGTTGCCCATGTCTCTCATCTCTTTAGTCAAAATAAACTATTCTTCTGGGAAACAAGTTATCATTTTTGCACAAAAATATGTGTTTAGGATGTTTTGAAAACCACTGAAAATGTTCTAGCAATGGTATGCAAATCTTCATGTTTTTTGCTGTGCTGATCAAATAGTCATAAAGGGCTGAGAACTGGGTCATCAAAACCTTTTTGTGTGACACTCTTCAGGCAAAATATAGTACAGCTGGTACAATCTGTTAAGCATTCCAAGTTTGTTAAACATTAATGCCAGTCAAGAGAAATCATCACCTGAAATAAAAATACAAGTTGACCATAGCTAATTATATCACTAGGGCATTTCCACAATGAAGGAAATACAGTAAAAAGTCAGTAAAACTTTGGAAGCTTGTAAGAACCATTTTAGGTGTGGCTCATTCTGGGGGGGTTGGTCAGGACACGGGAAGGTGGAAGAGAGAACGTTCTGCACTTTTAACTATAAAGAAAGCAGTGGTCAGACCCATGCATGTGAGTTTGCAGCCTTAAAATGATAAGTGAACATCAAAATGTTTCCTCTCAAGCCACATGCAGACATTTGTGTGTCCCCCATTTGTGAACATTGTAGATCAAAAAGACTGCAGTGCAAGTGTTACAACCTTGGAGTCATAATTAATTGTAACAGACTGAGGAGCAAGCTGCTAGAAAAGTCTGGAGTTGATGTAAACTTAAGTTTAACATTCTGTTTGTACATGATGAGCTACCAAAAAAAGCTTTCAAATGTAAATTTGACCAAACAACAAATAAGATAAATCTGGTGATTTAAAATAAATTGTGGATTTTCTGACTTGTCCACAAGTATTAATTTATCTGTCTTTTTGGCTTAAAAAAATCTGCATACATAATTTTTGAAAATACCCTGTCAAGAGCATGCCAAACAAACAAGCAAGTGTATAACCTTTATTGTAAAACCATGTTGGCCAATCCAAAACCTGTATCTTTTCATTACGAGTTTAAGTAGACAAGTGGAGCCTCTTCCAGTTGGCTATGGCTGCTTCAAAGTGTTAAATAAAATAATGTCATTATTCTCCACTTTCCAAGATTTTTACTGATTTAAGGTCCAAGTGGATCCACATACTAAACAGCTCTACCAGTATATTTAGTGAAGCCACAGGTTTCAGATTAGGACCAGTAGACGAGAGGAAGCTTCATTCATCTCTTTGTGAGTGTTAGAAGTAATACTGTTTTCTGTTGTACATTCTGAAACCTCTGTTCCTCAACATGGTTGAAAAAGAACTATTTGTGTAGACATATAGACATATAGTTCCATTAGCAAGGTTAAAATATGGGCTATTTTGACTATGTCCAGCATTGCAGCACATTGCCTCAAATAAATGAACTCTGACCTAAAATGAAGATTACGTTGAACACCAATGTTACAAGCCACAGACTCTGTGTGCCCTTCGACGCTGGACATGGTTTTCCAAAAGGCCTGTTTTTGGTGACCGAAAATGACATTCATATGTGGATGCAAGAAAAACATTCAGAAAATTCTGCTTGAAAACATTTGTGCCTCATTTTCGACCATACAAATTTGAACATGACTGTATGCATACTTTAGTATTGAAAAAAGTTTAAATAATTTTCATAGTAAATCATTCAGTGTGAATCTATGAAGAGGTTACATATGATAGTGTGAATTATGAGTGAGTTTAAGTACGTAAAAAATGTACATTACCTTTTACCCAGTGTTATGTCCCATGCGCTGCACCTTATTGAACACATCCAATGAGTAAAAACAATTAGCAAGACATGAATGTAATGATTTTTCATTGTCACCGTTAAAAATTTCTATGGTTTTTTTAGGGGGTTGACCATTGCTAAACTCAAAATCCCTTCATGTCTCTTCCCTCACTCACTCTATAGAGAGCTCTACACACTTTTACAGCTTTGGGAAAAAATAAGAGACCACTGCAATGTGACAAGTTGCATGGCAAAACACTACTAAAAGCAGCAGGTAGTCTAGTAGTTGGGGCGTTCACCCTGCAATCAGGAAATCATGGTTTCAAATCCCAAGACTGCTAAGCACCTGTGAGGTGCCCTAAGCAAGGTAACTTCCCCACACACTGGTCCTCAGGCACTGTATCCGCTTTTTCACTTGGTGAATGGGTTAAATGTAGAGGAAGAATTTAGTGCTGTTCACAATTTGTACTGTGGTGTGTTCATGTATTACAGAAAGGTCACTATCACCTTTTATTTCACTTTATATGTGCATCAAATGTAATTGCCATTTCGTTTAAGAGTGAAATTGTATTGTCATTTAAAATTATGATTTAAAGAGCAACATTCTTTTTAGAAATGTCAGCAGTTCTTTAAAAAAATGTTCAGATCAATGCTTGCACTTATGAAACATAAAACCTGAGAAACTGCTCATTCTTGCAGTGGTCTCTTATATTTTTCTGAAGCTGTATGTCCAAGTGGTGAGGGCAGCATATAATGCAAGAGGTGTGAAAAGTAGCTTGTGGTGATGTGACTGGCTAGTGCTGCACATACATTATTCAGTTTGAGTAGGTTCGGCCACGAGTGCTGAAACATCAATTGTATATTTTACGTTGGATTATTATGTACACATTGCAGGTCTAACTGTATTTTTCAGGGTCATCCATTTGACATGTTTTGCCAAACTACTATCTAAATTTCCATTGTAATGGACATCATCTTTGTTGATGTAGTGCAGAGGAGGAGAAGGAGTCATCATCCAGTGAGGAGGAGGAGGATGACAGACGGCGACTGAATGATGACCTGTTGGGTAGTGTTGCCTTCATTCAGGCTGGGTCAGACAGAGGGTCCTGGTACCATGCCCTGGTGAGCTCCCTCAGACTTTCAGAGCTTGTGAATTTAGAACATGTTGTCAAGACTACCAGCTAAGGAATAAAGCAGGCATTATGTACACAGGAGATATCAGCATTAGAGCTTCTTATTAAATGATTCTTATTTATCTTCAAGAGTTGATGCTGTTAGTAATAATCATTAGTGTTCTTTAAATAAAAAAAAACAGTGTGTACAAAATAGTTTATTTATATGATCTGTTTTCTCACTGAGGATTTAAAATGGTATGTTGGCCAAAAATCTAAATTTTACTCCAAAGATCTGCCAAGATACACTGAGTTGCTATTGTTGTTTATTATAATCTGAAATAGACTTTATGTGGTCTATAACATCGTCTGACCAACCATCTCATAGTTCATGTTACTGTAGTTCATCCATGAGCCACTTAATAAGAGCTATAGACTGCAAAAGGGTTGGGCATGAAGTAATGTTGCAATAATTGCCTATTTTAGGTGTGTCAGCATGCCTAAAATATGAATGAGTGCATGGAACCATAAAATACTTTTAAAGTTTTGCTTTGTTTTCTGTCCTAAGGTGGTATCTCCTAGCTGCAATGATGACTTGACTGTCAAAAAGGACCAATGCTTAGTGAGATCATTTGCTGATTCCAAGTTGTAAGTTAAACCCAGTTATGTTCTACTCTCTTGTTACCTATTTTGTTTTTGTTTGCAAGCCTGTAATATTTTCTTGATTCTTTTTTTTAAACCTTATTTCCCCCCCCACCCCACCCCACCCCCTTATAGTTACACTGTGGCTCGAACTGATCTACAAGTAATGCGTGTGGACACAATCTCCAAATCAGAATACTCTAGCAAGAAAGGTATTGCATATGTCTTTCACTTAAGGTCTGTGCATTCACACAGTTTTCAGTGCCCAAATCCGACTGTAGTCTCTTTTATTTTAGGGGTTGAAGAAGCTCTGCCCTTCCTACAGTCCAAACACATCCCAGGTGGCTGGAAAATGGATATGAGTGAAATCCTGGATTCTTCCAGCAGTGATGATGGTGAATGCAAGGAAAGTGAGGAAGAAGAGAAGGAGCCTGAGCCAGAGGAGGTCTGTCCTGGATTGATTATTATTGGTTTATAACAGAATAATATTGTATTTAATATTATGTGCTGGATGTCTTCGGCTGGTAATGTGTTAGACTTAAAGTTCCCCAGTCTGAAACCTTTTTTTTTGTAGCAGTGTGAGTAAATATTGCTATACTCTTGGACTGGTATTTGTGTTGATTTGTAAAGTAATTCCTTGGCTTTGGCATTTTATAGTCCGAAACACCTTGAGTGAGGCTAGTGAATGGCCCCAGCATGTGGGGAAAAACCCCCAGTCTCAGGACAACAATGCCCCATTCTTCCTGCTTCCAGCACTCGGACAAATAGCCATTTGCTTGGTTTCCGACACTGCTCCCATGGCAACCCCTACTTCCTATAGTTGAGAAAAGAGCTGTGCATGTTGGCTGAGGGCCAGTGGAGGTGTGCCAGCTGGGTTTGTGGGCAGGTCTGAATCTTAGTACTGCAGCTCATCACAAGAGCTCCTCTCTCTCTTCTCTTGAGTAATACTCACCTCCTGTGCAGGCCTCAGTGCCTGGGGAACACAGCAAATTCCCTGTGATGGAGCCTTCCTCACAAAGTTCTTACTATTGCTTGTATTTGAAATAGTGGTGTCATGGTACCAAAATTTCAGTATTCGGTACCAATACCAGTGAAAATCCACAGTTCACGGTACCTAAGCAAAACACAAAATTATGAATTGAAAAAGCTATTTTTTTTTATAACAAACAAAAATTACTTGACTGAATAATACTCTTCTTATTTATAAACTTAAATATTTGTATTAATGAAACAAAATATATTTCAGTGGTTTAAACTGGCACCTAATCCAGACATATGAATTCCGCAACAGCTCAGTTCAGTTTTCTTGCCTGAAATGCATCTGTAATCGTTGTTGTGGTCTTCCTCAGCCTGTAGCTGTAAATAGAAAATATAATATCCTTTAGTAAAACAATTTTATGTGTAACTTTTAAGTAAATAAAAAACCTCAGCTTTTATAATAAATTTAGATAAGATTACTTGTATTAAGTAAATCATATCAATTTTACAGACAGTAACTCTTTTATTAAAAACACTTTATGAAAAGATTCCCTTTAACATGACTTAACAATAAACAAATGTTATACAGCAGCTATTTTTCTTAATTTAAAATTGTATTATGTGCTCATTGTAGCTTATTTGTTACATGTTTGTGAAACACCAACACATTGTGTTAAACATGATGATAGCAGAGAATGGTTTCGCTTACTTGGCTGATGTCATGTGATGTAACATTTCTCTTGGCTGTCTGATTTAACCTTGAGCACTGGATTTACATTTAGGTGGTGTTTATATAGATCAAATGGAAATTCTTATGCTCTCGAGTATATTAAACAACCTGTTTATCATGCTTTAATTTGTGTAAGTAAATTGGAGAAAATTGTCTTGTAGCCTAATAATCCTGTGTTCGTGCCTTACATTTGAGTTTTTTTTAATAGTAGGATTTATTTTGCTCCATGGCTGTTCACACAGGCAGAGAGTCATCTGCTTACATTTTGATTTTGTTTGTGATACGCTAATATAACTCTTGTTCGCTGTCTCTCTGTCTTGTTCAATCTTTTTAGCCTGATGATGAACCAGATCCAGAAGAGAGGGACCACTTCCTACAGCAGCTTTACAAATTTATGGAAGACAGAGGTAAGACACACCACAGGCAGCCACCAAGTCTACAACCAAGAAACGACCGTGTTTGCCATGTGTTTTTATGTTGCATTTTGGGTGCAGTTTAGCTAGCTAGTTGTGAACATGGTTTTTATAGGGCTTTTTGTGTTGGAGTATCTAACTACCTGCATTGTCTCACGCTTTATTTATGAGATGAGTATTTCTGCTTCTTGCATCCTCTCTGATGTTCTTATGTGAATTTCCTCGCTCTCCCCAGGGACGCCAATTAACAAACCTCCTGTGCTGGGCTACAAGGACCTGAACCTCTTCAAGCTCTTTAGACTGGTTCACAATCATGGGGGCTGTGACAGTGTGAGTATATTTTGAATTTTTATTTATTACTCTTGCATCTTATGTTGTTTATTGTAAAGGTCTATGTTCTTTCTCATACACAGAGGTTATAAACTGAAATGTGAATTGAGCTGTAACAAAAATTCTTTGAAATTTACCACTCATTAACCCTATTGAAGTGTCTTTCTAACAGTTTAGATAATTTGTTGATGGCCTCTTTAGCTCTTAAGTTTATCAGATGGATTGCATGCACATGGCCATAAGAATACATGTTGAGATATAGCATTAGACTTTTTTTTACTCATGGAAAATGCTCCAAGTGCACATTAACTGAAGACACATCAGAGTCACATTTTAGTTGATTTAACACTGAAAATATAATGAGTGTTTAAATATATATGTCTAAACCAGCAGTGTGCATTATTATGATGGGAATTAATGATGATCAAAGAGAATGGTTTCGCTTGTTCAACTGATGTCAAGTGATGTTACGTTTCTCTTGGCTATCTGATGCTCCCTTGATACATTAACCATTCAAGTGTGTCCTGAGATATCTTTTCTTAAAATTATGTCTGCTGTCTTAAATCAAAATGTGGCATTTGTTTCTGTTACAGATTGAGAGTGGTTCTATATGGAAACAGGTCTACATGGATCTGGGAATTCCTGTACTAAATTCAGCTGCCTCTTACAATGTGAAAACAGCATATCGAAAGTAAGTTTCGGTGTCTGTTGTGAATGTTTTTAAAAAGTGTGGAACTTTGGGCTATGCTCACTTCTTCCTTTAGAAATATTGCTGGAGCCACAGAAATCTTCCTCAGGGTTTTTTACCTATCCAGTGGTTAGATGTTTAACCTGTACCCAAGTCGGTGCCTAAATATAGGTACTATTATTTGTAAATCTTACATTTGTATTTAAGAAGCCAGTTAAACTGACTGCCTTCATTTATTCTTTTATTCATGTCAACTTTCTGGGGAATAGTGGCTTTACTTTAAAGTAGTTGCTGGCTGCGGTGATTTTACTGGTAATCTTTTGCATTTGTTAATTTTGTTTAAATCAATGCTATGAAATCTACTACAGCAAACGTTTAGTGCAACCTAGTATGATACTAATAATTTGTGCAAAAATACGTTTGTGTGCAAGCCATATTATTTGTCCAGAATAAGCAAATAATTTTCTTTAAATGAACAAAGAGTAATTGCAAATTTTCTTTTAGGTACCTTTATGGCTTTGAAGAGTATTGCCGATCTGCAAAGATTGAGTTTAGGACGATTCACCACAATGAACCTCGGCCTGTCACCCAGCCAGAGGTGAAGATTGCTAAGCAGGAAAAGGAAGAAAGTGACGAAAATGAGGATCAGACCCAGCAGAACAAAGCTGATCCTGAACCAGTCAAAGACAAAGCGGATTTTGAGGAGTCCGACGCAGAGGATGAGAAAAGCCGCAAAGATATCTGCTCCCCTAGGGTGAGTGACTGCTAGCTGATATGGGTTGTAGATAAAGTGGGAAATGTGTGCTAGTTTTTAGGCTGTTTTTATTTATGTATGTATGTTTTACTATTTTAGCCCTGCATATTGACATCATTTGTTTCTGAATATTTCTTCAAACTCTATTGTATGTTAGGGGAAAATTCACATGATGATACCAGAGAATGGTTTCGCTTTCATGACCTGATGTCACGTGATGTCACATTTCTCTTGGCTATCTGACTTTCCCATATGTAGAATAATGTTCGAGCAGTGCCTACACTGATCTTTTTGAAGTAGTATATGTTTTTTGTGAGTAGTTCAGAATTCAGAATATACTTTTGAATGAACACTGCAAGATTAACAATAGCACAGCAGATTTTTTCTTATTTTCCTAAAGAGCCTGTACATATACAGTCATGTGAAAAAATTAGGACACCCTTTGAAAGCATGTGGTTTTTTGTAACATTTTTAATAAATGGT
>JBBMFX010000001.1:28186256-28198545 GCA_037832545.1 Rhabdalestes septentrionalis
TAATGGATAATGGCACGTCTGTATTGCATGGCATCCCCTTGGATGATTCCACATCAAGTTCTGAGGCAGCAGATATTCTAATTCGGGCAACTAAGGTTGGTGCGGAGCAACACCGAGATTACGGAGGGGGCCAATGAGAGGTGTCAAAGTCACCAAGCAGCAGCAACGTTAATATCTATGTTCGAAGGCTATCAGACTCAGCACATGTTTCTTGTTCTGCGGAAACATCTAAACACGAACTGATGGAGAAAATTGTTCCACCTGTGCTTCCTGTAAACATACCTTCAGCTTTAAGCAGAGGTATTTATCATTATACATGATAAGTCTGTTGCTGTTAAAGATACATTTATGCTATAAAAAATATTAATAATATCTCTTGCAGGGTTGGAAGATGAAGAAGGTGGTCAAATTACACCAGGTCCAGCTGTAAGGAAAAGCCATGTGAGCCATATGATCTGCATAATTGACTGCGTTTTGCTGTGTGTGGAAAGCATCTTAAATAATATGATATATATTTTCAGGTACCTAGAGCAGGTAAAGTCATAGAGAAAGCCCTAATCAGCCAAAAAAAGGACATTAAAGATAAAGGTACTTTCATTTCTACCCAATCAGTGATGTGGGAATTAGTGTTTATTGTTTTGAATTTAATTTTAATTTAATTTATCATCCGTCAGTTAAATTGTTTAAATACTTCACAGAGCATGATTTATTAATATCAACATTCTCTGCTGATGGGAGGGGTGCAGTTTCAGCCGCACTGAAACAGAGGTAAGTACATCATCACAGCTTCCTAACCTCCTAACTCAGCTCACAATTTCAGCCAAAGACTTACTTTTTTAGCCAAAGACTTACTCTGCTTTGCTGATATGTGGTGTACAAAGACTATAGCTAATCCTTTTCCATGCACAGTTCATGTTATTCATGTTTTAACCCTTCATTTGTGGACAGTTTTTGACCATGGGAATGTTTCACACAGATTGTGCTGAGAAAGCCCTCTAATAATAGTTACTCAGTGGTGGGTCTATAGTGGTCTAGATCTCTTATTTGGTTGGGTAAAATTTACTGGTTCATTTCGCAACAATAGATGGCCTGAAGTTAATTTCTGTAAATCTGAAAAATGCTAATGCTATTTACTATTCTAATTTATTGTAACGGCATTAAATAATTAAATAATATCACGATAATTTTGTTTGTAAAAGTTTGTAAAACTACATGGAGTTTTCTGAGCTGGATAGAATTTCACCTTGATACCTTCAGTATTTGCATTAATTTATAAAACTATCAGCAGTTCACTTGATTAAATCTGATGAAGTATTGATTGGGCATAATCAGGCATTTGATATATTTGATGAGAAATACAATTGAGAGGTCTGGAAATGATAAAGCCAAGACATAGTCATACATAATCACTATTAACTTTATTAATATTATCCGTATACATTCTAATATTAGCTTTTAGAAACATAAACTGCTCAGCTAATCAGATTTTAAATATAATTTTCCCAGGTGTCAGTAAAACTTTTGTATTGTGCTGTATAAGTAAACTAAGAATGTGATGTACTGACTGAAAACTGAAAACCCATAGATGCCACAGTGTACCAGTAAGGCGGGAGGTGAAGGTACATTTTCTGGACACAGAGGCACCTCAAAGCACTGAATTGCAAATTCCTGAGGTTCTACCTAACTCTACTGCTCCATCAGGGAATATTGAGTCGGCTACAACTGTGGCAGCCATTACAGCTGCTGCAATTGCAGCCACAGCTCCACTTATCAAGGTAACAAGTGTATAAATGTTTTGGCTACACTGTTTTGCATCACTGCTTTCTTGGGAACCACTAATTACATTATTGCCGAATAATTGCAAAGGTTGTCTTGTGCATTTTAACTTATTATACAGGCTACAGGCCTTGTGTGGTAGCACACCCTCTGTGTCCTTGCTCTTGGCTTATGTGTTGTATTTGAATGACAGGCTCAGAGTGACATGGAGGCTCGAGTGGCTCAGGTGGCCTCTGAGCTGAGGCGTCTCCAGGAGAGCGAGGGTCGAATTGAAAGGGCACCAGAGAGCAGGGCAGGAAGTGCTGTGGATAGAGTGACCCAGCTGGAAGAGCAGCTGACCACACTGACACAGCAGAGACTTCAGCAGCTGGAGAGGATCCAAGGTCAGCAGCTTGAGCTCCAGGTACACAGTCTCTGCACCTGCAGTGTGCCTTCCATTTACACATCTCAAACTTTTGACTGATTTGACTATTCATTTACTAAAAACAAAAAACCTTTGGCTCTATCCTCCTTCAGAATCGTCTCCTGGGATCAGCACTACATGCTGTGACAGCACGTACCAACCCATCCTCACTGTCCACACAGAAATCGGCATCTGATATAATTTTGCCAGAGTCCGTACGAAGGCCAGTTTTTAGTGCGCGTCACATGGTGGAAAAAAACGCTGATGGAGATGGTTCTACAGGTATGGAGGTAGACTCTTAGTGGACGTATTGTAACATTAAAATGCTAAATCATGGGGGGGGTTTACATAAGAATGATGCACATTGGGTGGCATCATGTTAGATGTTTATTTCTTTTTAATGGTGTTTGAATAGTCTGATCAGGAACCTGTTCTCAGTTGTTCTTTGTAAATAAAGTGCATTGCTTAAAAACATAGTAAAAAAACATATGGGACAGAAGAATTCTTTTTTTAACATGTTAAAATGTAAACCAATATCATACATAAATATGTACTATAGTAATACATTGAGTATCGCCACATATTTATCTAATAATTGTAAGTTCACCGCTCAAAACTTTTAACCACTTAACACCATCGTCAAGGCAAAATATGTTTGACGGAATTCCCAATGGATTGTTCAGACAGCAACTTCTCTTTATACATACAGAGATAATTTGATGATAATGATGCTTAGGGTTTTTTAAATCCCACTTTATTTTGCCTTGTTTTATTTTTGCATACATGCACATTTGGGATGATGTTCTGAGTGGGTGTTGGGTCATTTTCATTGTCTTGCTCTGCTGGAATATAAACAAATTTACTCTGGAGGTTTTTTTCCTGAACTGTTCATTTATTTGTGTTGTTTCTTTTAAAGTCCAAAACCTTTGTGTCCTTTATGCAAAATAGATAAAGCGCCATTTAAGGACTAGCTTGACTGTTGTTTTGTTTTCTGTTTTTATTGATTAGTTGTCCAGAATCAGATCAGAGAGACTCAAACAGAAAGAGAGAAAAGTCCTCTGGGGGCCCCTGCACCTCGAAAGGTCATACCCAGACCAACCCACTGGAATTCAGCAGCCCAGAGCGGCAAAGCCCAGAAAAAAATCAATGGTTGGTTGCATTTTACTTAAACTACAAATGCTAGAATGTAAAATATAGAATTTTCAATCTGTACAATTAAACAGAGAAATGTATCAAGACACTGCACTTGCTGGGTATAATCAATGTTATAGTCATGTCTGTTAGGTTCAGCAAAAGTGGTTGTCAGATCTATGATGCCTCCAAACTTCTTGACTGCTTTTTGACTGTCATCATGGCCTAATATTCCAGCATTTACTTGACGTTTTGGTTATGACGGAGAAACAGTGCCAGTGAATGTACAAGATTTGGATTGGGTATGTAGTAATCTGTAGTTCTCACTGAAAACACTTGATGGCAGTAGCATCATTTCCAAATTCTGCTCTGAGAATAAGCTCAGGTAAACGTGGAGGACTGAATAATTGGCTTTTGCTGTTGATTGGACTTTAGATTTTTAAGCTTCAGAGAAAACAGTGATTCATAACAGATACACATATATATTTGAATACAATTTGCACTGTGTAAAATAATTGTGTCTTGAATTTTCTTGCACATGTTATATTACACGTATTATACATTTGTATAATTTGTCTTAAACAAAACAAAGTAACGCTGCTTAAACATGTAAAATGTATTGTTATAGTTTTATAAAAATTTATTTTTAAATTGGTTATGCACAAACTCTGAGCATGTTTTTTAAATGAATGATTTTCCTTTGTTTGGATTACATAAGAAGAATAATGCATGCACTTTTTAACCATATTTAGGCAAATCATGGATCGTAATCTCCTTTCAATACTGAACAGGAATAGACACTGTAAAACAGTAACGTTTATACGAGGAAATTACGTTCCTTAATTCCTTACAAATTGCTCATTAACCCACCAAAGCGCCCCCTTTTATATGGCACACCATTACGATGCAACTCTTGGATTGAATGTACATGGTAGTCTCTTCTGCAGCAAAAACTAATTAAGGGTAAAACATTTGTTTTGAACAAGGGCTTGGTGCCGAGCAGCTGTGTAAATACGGACAGTTGGTGCAGTTCATCTTAACTGTGCTGTTTTGCTTCACATCTGGTCCTCTCAAAGACTTGAGTGGTTGCTGGAAAAAGCTTGAGATGTGCTAGTGCAGGTTGACTGGGAGACACAGAGTACGCACTGTCAGCTCCAAATAAAACAGTTTGAAGCATAAAGCCATGACAAACTCTGTGTGCCACACCAGAGCCTTAACATGCTTGTGCATGTATTAGTTGCCCAACTGGTGAAGGATTCATTGTAGCATTCAGGCAATCTTATCACTCTTCCATTCCTCCACCCTCTACCTTCATCTTTTGCACTTCTTGCCAGTATAGAGGTAATTATGCTGCTAGAACCATGTTGGAAAGATGGAGTACGTTGGCTGCATCTCCCACACTGTCTGAAGGCTGGGACAGTTTCCTCTCCACCAAATCGAATCTGCTGCCTTCTCTCTCCCACACTAACATAGGGCTGCTTCAGGGAAAATATTCCTGTTTCTTTTTAGCCCTCCATCACAAGTGTGTGTGTGTGTGTGTGTGTGTGTAGTAACAAGAGAACTAATTAAATATATTTGGGGTTCAGTGTTAAAACTATTGTCCCTGGAATAACATACAATTCTTCACCTAATATTATGAAATCAGTGTGATTTGGAATTTCAATTTGTTGGTGTACATGAGTGTTTTGACTTTATCAAATTGCACTGCAATAGAATGCAGAATGTTCTTTAATGAATGTCTGTATATATAATGTAGGTTTATATGTACAAATAGCACTGAACTGAATGAATTTGGAATTATCAGGCATATTTTCTAGTTAGTGCTGTCACGACAAGCCTGGGAAATCAGATTTTAATAGCTTTGTGGGAACACTCTGGCTTTCGTTTGCCTTTTTTTTTTGCACTCGCATGTGTGGACAGGAGAAAAATCCAGCTTAAGATGTCTGTCACTACTGACTCCATTTTGTCGCTGGTGTGCATCTGCCTCGTTGTCGTGGCAACCCTGCTATTTCTGCGGCTCCATCGCTCTCCCCCTGTCCCGGCTGTCAGACTGCTCTCTCTATGGGAATGGGCTATTTTTAGTCGTGCTGCCTTTTGTTTCTCAGGCACATCATCAAAAGCCACATTAAATCCATGCTGTATGAAGTTACACATGGGGTTTGAGCGGTGGAGCGGGTGTACAGTAGCTGCCGAGCCTCTGCGGGATATTTTAAATATTGAAATGCTTGTGAATGATCAGGGACAACAGAGATAGTGGATTATAAAACATGTTTTAATTTTTTTTCATAGAGGTCCATGTCCAGTAAATTCCTCTGACATTATCTATATTTTGGTTGCTTGTGCTCTCCTAGTGAAGAACTGAGTAGTGAAACACTGGGCCAGCCCAGAGCGGTTTGTCCATTTCTATGTGAAGTTCTCTTTCAACGTGAGAACATTAAGCACATCTTTTCAGTGCATCTGTGTAAGAGGGACATTATCGGTTATTTGTCCCAGGATATGCATGACTTCAAGTGCCCTTGATACTATTATGTACTATTTCTTTAACAGTCTCATAATATGGGTAAAGTAATACTCATTATATCCTTTCCAAATGTCCTTGGTTGCTAGAAATGGGAAGGCACACACAATAGCAGATCTAAATCTGATAATTACCTGACTGAGCTCACCTAACTGCCTCCTACTGCGAATACACATGCATGGAGTCAGAATGTCACATATTACTGCATAATTTTCTGATCCATAATTTTTGATTGTTAACAATGTAAATGCTTGCTGCAGTTTAGACACTGGACAAATTAAGGCCTTCTCAAGTGTAACGTGACATTTTTGCTTCAGTAAGGAGTGAGGTGAAAGTTTTTTTTTAATTCACAGCTGCTGTGTCACCTGGGAGGAGTCAGTGGGGCTTTCTACTCTCCCCTGTGATGCCCTTTGTGCAATAAATGACAGACTTTATTATTAGCTTGTTCTCTTATCTGCCAAGGCATCTTCAGGGTGGTGAGGGGTGGCATGCCATGCATTGTGCTAAATTTATACAGACAGTACAAAATGTACAAAGTTAACTCTGTTACATTTGGCAGCCATTGCTTTAAGTATCAGTGTTTTGGAAGCATTCATTTATTACTTAATTATTAGTCTTACTAGTCATCAAATACTAATACAATATGTTTGGGGAAGTGGTGTGATTTTATGAATATATATATATATATATAACAATATAACAATAAGAAACCACTGCAAGTATGTTCAGTTTCTCAGCTTGTATAGGTGCAAGTATTAAAATGAACAGCCTTGGCTTAGTTTTGTAGAACTGCTGTCAATATTTCTCCTGATTTCCAAATGAAAATATTGTTCTTTAAAGCATAATTTACAAGGAAATAGCAATAGAATATATATAGTAAACAGGAATACTGCCCAGCGCTTCAGGCAGTGGAGGAACATTTTGTTTGTTTTGTGTCCTATCCCCTTCTACCTAATATGTGTAGACACATTTTTCTGGGTCTAGAGTCCATTTTTCATTGCATTGTGCCTCTCACAGAGTGCAGTATTACATCTATCCCTGCAGTCTTACTATGAGCTTCCGCCCCTTGGGGAGGTGCCAGCTTTGTGCTAAACGCTGTCCATTGTTTGCCTGTCTGTGTTTGGAATAATTGTAAAGGCAGGATGAAATATTTCTCACTGTTGCCATGGGTTCAAGCATTCCAGCTGATGTTTTGCAGCTGAAAACACTGTAGAAGTTTGACGTCACCCAGCAGCTGTGTGGTAACAACAGCAACTGTCGCGCAAAGTTGTGGAGCAGTGGGAGTAGCTGTTGCAGTCTAACACTTAGAATGTGTGTGAGAAGGAAATGAAAATGTTTGTATTTTTCAAGCCAGCAAAACCATCCGAAGTGTTCTTACTATTTCCCCAATTCTGTAATATAAATGCAAATATTTTTCAAGCATTTGATTACCTTGTTTCCAATGCTGTAGCCAGTTCAATTGTTCTTAACGAGCCATGATAAATTTGTTCTGCAGTGATGGGGCCATGCTCTTTCTTTCTTAAACCCGACAAATCAGTCTTTTAAAGGAAGCAAAGTGCAGATGTTCTAAGAATCAGAGAGATGTTATAAGAGCAGTGGTGTGACTCATTCCACTATGTTCATCTTTAAGCGTATGGGCCTCCGGTTTCCTCTCTAGCTTTTCCTCGTCTGGCCTTGCTGATTGTCAACGCTGAGGTGTGGGGAAGAGCCTGGCACAATGCTGTTGTTTTAGGAGGAGGAGTCCCCTTTTTATGTGACCTTTTGACCTTGAGGAAATGATTATGGTCAGAATCTCCTCGGCAGCCGGGGGTATTGTTGTTTTTGCAGGAGCGAGAAATCCTTGTCCCATATATTTATATAGCTTTGTTTCCTTTTGTCTGCATTCCACAGTGCCGCGGGGAGAAACATTCCTCTCACAAATCTCTTAGGTTGCTAATGGGCTCTGGAAACTGACCAGGGATATTTTTTGCCTCGTCTTGACAAACATCTGTGCGATTAGGTTTTTCTCCAATGACAGAATGAGGTCTTTTCCATTTACAGTCATGTACTGGAAAAGAATAACAATAGACGCACCCTCCACTTTACTTACAAACCCCCAAAGCCAGATATACAGCGGTTGTGTAAGTGACTGACATGTGTGGTCTGCTTCCTGGATCCCATGATCATACAAAAATATCAAAAATGTTGTACGTTTGGCCAGAGTGTAAATCCCACTGCCTTGATGAATCAGAGAGCGTGCGTGCTTGGACAGAACAGTAGAATGCTGAGTGAGGCAAGTGTCTGCTGCTGGGGCTGATTTGGACCATGTCTTTTCCCTATGCAGGAAATGGCAGGCTGCTGGAACAGATCCCGAACAACCGGAGATCTCCCACGAGATGCCCTGCACAGTCTGTTGGGGTAAGGAGGGTTGCCATAGCAACAGTCAATGACAGCCAACCAGAGCAATCCAGGTAATGATAAATCTTGAGAACATCTTGTAGTACTTGAGCTGTTACATCTCATTATATCCTGTATGTGATTTACTTATTCACAGGTGGGGGTTTTTTCCAAATCATAAAATGGGAGATTTTTTCTCTGTAGTGTACCTGGTTTCTGATATGAGTGTCTTCACTGCACTGATGTATTGCCTAACATGGTAATTTGTTTTGTGAGGACATGCTTTAATGTTGCTATTTTTGCTGTCTTTATTCTTTCGTGATGTCAACTGAGCTTGTTTAAATATTTGTAAAAGTTAGTCATTTTGCTTATTGCTCTCATATTTCAGGACAATTAGGGAACCAGAAGTAATATTTGAGGGGAGTAGAACTGCTTTGCCACAATAAGCAACATGCTAAATAGTGGGAAAGAATACAGGTTTGGGTGAGATGATCTTGCTCTAAATTGATCTTGAGTATAATAGTTTGAGTGTGTATGTGTCTAAACCATAGCCTTGCCTGTGTGACACGACATGGCATTAACCAGGAAACTGATGTCACCACCTGTCCCTGTAAGGCATGGATGTGTCATGAGTGAGAGATGTTTTCCTAATATTGTGAACATGTGCACACGTTTATTCCCAAGCCCCTGTTCTGTTTTGACAAATTCCGCCATGCCTCATCATAGATAGTCTTTCCTGGCCTGGGTTCAGGTAAGCATGTGATAAATAAGCAGGCGGTCATCTTTGTCCCACAACAGTAGGCTTTTTCTGAGACATTTCAACTGCATACCTAGGCCTGTTCGTTGTTGTTATTTATTTACAGAAAAACCCAACACAGGATTTCAGGGGTTAAAATGACTTTTAGATTTTTAAAATCATAGTGTGTTCACAAATATTGTGCACAATCAGAGCTGATTCCTTGTGGTACTTTTGCATGGGCATCTCTGTACAACTGCTGATCCTTTCTTAAACATCTGCCCATTTTCTGATCTTTTATGTGTTTTATTGGCAGAATCTTGAGAAAATGCCTAACTTGATTGAGCCCTGGCAGGAAGCGAGGGGTTAAATCCTTTCTAACACGATTTAAAATGGGGGAAAGGGGATGACAGGTAGCGAGCGTGAAAATCATACATATGCAGCTTACTGAGCAGTCAGTGCTACATACGCACATATAAGGAGCCCAAGGGAGGCAGTAACTAACAAAGCTGCTCTAGCAGCCTGTGGTCCCCATGGCAACGGCAGGCGGCCTCTATCGGCTCCATCTGAGAATAGGTAAAGTAAATCTGCATGCATTTGGCTACCCGCCAGTGTCTCAAATGAAAGAGCACTTTGAACGGCTGCCAGGTTTGGAGGAGGAGAGGGGCTGTCAGGCCTGCTTAATGTTGGCAGTTTGTACTTGGCAAGCCTTGCCTTTTCCCAGAATCCCTCAGTCTGGCAAACTGCCAGCTGCTTAGCGGAAGCAAAGAGTTAACCCCTGCAACGGGCCTGGGGAAAGCTGAACACTAAAAACTTTCCACAATGTGTATGTGTGGGGAGGGGCTGTGGATGTGTGTATGTGCGCATTTGAGTGTGTGTGTGTGTGTGTGTGTGTGTAAGAGGCAGCGAGGCACAGTGTGATCTGTATGCATGAGAGGGAGAAGCAGAGAATCTCTCAGGGAGAGGGAAAGGAAGCAAAATATCCTGCACCGTCTGTACCCACAATCACACTGTGCAGTTAAAAGTTTAAACGCACGTTTGTTAGGCTATTCTTTTTTTTTTCACAAGTAATTTTACTTAAGAAAATGTGGGGTGTTTATTTTTGTCCCTACATGAAAATATGTGAAATCAACAATGAACAGCAGCAATGACTTACTATTCCATGCAAATTTAGAGAGCACACTTGAAACACTTGAAACTATGTCCACTATTTTAAAACAGTGTTGCATGATGTTTTCCTTGATGATGTTGACTGGTTTACTGGGGATGGCCAATTTATGATATTTTACATATCTGTTGATGCAGAAACATGTAAGATTTAATTATAGAAGGTTACCGTGCTGAGTGTGTCTCCCATGTTCGGTTCTACCTGTTTACACTTCCCTATACATCCAGCAGGATGCATTTAGAATGCAATTCTAACAGGAAGGTGGAAGAACGCCTCAGGGAGAATGAAGGCCATGCCTGGTTTGACTACATTTGGGGCCAGGAGTATGTTGGGACTGCAAAAAAACAGCATTTCCCAAATGTACCGTTTTCTGTGCATTCCTCCTCTCCAAGTTGTCTTGTAGGAAATGTGTCCTCTGTCTATAGGCGTGATTGAATTTGGGGGGCGTGGCGGGGCTGCGTTGGGTTGTAGGTTTGGGAGGAGGGCCGGCTTGTTTCTGCCTGTTCACTGAAGGCAGTTTGGCTCAGCGGTGTTATTTAGGGTTATAGTGTTTCTTAATAGAAGACTGACAGCTGAGAGTGTTTACGCGAATACACGTGTATACACATAAATGTAGTACGCGCGCACACACAATATATGTTTACACTGTTCTATGTAAAGTAATGTGTGTGCGTATATATAGACTTTATACCTAGACGTGATTCGCTGATGTAAGCATTTTTCCGCACTGTGCAGTTTTAAAGAGTACAAATGAGTTGAACGGCAATAATACTCGAGCTGGCGCTGGTGACCGATTTTACACACAGTCACAAAGATAGCCAGGGAGAGAGCGAGCGAGAGAGAGAGGCTTGTTTTCCCACAAGCCCTCCTTGTTTCTAAGCGAAAACTGCTCAATGTGGTGCGTGTAGACTATGTGTGTGCGTGAGTGTATCAGTCCATTCAAAAGATTTAGTGGGGAGTGGTTGGCGCATGCGCACTTGCACAGCAACAAGTGGCATGTCGATGTGTAACGGAGAGGAAAGCGTTGCTGCTACTGCTGACGTCACCGCTCCGACCAGGTGGCATTCCGCGCGCGGGGAGAGAGCGCGCGCTCGCGCGAAGGACGTGGAGGCACCGTCAGGGAAAAAATAAAGGAAGCAAAAAACAGAGCGAGGGAGGGAGAGAGAAAGGGAAAAACTAAAAAGTCAATCTGAACGCCGCGAGCGCGAGACAATAAAATGTGAGGCGCAGCCGAAGCCCCGTACTGCCGCCGAGGTCCCGGAGCTCGAGGAGAAAGACGAGAGCAGAGACACAGTGAGGCTTCCATCTCGTTCCCTCGCGCTGAGCGGCTGAAGCGCAGCAGCGCGTGCAGCATGTCTTCCGCGCAGGTCGCCTCGTCGCGGCGGCAGTCGTGCTACCTGTGCGACCTGCCCCGCATGCCGTGGGCAATGATCTGGGACTTCACCGAGCCCGTGTGCCGCGGCTGCGTGAACTACGAGGGCGCAGACCGCATCGAGTTCGTCATCGAGACCGCGCGACACCTCAAACGCGCGCACGGCTTCCAGGATGGCCGCTCTCCGGGTCCGGGGGGCGCAGGGGTCCCGCTACCCGTGCCGCCGCCTCCTCCTCCACCGTCTTCCTCCTCGCTGCCTCCGCCGCCGGTCAAGACACACGCGAAGGAAACCGTGCAGCTGAACCACGTGGACGGCTCGAGTAAGCAACAGCAGCAGGCGGCACAACAGCAAGCGGGGCTCGAGCGCTACTCCTCGCGCTTTGACTATACCGGAATGAGCGCCCACGCGGCGCGCCTGCCCAACGGCTTAAACGGCTTCCCGAAGACGGATGACGGTCCTCCGGAGCTGAACCGCCAGAGCCCCAACTCGCGACGCGGCGGCCACGGACTCGTCTCGCTTCCCGCACAGATGAGTGTACCCCCCAATCTCCTGCCGCAGACCATGCTGAACGGACCCGCCTCGGGGGGCGCGTGCACGGGTCTCACATCGCACGGCCTGGTCGCGCGCGCACCCCCATCTTCATCCTCATCATCACAGTCATCATCATCATCGTCGGCCGGCCTGGGCCTCGCGGAGCCGGGCAAACGGCCCGCATCCGTCTCGAGCACTGACCAGGAGCGCGATGCGCGCGAGAGGCAACGCAACGCCGAGGCACTGGCAGAACTCGGGGAGAGCTTGCGCAACCGGG
>JBBMFX010000001.1:28215763-28232761 GCA_037832545.1 Rhabdalestes septentrionalis
CTTGGGTTGTCTGTATCAGCGCATGCTCTAAAACTGAGCAAACTAGTTTTATCGAGTTTTATAGCCTCCGCATATCACTGTGATCGTCCTCATTTTTTATCGATAATAATTCTAGTTCGTTTTATCGGCCAGCACTACCTCCAGACCTTCATGCTTTAAGAGCTGCCATTCACCTAACTCTAACAGGGATATACAATGTAATTAATAGCAGAAAACCATGCTATAAAAATCATTGCCCATCATTTTATTTATTTATTTATTGATATATATGACGTGTGGATGTATTTTCTGTAGTGATGCTCCGATTGATCGGCCACCGTTCATGATCGGCCGATATTGGCTAAAAATAGCTTGATCGGCGAACCCCAAAACCGCTGATCACTTGAAGAAAATTACTTGCACGACTTTTTCACACGTGCATGCACGGCGCACAGGTAAACAACAGCAGAGCGGAGCTTACCAGTTCTCCCGTATGGAGTTTTTTCAAAGGGTCCGATAAAGACGTAAAGTTAGCCGTTAGCAATGTATGCCATGATGAAATCCCTCGAGGTGGAAGCAAGCAACGGCATTTTAACACCACTAACATGATTAGGCATCTTAGAACACGCCATACAACGAAACATGCCGAGTATGAGAAACTAAACCAGCTGAAACCAACAACATCCCCATCCCTCAACCAGCCGACTGTGAGTGATGCATTTAAATGATGTGAACCATAAAGCAGGAAGAGTATGAGGTGGAAAGACCTCACATTCAGAATTATGGAATTCATTTGAGCCCACTAGAAACAGGAGCTTACATTATTTTATTTTATATATGGTTCCTCAACTACATCAAACGATAATAATATCAGAAAAAAACACTTGCCATAGTTTTGTCCTTTGTGGTTTTACATTTTGCTGCCAATCATAAAATGTAATCAGTGTATTAAGAGGCTACATCCCATTAAGCTGATCTGATGTGTGTGGGTCTGCCTGACCCCTCTTTGTTTGGAATAATTTGAAGTTACTCTGCCTTATTTGGGAAAGATGGCCTACAGTAGTTCTCATTTTCTAAAATAAACACTTCAAGATCTTGACTGTAGCCTATTTCTACAGTTTTTTTCCAATATAATTAATTTAGAATTAGTTTCATTTCTACAAATGGTGCAAACTCTGCTAGCTTATAGATAAAAGATTCCCATCCCCCTGCCATTCTGTGATCGACAGTGATCGGCAATCGGCAGATCATGATTGGTAATCGGTGATCGGCCCCAAAAATGCTGATCCGAGCTTCTCTAATTCTCTCTGCTCTCGTTTCTTTATACAGTCTCTTTGTACAGACTTTGAGCATGTAGCTCTGTGCTCCAGCCCGGTGCTCCTCTGGGACACGGAGCCTGCTGTGTTCGGACCCAGACTAAATGTCAACCCTGCCCACCCACTCTGCCCACTGCGCCACTGAGCAGCCCACTATATGACCTTGACTTTGCTGAAATGTCACTTTGTCCACCTCACTTTGATACTCGAATGGGGACTAGGAGCCATATTTACACATAAAGGAGGAAACGGTCTTACAATGTTTCAGTTTGATTTGGTTTGCACGTGTAGTATCAGTCAAAATATTTTACCATGTTATGACTAATGTGAAAGTATGGGTGAAATAATATGGAATGGGTTCTATATGGGCCACTTTCCCAAACACAAAAACCCACCTTCCTTTGCCTTCCTTCTGTATGATTCGTGGCTTTCTATCTGTCATATAAGGTCATTTAGATTTTTTTGTATTGTTTTGGAAGTTACCTCACAAAAACCTTCAGTGATTATCAAATTCTGAGCATTTAATCATAAGTCTATCAAGATATGAGATTATAAAAAACATGCATTCAGTCGAATGAGTTCAGACTTTTCAGTACCTTTCAGTTTTCTGCAAGACGGGTTTATTTTGTTTCTCGTTTATTCAGCATGATATTACATTACAACATGCCCCTCAGCCAGGTATCATTTCTTTTGCAACAAGGTAAGGAGAAGGGCTGCCAGTAAATTCAGCACCGGGTTGGGTGGAACGGGCGTCTAACGGTTTGAAGTCCGATCGTGGCGAGAGTGAAGTGTTAAGGGGTTGTGAGTAGAATGATTGGGCAATGAGGCTCATAACTTTAGGTATTGCAGGCAGCATCACACTCCTCTCCTCCAGGCCCAACACCTGTCCTGTCCTGCAAAATTGCTTTTAAATTACATTTGTAGAATTCTCCCCCAGATTCCCCTCTCTATCATTGAGAGAGAGAAGGAACGAATATCCATTTGGGATATCCAATTTCAGCCCGCCTTGAGCTGCTGGCCTTCTTTTCAGCCTGTCCTCCTCTGCAAGCGGTGTGCTG
This sequence comes from Rhabdalestes septentrionalis, assembly GCA_037832545.1. Classification (NCBI taxonomy): domain Eukaryota; kingdom Metazoa; phylum Chordata; class Actinopteri; order Characiformes; family Alestidae; genus Rhabdalestes; species Rhabdalestes septentrionalis. Next base: position 28,218,117 of record JBBMFX010000001.1, read on the forward strand.
TTTCCTTTTCTCATCGTTTCCTCTTCCTTAGCACTAGCTTTCTATAGACCAGGTGGAAATCCTGGATTAGTATGTGCATCACATTACACTTCACCAGTATTTATTGAATTGCATCATTTAACACTTCCCTTTGAAATCTCCTGTCACATTTGCTATATGGGATATAATTTTGAAGCATGACCAAAGAAAACCACCCCATCCAGAGGCACCATGTAATGATCATCAGTGCTGAAATGATGAGGAGCTGGGAAGACAGCACAGGGCTCCCTGCAACAATAGAGATGAATGAGTGTAAGGAGTCTTTATTCACTTGTCATGGGCTGTTTCTAGCCTGGCTCCAGGCATCAGGTGATCACTTCCAGCAGTGGGTGCCCAGGCCACATCTGTTACGGCTGGGCTGTTCCAAAGCTGCCTGTGCTTGTGTGTGTATTTGTGTGCGAGATGGCATTTAGATGAGACAGAGGGTCATCCTGCAGCTGTGCGGTTGCTGGCTGGCTTGATGGATGATGGCTTCTCCTGCCTAATGTAAACCACAAACAAAAACTATGCAGCTAGGCAACACTGATAGAGGCATCTTACATCTTCTCACTAATACACTGCTCCTGAACCAATGGTTTTGGTGAACAGAGTATTTAATAAACTACCAATGTGATGTGGGTTTGATTCTAGTGGGCTTTATAAGGTCAATGTTCCACAAACATGACTTACATTGTATCTTATTTTTTGTACCATTGTATATTTTCTGCAGTGTACATTGCCATTCAGTTGGTGTTTTATAGGAATGATGCTCTGTTGCCTCATCTTTATTGCTGAGTACATATGCATGGGCTGACAATATGATTAACACTTTTAAATATTTTTTACCAATTATTAGATTAGATTTTTTCACTGTTTTACTTTACATCAAAAATAATGTGATGCACACTGTTCATAGCCATTTAATATCATATCTATAATCTAAAAATTAGCTTAAGGGTTTATGATAATGAAATCGCTGGCAAATAGCTGATATGGTATCGGTTTTCACATTACACTGATATTTTAACTGAAATGTCTCTAAATATTCAATGACCGTTTTGTGTTAAGAAAGATGTTTAGGTGAAGTTGGGCTACTGTGAATATTAGATATTAGAAATAGATGTAATATTTCCATGAAATGCTATTCCAGGTAGATTTAGTCTCAATTTGATCATTTTCTAATATTTATGCATCAGCATTGGCAGGTTCCAACATATGAAATATCTGCTTCATCCCACAATTCCTGTATCAAAACACTCTTAATCATAATACATGTTGTACATTATGAAAACAACATATATTGTATTATATTTTTGCCATATTGCCCACACTTACGTTGCAGTTCTGATTCTGGAGTGCCCATCCACTGCATATTGTAACATTTTTCTTGTGCTATCATTTTTAAATCATGAAGGATGTGGATGAGTAGAGTCAGGAGTGTTGAGAGCAATGATTAGTTAAAACTGTGCTACTGCTTGGGGCTTTTTCAATTTTATATACTGGTTCTCCTCATACCAGTCCACAAACTCCCACAAGCTGCACCATCTCTGTACTTACTGTTATAATTACGTTTTACTGCTGTACCTGAACCTCGAGCAGTTGCACCAAAGGCTCCAGGAAACTGCCAGTGTCATGATTTTTTATAAAAGGCATCGGTTTTATGTCTCTCTCCTTGAATAATGATTGGGCCTCAGTGAAACAGTATGCCGTCCTTTTTCCAATTTAAGGCAGCAGACAGAGGCCCTGCTGTTTTTTTGTTACTGCTGTCTCCCTCTCTCTGTGTGTGGCACCATGCACATCAATGAGTACCTGCACTGACATTTACTCGCCACCTTATGAATGGATTGTGAACTGGCAGCATCTCTGCATACACATAGCTTTTGAAGCTCACTTACTCACTCACTCACTCACTCACTCTCTCTTTCTCTCTCTGCCATGGTAACTGAAACCTTTTTGCGCATCAGTGCGGGATACCCTGCCCTTCCTCCTTTTCCAGCATTCCTCACTCTTTTCTGTTCTTTTCAGGGGGAGTCAGTCTTTTCTCTTCTCTGATCCACATACCCAGTGACAGACAAAAGGAGGATGGGATAAGTGTTAAATAGTTTTTATTTCTTATTTTCCCCACTTTTTCTGTGCCCTATTTTTGCTTGGGTTTGAGATAGCGAATCAAGTGTTCTTTCTGTGATGGGGAACTGCTAAGTCTCAGGTTGTGGCTCTCTTGAGACTGTGTGCAGTCTTGAGCAGAATATTAGGTGGGATCATGATTGTTATCTTGGGGGATGCCAGAAACCGTGTGGCACTGCTGATAACACTCAGTGTTCTGCTAAGAAGGGACTGCAGATCAATAAGGAAATGTGAAATGAGGACGTTCTTGCTAATAACTGCCAGAAATAATCAGACATGTATTTTCTATTGATTGCACACTCATAAGCGCAGAAGAGCAGCTCAACTAGGGTTGCTTTTAAGGTCTCTTTGCTATAAAAAGGACACCTGTCCTGCTTTTTAATGACCCTGAACATTGTTTCACATGCCCAGAAGCTTGTTAATGGCAGTACGTTCATGAGAGGCACGCTCAGAAATACCAGCAGAAATCCACATCTCTCTCTCGAGTAAAGGAGACATTAGCATAGCATGACCTCTGTGGAAGCACTCTGCTCGCCATGCCTGCCTGTATCTACACCCTAATCAATTTGAGTGAGATCAAAAAGCCTGGCATCTCCTCTGTCGCTCTCCTTCTTCAAATGGATTAGCTCCTTTTTCTGGCATCTTAAAGCTGATTGAAGGCAGCGTGCTGTGTGGAATACATTAGGGCACCCATCGTGCCACACACCACCGCTCGGGGCATCATGTTTATTTATCAGCCAACCCCCCTTAAAGGCAAAAAGCAGTCGCTTCCTCTCGGTGCTTCCTGTCAGCAGAGGAACTCTGAGGACAGAATGGTTTCTCTGATGAGGCAATTGTCTAACGCGTGAGCCTGTAGTACTGTCTGTCTTCCTAGCTGTGGATCAAATGCAACACAGTCTCGGGTTAATGCAGCCATTTCAACATCCCAAATTTAACCTTGAGAGAATTCCAGTGTTTTGTCTATAATTCATATCTTACACATGCGGACAATTAAGAAGATTGGATGTAATGATATCAGGCTGTGTTAAGTGTCAGTGGGCTGAGAAAGCACACACACATCTCTATCAGAGGTGACACTTGCTGACATTAATGGGTTTTCACATGTCACACTATTCTTTCATTAAACATATTCTAGAGCCCTGATTAACTAGCACAGAAGAAGGAAACATTGAGAAGCCTCATACTGAACAGGTTCGGATTATTGTATATACAACACTAATATACTGTTCATGTTTTTCTGCAAGAATTTATCTAAAATAAATTCGATACACTCCTTTGATGTTATTCCACACTTACCTGTGTTACAAAGGAAGAGATTATTCTCTGTGCTTTCCACAGCGTCATCTGTTCACCCTCAGCCTTTCTGGTTGATTTGAACTGAGATTGTTCTGGCTACTCTTTGAGTGCGGAATGAATGTGTGGCTCTGTGTGTAGTGGAGAAGACTGGGTTGAATAGAGCTGTGTATGAGTGTGTGAAAGAGTGAAGGAGTGTGTGTGTGTGTGTGTGTGTTTGTGTATGTGTTTTACTAGGGCTGCACAATCAGGACAGAGTGTTAGTACTGCAGTTATCCTGCTACATATTGCCACCGTGATGCCTTTTTATATCAAAGTGCCTATTTCACTTCTCTGGAAGCCTTGAAATATGTAAATATTAACACTTACTCCCCCATCAAAATATTCCATTTTGTAATAATGTTCACAGATATCTCCTTAAACAGCTCCCAGTTGTTTAGCCTTGCCCATTCATGCTGAAATTCTATGGAGTGTTTCAGCCGTGTGATGCCTTTTGAAGGAGCTAAGATAAAGGGCAGCCAATCTGAAAAGAGATCATTTACACATATAATTCTTTAAGGGACAATAACAAAAACAGCCAGTTTAAATCTAAGGGATAAATAGGTTGGCAAATGGTCATTTAAAAATTAATTACAATAATATAATGCAAAATTTTACTTTGGCTAAACAAATCCACCCAAATGTTTTGGGAAATATTAAATAGAAGATTAGAAATAGAATATGGGCCCTTTTAAAACATTGTAGCAAAGTGCTTTAATGGTTAAAGATTGGCTAAAATATGTTTACTTTTGTTGTATTACATGAAAAATTAATCAAAACACCTAGGAGACTCCCCTGGATAGTGCGATATCAGGATTGCAGAGACCAGTAATGCAATAACAATTAACAGAAGAAAACTTGTGCACACTACTTTAGTTAACATTATAGTTAATAGATGAGACTAGGTAACAGACTAATTCTGCAAAAACAAATTCTTGACCCATTTTCCCCTTCACTCTATCTGATCATTCTGAGTCTGAACCCCTCATTGCAATAGATCTATGAGTCTAATGTAGCTATGTAATCGAAAAAGTCTGTTCCAATTGACATTGTACAAACTGCATTTTTAAATCATCGGAAAGTGGCTGTAATCTGTGTTAAATCGTCAGACCTTTGGATATTTTTATAGAACGTATTACCTTTCACAAATGTCTTCATTTGAAATAAATTTAATTTTTTGTTGAAGTACTCCTTTAAAAGGGTATTTGTGTGGGAAGTGGCTGCCGCTGTGTGTTGAGTCCAGCAGGCTGGGTGCTGTCACTCTCTCTTTGACCTTTAGCACGAAGAGAAAAACTCTAGGGGTTGACTTCAGGTCACCTTCCCTGCTCTTTGTTTTTGGCTTCATTCTTACAAATTATCTTTCCCTCTCCCTGCCCACCTTCTCTTGTTTATCCTGTCCTCACACTTATTTATTTCTCTTGCCTATGGCCCATCTGTGTGCTCATTTCTCACTTGCTCACAAATCCATATTTACTTTACTTCCATCTCAAACTATCTGTAAATTCAGACGACCTGGCAAATCATGACACTGGTCATGTTTTCTCTGCCAGCTCCATTAAATGGTGATCCCTTTCTCTAAATAAGCAGCTAAGAGGACTTTAGTTTTCCTCATATGTTCATTCTCACATGACTGACTCCCTGTGTTTATGTTTCTGAGGAAGGACGTGGGCTTGCTGTGCCGACAGGCTGCAGAGGTACAGCCTGATCCAAACGTGTTAGACAAGCAGCCTGCGAGGAACAACAAAGGGACATCAACCAATATTACATTTAATGGATTTTGGCGTTGGAGCATTGAGTGTCCTGAGTGTAACAGATAGCTATTTCATAGTGTCTGTGGTACAGCAATAGCTGCTCTTGCCCTGTGAGTGACAGATTTGGAAATCATTTCTAAATGGCCTCTTTTTCTGTCTTCCTGTCAGAGGCAAAATCGCTGTCTGCCTAGAAAGTGTCTTTGTATCGTTTCGAATCGGTTAGCATGATGTTGGAAAACGGAAAGCGTCTCCGTGTGAGTAATTGCCTGGGTGGTAGACAAGCGCAGCAGTGTTGAAGACATGAAGTTCCCAGTAACGTTAGATGAATTGGCAACCCTACACTATGAAAACAGTGCAGATGGAAGGCCCCTGGCTAAAACTTGGTGAACCCCCTCACTTAGGACCTCTGGGGCCTTTCATTACAGCGCACCGCAATGCCAGGATAAATACATATTTCAGCTTCAATATTAGCTGATTTCAGTTTTACGCCTAATACTGCTCATGCGAAATGTAGTGTAAACACCGAGCTATTCAGACAGACAAAGGAGAGTGCACATAGAGGGCAACTCCAGCACTGGTCCCTCAGCACTGTTTGAGGACGTAGACAGAACATCCTCAGTTTTGGATGGCCCCACTGTCCTTTAGCTGACCTTCATATTCATAATGGCATCTCCCCCACCATGACTCTCATGTGCTGTGGACTCTGCAATAGATTTTTTTGCTGCTTGAGTGCTTTCTAAGGTGCAATTGATTTGATATGAAGACCAAGTCCCCATCCACCCCCATCTTCAGCCATTTTAATGAATAGCTTCTCCATTCCACCTGAATATTCAGCTCTCATAATTCAGCTCGTAAAACACGTCAAGGAAGGCTCTTATACATGTCTCCTGATTGTGTAACTGCATTCTGTCCCTTTTTAACTGTCTGAAGATACTACCACAACCTACAGCATTGCATAAGGCCTGCTTTACAAATAGACTGCAGGCAGACATGACTCAATTTTTGTTTTGTTATTTCTTTTCTTTATTTTTTTCTTAGAGAAAATCAGCCAGAAGCATTCATCTTCTCCACTAGGAAGGATGGACTAGACCAGCCAGCTGATGCTTTGACTAAGTCCTCTCGCAAGAAGGACATTCAGGCAGGCGTAAAAGACATGTCCCCTTTAACCCGTGGTGCCACAGAATGCTCCAGCTCAACTGCACAGCAAGCCAACACCATGCTGCAGGATCTCAGCAGAATCAAAGATGAGATGAGAACCTTGCTTCGGGTAAGCATGTTAATGCTCTACTTTCCTTTTTAATTCTCCTTACATACATTTATATAATTACATAATTACTAGAATTCTTACATAGTGAAAAATGAAAAAAGCAATTAAATACATTTACAGTTGATTTGTATTCTGTATTTACAACTTTTAAGTCTGCACCTCCAGGTTCCAAAGGCAAACAGTGAAAAATGATGACAAAATCTTTATCCTGGTTACAAACAAATGTGTGTTGATTAAAATTTTAGACGAACCCACACTTCCAAGATAATTTACTTTTAATGGGCTACACGTGAGAAATAGCTTACATTTAATAATACTTTTATAATCACAAACAGGGATGTATAACTTTAAGCAATTAATATGTTATATACAGTACCTGACAAAAGTCTTGTCGCTTAATCAAGTTGTAGGAACAACAAATAATAACTTGACTTGTAGTTAATCAGTTGGAATCAGAAATGGCTTGTAAGAAAGGTAAAGCCCTCTAGATTATTGCATCATTCATTGAGTTTAATTAATACAGAAAGGTCAAATTTTGCCTTGACAAAAGTCTTGTCGTTTACAAATATAATGTAGAAATTATACATATTCTTTATTTAGAACACACAAACATGTTACAATAACATCAGAACATAAAGTCATGGTGCCTTGGAAAAAATAATTTAGAACCTGTAATGACCTGTATGAGTTTGGAGGACCACATCCATAGGTCAATAACTGTGATAACTTGTTGATGAAGTCATCTGGAATGGCAAAGAAAGCAGTCTTGCAGGACTCCCAGAGTTCATCAACCTTCTTTGGTTTCATCTTCCAAACCTCCTCCTTCATCTTACCCCAGACATGCTCAGAAATACCGGTGTTCTGAATACCAGTGTTCTGAACAAGCTGTGAACCACAATACACTTTTTGACTGTTTCATTTTGCACCCAGTTATTAATGTGAAAGCTCTTGGCATTAAATTGATATACTTTTGTAACAATTGATTGATTAAAAATAAAATTATATGTCTTTTTAAGTTACTGTGCTCTTATAAGACTGCTGTCAATGACTGCTACCTTTATTAGCCAGAAATGCTGAAAATACTGCAAATACTGCAGAAACTGCAAGAGACCTGTTGGAACCTGCATGGACCCAAGATTCACCCAGAAAACAGTCAAGTTTGGTGATGGAGAATATCATGGATTTGCGTTACATCTTGTCACATAAGGACATAGGAACCTATAAAGGCACATAACTTTATTTCTAATCAATCGATTGTTACAATAAATGTATCAATTATTAATTCACATTTTTGGTATAATAAGCGTAATCTAGAGGGCTTTACCTTTCTTACAAGCCATTTCTGATTCCAACTGATTAACTAAAAGTCAAGTTATTATTTGTTGTTCCTACAACTTGATTAAGCGACAAGACTTTTGTCAGGCACTGTATGTGCAGTGACATCATGAAAGCAACTGCTGGAGATTCCATACTTATACACTCGTGAGGAGATAGCAATAATGAATAAATTGTGTATGGTAACCGTATTGGAAACAGTTATTGTGGTTGCAACAATCTAGAACTACAACTGCATACACATTGATTCTGAACACTCAAGCCTGCTTGCGTTTTAGAGGCACACCCTCAGTACAGTCAGTTGCTGGGGATAGTGAAGAAAATACAGTATTACCAAATGGGGTCAACATAAATATTCGAACAATTAAGCAATCGTACTCAGGTCTTGGCTGCAATCAAAATATTTTTAATTGCCACTTTCCTGATCACTATGAGATCTGCAACTGTTTGAAAAAACTGTAATGATAATGTTTGTGTGCCATTATTATGCCTTGACCAGGCAAATTGTCATTTTAGAGAGCCAACGTTGTTGGTCAATACACATACTCTCTTCCAATATCTGGTTAGTCTCACACACTAGGAGGAAAAACAGTGTCCTCCCTATTAGCACGTTCAATGCCATGTTGATTTGTCTCCTCACATTGATCAGCAGGTTCCTTGTCTCCGAATGGAGGCCAATGTCATTTCCAGTATTGTGCTGCAGGAAGTGCTAATCTAATTGGAGCAGGGCGCTGATGAAATCAAGCTGAGACTTCAACCCCATGCCTTACGTCTTGGTGACCAGACAGCAATTTTCCAATTGTTTCTTTTCTCTCCCTCCCTCTCTAATAAATTACAGCACTTCTTCGCTCTACCAAATGTGCCGCTGCCTGTTTCCATCTATTACAGTCACCCCCACCCTCTCCCTCACTGTGAGCCATTGAGTTTCCAGGCACGCCTTGGCTGCGGCTGAAAAATTCCATCAGCCAAGAATAATGTAACACAAAGCAAATGACACATTAGCATATAATTGAGGATGCAGGATTTGAATGCTCTTTGGCCGCTGACAGAGAGGCCCAGGAGTGTGTGTCTGTCTGTCTGTGTCGCTCTTGGAGCTTGGAGAGCCTTGTCACTCTGCGCTCTCGGCACCTGGCCTGTTTTAATGGAATGTCACTCACATGTATCAGCTGCACAGTGAGAAGTCTGCTCCAGCCCACGACAGCTGTGTGTCCCTCACTGACCTGACCATTTCAGATGGCACATGTCATCAAGGAAACGAGGGATGGAAAGATTGATCAGCTACAGATTAGAATTGGACGATTTCTGTTGAGTGTGTGACTGAAGATTCTGCCACTAATATACAAGACTAGACGCGATATGTGAGCCATGTTTTGCTAACCTGTCACAATATTTGGTATGATCATGTATTTGGGCTACGTATTGTTTGGAAGTCATTTAAAGTCTATAAGTATTGTTATCTCAGTTCAAAGAAATGTAATACTAGTTCTAATTACTTTATTAGATGCAGTTTGAACACTAATTAAATGCTTTCACTTCACCTTTTCTGTGCTATCTGCAGGCAAGTGTTCTGGGTTATGGGGTGCTACGACTCCCCCAGCACCCCTACTTTGGTTATGGTTTGGGTAGTTAAAGAATCTGTTCATTTCCCCCCTTATATAAAATGTAGCTGGTCAGTGGAGCTACAAGGCTAAATAATAAAAGATTAAATGAATTTGAGTCACATTGACTTCCATTTATTAGCCTTGAAACACTATTGCAAGTAAAGAAGCAGACTTTGAACAGAAAATGTGTCTTGGCTGATTAGCTACATTTGGGGTAATGGTAGCATTTTTTTGTACAACATTGCTTTGGTGGAATTATGTAAATGATCTCTTATGTGAATGCTATGTGAATGTTTTTTCAGTCAGATCCAGCTTTTCTGTTGGTCAGTAATAGCAGTGATTGGTTCTTTCGTAGTCATCCCTCTGCTTCTGTGTTCTCTCTCTCTTTCAGACTACTGATGCGTTTCCTGTGAAGACTGCCGAGGCGAGCCGTAGCCGCGAGAGCAGACGCCTGACTCTCCCCACCCTGCCCTCTCCTCCTCCTCCCTCACCCCCCATCTCCATGGTAGGTTCCCATAGCAACCCCAGCCTCTGCAGTGCCCGCATTACGTGCCTTTTTCCTCCATGTCGTCTGCGAGCGGTGTCCACAACAATCTTTCAAGCACAATGCCCCCTTTTGTATCCTGCAGTTTCAGTGGCTGCTGTTACACAGAGACTTTACAGATAAATCAGCACTGTTATCTCTCTTTTACACATGGGCTGAGAGAACAAATGCACAATGGCTCTAAAAAAATACATATCCATGCTGTGTCACACCTCTCTCAACACAGCAACCAGCCATTTGCAGCTTTCCTTCTGTTGAACATTTTTCCCCTCAAGGGTCTTTAATTGCTTCCCCTGATTTGCGAGTCTTTACTTCAATTGCACCATTGATTCCTTTTTAATGAATCACACATTTTGAATGATATAAATTGGCAGATAACATGTTTTAACTGAAACACCCATTTGATGATAGATCTAACTGAATGTCCAGCAAATTTGCTGATACTGCCTTGCTTATGTATAATAAAGCTAATTTTAAAGCTTTAAAACGCGGCAGTAAAATTACACGAAGGTGCAGTCCTTAGGAAATTCAGTTGAGTACCCATAGTTACTGAGGATTTGATAGCAGAGGCTGAGGGTGGAAAGAGTCCTGTCAAGGTGAGGAGGGTGTGCTCATCTCGATAATGGATTTATGGAGCTTCGATAGATTTATATTCAGGGGAGGATGAGAGCGAGAGACAGCCAAGGTCCTGCAGCTGAACACACACACATGCTCGCTGAGAAGGAACGTGACAGGTTTGCTATTGGGGGGAAGATGCAGGGAATAAGACAGCCCTGACATAAGGCTAACACCGGACTTGGATTGCTTTTATTCTAGTGTTTAAGATATAATTTTTTGATCGTTCTCACTCAATTTCCCCCATGATTGTTCTCATTTTTCTTCCAAAATATAGACACACTCCCTGTTGTTCTTAGGCTGCTTTCTCTGTCCATTGTTTGCCTATCAAATATATAAAAATTTCATGCATTTTCTTTGAGCTACAAATGACCTATGACATATTCTCTTGCTCTTCTCTCCTAGCCATCAGAGCAAAATGAGCTGGTGACTTCTAGAGCGACTTTGTTATCCCATCCCAGTGAGCTACAGAAGAGCCAGCCACCCACCTCCATGTTTGAGGATGCAGGGCTAGTCCTGAGGCAGGTCAGACACAGCCGGAAGGTTCTGGAGGAGAACCTGCAGGCCATTTCGAGAGCCAAGGATGGAGAGGTGCTTCACACTCAACTAGAGGCCCTGTCCAACAACAGGTACAGAACTAAAATGATTTAAATCCTTAATATGAAATGATGAGCAGTTGCAGCTGACCATTTATCTGTCAAAAGCATTATGCCGGGGGATTTAGAACAGTACTGACAGAATACCCAAAGCTGTATCTTGATTCGCTATATCTGAACACAATCTGTTTATGTTCTTGATTATAGCTGAGGAACTTCATGGTTTTGCTGAATTTGTTTTTTGATTCTAAAACTTCTGGCTGCGCAGATGTGCTCAGGCGTCAATCCCTGTATGTGATTATGACTGACAGCTGGCCTCAGAGCACACTCCAGGCAGGAAAGGGCTAAGTCAAACGGAACCATCAGCGTGATTGGCGGCTGTCAGTGGAGCCCTTTATCCAGCTCAGCTCAGGCCTGCATTCTTTCGGTCTGTAGACTTTACCTGTGAAGGCATGGCTCTATGCATATTTCAGGCTAAAATGCAGAATGAAAAAGAGGAAGCTCCACCAAATGTAACTGCATTTGAATTTAGACTGAAGCTCGGCCATGGTGTGCTGCTGTGCGTCCGACCATGCCGCTGATGGATTATGTCACTGTGAACTCCATAGAGGCTTTATTTGTTTGCAGCTTTTAGGAACGGGCAGTCTCAGTGAGATGGAGCGATGGGGATGAGAGAGCTGCTGCTTTAGTAGCTCTGTGGGAGCAGTGCTGAGGCTTTTATAGCAGTAGGTCAGCTTCAATCTGAGCACTCAGCCTGCTCTCAATGTGACATTAGGCTGGCTCCCCCAGGCGCGCTGCTGCTAATGGTTTGTGATGCGGCGAGAGGCAGATTCGGCGTGAACCAGTGGAGGAGAGCCGGAGCAGCCGGCGGAGTGCTAAAGCAGCAGTTTAAAAACTGAAATGGAGAAGGCTGCCCCAGGACTGCTGTCTGCTGCTGACGATACTGAGGAGCCGAGAGAGAGGAGGGGTGGGAATGGTACCCACTATCTCTCCTGTGGCAGAGAGCTCTATCAGTGTGTTGGCTGGGGAAGATGACAGTGGACACACACTCTAGAGCAGTGAATCTTTGCTTTATTAGGTGCCACTTTTTTTAAGGAAGAAAAGTGTATCTTCAAATGTAGTGGAACATATAGCTGTTCAGGATCTCTTTGATATTAATAAATATGTTTCATTTTTGTCACTTTAAAATAACATGTTTAGAACAGCCATGATGGACCACAATATGAAAATTAGTATTGCAGTACATTCAACTGAATATATCAAAAGACAAAACCTTATTTGCTGTAACTGGTATGCACTCTTATTTTTATTGTTCTACAGCAAAACGTGATTGACGCTTTTTGCTATTTGGGGTTAATTACCTCACAAAACGAATGGGTAAGCTATTGTAAACATGTCTATTACAAGAACTTGTTATTAACTGACAAGAATATTTTGGGTTTAAAAATATTTTGTCCAAGTCAATTAGGATGTTACTTGCTTGATGTCAATTTTGAGAAATAATAATAAAAATAATTAATAATAATAAAAAAATAAAAACATTAGTTTTAGAAAGTGACTAGGCCCAGGGGGATTTGTACATTGTCTGTAACATAATAGAATACTGAAAATTGTGAGATGCACCGAGGCACCCTTACTTTTCTTGGAGTAAACTTTATTGGACACTATGGTCTTCACTGTTGCTAAGCATGTACAAGGTCTAGTTTTGGTTCAGTGACTCCCCTCTGAAACCTCTCAAATTTAGCCTGGTATCCGAAACCCGGAGTTAAAAATGTCAGCCCCAATGGTAATTGTCTCCAAAATGGCAGGCGCAATCAGCTTGGCTCCTAACGTGTGAGCATGAAAACACAAACATGCTGATTGATGCGGCTGCCGCTCCCTGCTGTAATGGCTTTGATCTTTTCCTTTGCTGAAAGGTCGCAGGGACGGAGGAGTTTGACGCTGCTTGCTCGTCCTCGCAGGTTCCTCCCCGCCGCGCTCCATGCTGTAGGGGAAGCGTTTCTCGTCATGCCGTATGTGCCTGCCTTGATGGATTCATTCATTTGGGTTTCTGACATTGCAAAACGAGGCTGAAGTAGAATTTTATCCCTGCCATCCATTTCACTGAATTATTAATGAAGCCATTTGCAAACCTGAAAGTTCCCAACCTTTTCTTCATCATGCCTCATGGCTTAAAAGTTGTAGCCCACCTTTCTCTTGAGTAAAAATGAGCACTATCGAAGTTTAAATTACTTTGTAATTGTAGCCATCGCCAGTGTTGAAAATCAAATGAAGCATGCTGCATAATTCAAAAGATATTTGAGATCACCTTTTCATTTTACTTCCTGGGTAAGGTTTGGAGACACTTCTTGAACTGTGATGTTTTTTTCTGTTATATCAGATCTAGCCGATTCTCTGTTGTACAGTTCCCGCAGTTGACTGCATCTAGTGGCATGTTATTTTCTTGTATGAAGTTGGAAGTGGAAATGCAGTGGACACCTGGTTCAACCCCAAAGAACCCCGTGATTATTCGGTTATCCATTTGTCACTTGGATATGCTCTTCCCCTAATACAGTTTATTCTTGTTGGTTTAATTACAGTTATTGACCAGGAAAGGAGATCTGCTGTTGACCTCCCAACATTCCAGCCTTCTGCTGAGCACCAGTTTGTCACTCATCCTAATCGCTTCATCATAGTCCTTCACTTGAAAATCTTTTGGATGTAACCTTCAGCACAGAACTCTTCATTCTGTGTGCTGAATGATCTAGGCTTGTTTCATACGTTGAAATTGTGAAATGCAGTAGGCGCTTCAGTAAAATGCACACAGTAATCATGATTAATTCTTTGCAATTCAGAGTGTGACCTTCTGTTGTTGAGTGCAGTGCATTTCAGGCATCCTTTCCTGTGTAGCGAATTATTATAAAAGCATCTGTTGCTTTAGGAAGTCTAAGAAAGCCATTACTTAGAATATTTTTATGCTCGCTCCCTTTGTATGTTCATTATGTTTTTAATCTATGTGAAGAGAATGTGAGTGCATCATTGCACGGAAAACTCTTTATAGCTCATTTTCCACATCTAATTTCTTGTATCCCGAAGTGAGGAGCTCAAATATTTGGGATAATAAGAGCCTCAAATGGCCTCAGCTGGAACATGATGGTGTAAAAGTGGAGCTGCCCATAGGGGTTAATTGAAGGTCATTTCGAGCGCTCAGATCAATTGTGCTCCATTTGGAATCACGAGTGTCTTCAAGCATCATCTGATTAGGTGAATCCATCACGCTGCAGACACTTGACGAGATACTGAGGAAAGCTCTAGCACACAGACAGGTCTTTGATGGGGAACTAGAGTCTTTTTATGAGTGCATATATGTTTGTATGTGTCTGTTTGTGTGTAGAGGGCTTTTTGTGTGATGTGGAGTAAAAGGTTGAATGCGATTGAAGGTCTGTTTTTGGGTGAGAAAGGAGATCAATGAACCTCCATTTT
>JBBMFX010000001.1:28246045-28256501 GCA_037832545.1 Rhabdalestes septentrionalis
TGTGTATGTGTGTATGTGTGTATATGTGTGTGTGTGTGTGTGTGTGTGTGTGTGTGTCTTAGTGCTTAGTAGAGCCAGAACAGCCATTACATTTCTTATATAGCAGCTGGCCCTGGCTCCAGTCAGTGGCATTAGATGGATAGAGATTTAGCCATTACATTTTGGCCAAAGTCCAAACAAGACTTTCAATAAGGACATTTTTTCCCTTGCCCCCGAATTAGCATTTCTCACTGACTAGCTACTTAAATACACATACATACATTTGTATGTGTGTGTCTGTGTTTTCAGGGCAGTGTAGCTGCAGTGCTCTTCAGCAGCTTCCACACATGCTCTTGTTATCTCAGCCCCCGCCGTTCACATCCCGTTGCTAGGCAACATGTGCGGCTTGGCAGAGGTGTGGGTTAGATGATTTGGAGCGAGAGGCAGGGCTGAGAAGATGAAACAGTAACGTATCCCGCTGCAGTCACATCACTGCTGGAGAAGCAGCTCTGCTCTATAGACTCTGACATGACTAAAACCTATTTACAGAATTCTTCATTTGGAAGAGCTTTGCAAATTAGTCACAGGTGCTGGAACTTTCTCTTTGCCTGGTTTGGTGTGTATGAGAAAAGTGTTTTCAGGTCACCACACTTCATATATCAATAATGTATCATCAACAAGACAAAGTGTGCATATGTGTGTGTGTCTGAGACAGCTGTGCTGTTAGCAGGCTTGGCTAGCACGGACGATTTCAGTCTGATCCTCAGCCCAGTCCTGAGGAGGCGTATTGCTTTGCCAAGGGCATACTTGCAACATGGCTGCCCTCATTCCTCTCAACACTTTCGCGGTCACTCTTTCTCTCTCTCTTTCTCTCTTTCTCTTCTGCCCATGACTCATCAGCCTGTCGGTATTCGACTTCTCTCATGCACACACAAATTCACACAAAGATTCATGCTTTGATTCTTACAGATAGTTATGGGACGACCCCCCTCCCCTCCTCTGTGGCCTGTGCTTTGTTGGTCAGAGGGAATTGAATATGACCATACCTCAGTAAGCATGCCAGGATGACATACACAGTGTACTGAAAAATAGATGAGTATGTCCTCGGAGGCAAGTCCGCAAGTGCAGTGCTCGGCACTCTGTTTTCCAGAGCATAGCTCACGCACTAGACAGGAATTCATTTCAGCTGCAGCCTTCGTGCTCCCGACGCTGTATTTCCCATTGGATGGACGTCTAATTCATGAAACAGAGTAATAATTGTATATTAAGTCTTCACGTGTATGTGTCTGTGAGACTGTCAGTTTCTTTCTGTGAGATAGAGTAGAAGTCTTATATATCTTCAGTAGTAGTGAACCGACTGCTTATTGACCTGATTGTCTCCCTTAGCCAGTTTTGGTTCTGCGTGTGTGTGTTGTGTGTTTGTGCATGTGTGAGGGGAATAGTAATGAATAGTGAAACTCCTGGGTCCACTGCAGCAGGCTGCCTCTGCTTTCTGCTCTGCAGTGCTGTCTGTTTCTGCAGCACAGTCTCAGTCCCTTCACACTTTGTTTAACTCTCTTCTCCATGGCTTTTCCTCTTTCACTGGTCAATGGTCTTTGACAAAAGACTGCTTATTTCACTCATCTAAAAAGGAATGCTAGAAATTACAACATTTAAAATGTTGACACCTCTACTATATGTTATTTTTTCTTTACCAAATATAGTACATCAAAGGACAGCAGCGATTAATTAACTAGTTTTCAACATGTGCCATTAACCTATAAACAGAAACGCTGTATATTGCTCATTATGAAACACTACAGGAAGCACTGAGCCATTATTATTATTTAGTAGTAGTAGTAGCATTTGTATATTGTAGTGATATTGTCTAGTATGAGAGTGCTATTCACTGTTGCTGGAGTGATACTGTTTATAGTTTGCAGTATTGTCTAGTGTGATTGTCCTTTGTTAGTGTACGGTCTAATGTTAAAGTGATATTGTCTGTTTTTATAGTGTTAATGACTAGTGTGAGAATGGTACGTAGTATTTATGCCATACTGTGTTATAGTGATTTCACAGTGTAGAGTTTCATTGTCCGCTGTAGTGATATTGTGTAATAGTAATATTGCCTGTTGTTATAATGATATTTTATAGTATTCGCAACACTGTTTAATGTCAGTGTTGTGTACTGTATTTCTTTTTCTTTGTTATATATATGAACCCCACTTTCTACATATGGTGCAAATGTGAATGTAAATGCCATAGAGAATCTGTATAAAGTTGTAAACTTTGTCAGATGGAAGGAGGGATAAGAGTGTGTGTTAGGTGTAAATAGGACCATCCACAGTGGTGGTGGCGGCTTTACGGATACAATTTGTGTTTGACAGCAATCAGAGACGGGTCAGCAATCAGAGACGGAAAAATTCCTGTACCAAGCAGTGATGCAGCTACAGAGAATGATCTCTATAGTCCCTCTGCATTACTTAGTCGATGATATAGTTTGAGCTTGTACACTGATGTCCAGTCATGGGTGCTGTGCTCAGTGTGGTAATGCTAGGGATGTTACTCCTGATCCTGACTGACTAAAGTCTTATTTGATGCTGAAGAATTACAGTGTTGAATGCTGAAATGAAAATCTTATGTGCAACATTCCCCCTTAAGTGTCCTATTTGTCCAAGTGTGTGAGGGTCGGGGTAATGGGGGCGGGTGATGGCATCGTCTATTGAATGGGATGGGGTGGTGTTTACAGTGCATGTGGAAGGAAGGCCTCACTACCACAGGCAGGTGGCAATGTCCTATAGTTGATGAAAGCCCGGGTTGTCCTGCTTCATGCTGTCAACTGTATTCTAAAAGCAATAGTGGATTTTTTTTTAACATGGTTGTGCTTCACTGCTCTGGTGGCTCAGGACAGGTTTTCCCTTGTTGTTCTCAGGGCAACTTCATTGCCTGTCCTGAAGGTAGTGTCTTGAATTCCCAGCTACATAGTGGCATGTGGTGATGGTCTAGGAAACAGTAACATCATCAGTGCTGGTGTATCCAGTTAGAGATGTTATGTACTCCTCCAGGTTGGTAGATCTGCTCGGTAGAAAATTCCGGCAACAATAAATATTGTTTCTGGGTGTGAGTTTCCCGTGTTAAATAAAATGGTCTGCGACTAACAGTCACAACCAGCAGCAGTAAACATTAACTAGAAAGTAGCACAACATTCGTCATCTAGTCAGTGCTCATATGAATACACAAGCACCCAAAGGGATATTGCCTAGTTGTAGAGGGATATTGCCTATTGTTAGAGAGATGGTGTTACAGGGATCTTGTGTAATGAGACTGAGATTGTCTAGTATTAGAGAGACATTTTGTAGTGGTTGATGGATATTGTCTGGCCATTAGTGATATTGTCTAGTGTTTGAGTGATATTGTTTAGCGATGAGTGATATTGTGTAGTGATAAATTTTGTTGTCTAATATTTGAATGATATTTTGTTGTGTTAGAAAGACATTATTTAGTGCTAGACATGCATTGTCTAGTTATAAATAGATATTATTGTCATATTGTCTAGTGGGATTCTGTCTGTCATATATCTGGTTACTTGCTCCAGTACAGTGCTGTCTGTCTTCCCATCTGTCGGCATGCCGTCCTCCTATCTTTCAGTGTGACTTCAGCTCTGTCTCCTGCACAGTGTACAGATGAGTAGAGGAGCTCTCTCTTGTTGCCATAGAGATGAGGGCAAGAAGGCAGGAACAATGTGTGCAATCCCCCCCAGGACCAGGTCATGACCTTTACAATCTCTAGAGTGAGGAGTCTACTCTAAAGGAGAATATCTTCGCCTGTATATGTGTGTGTGTGTGCGCGTGTGTCAAGATTTAAGTATAAGCCTGAAGAGCATGCTCTCTTTCACCCCTCTTTTGTTGCGCACAAAAATAAGCAAGAGCAACTGAGGGAATAGTAATGGTGCCGTGTGTCAGCATTGAGGATATGATAGGAGGCTGTGGGGATTGGTGTGAAGCGCATCAGGAGATGTTGAGGTGCTATTGCCGATTGGAGACTCTACTTAATAATGCTTCACATCATTTTATGGTGTGCAGTCAAATGTAATTAATATTCTGTGGACAATCTTCAGTAATTTTATGCTGATATAAGCTCATAATATTTCACTTGTTAATGGCATAGGATGTTTGGGTTTTTTTACTGATGTTTTTTGCCTTGTTGACTCTCTCCTCTGTGCCTATTTTCAGGCTGGAGCAGATACCCAAGCACTTGGAGTAGAGAATGAGGAGGATGATATCTTCCCTGGTACAAATTTCTTGGCGGTTGCCGACATCCAGGTAGAGCCACCTCAAGCACTTTCTTGTTTTCGCCCAGGCCCACACACTTCACTACACATCACAAAGGTCATTGGCTTACTTGCTCAAAGGCATGGAGCAGAAAGCCTGTAACACTCAGCCTGCTGCAAGTACAATGATTCTAGCCCAATTTAGGGTTTGACACAAATGCAAATGCTTATTTGACTTTACACTTCCTGCTCAAAAACATCAGCCGTTAAGCATTACACGCTCTATTAATGAGATTTGCAGGGCCAAAGGGTGAAAGAGAATGGCGCTTTCATTAATCGCCAAAAGGAGGGAATGAATTAAAAACCATCATACTATAGAGGATGTCGATTAAGACGATTGGTATTGAAAGGGCGTGGTGTGTGTGTGTGTATGTCTGTGTGCATAGCCTGTATCTCCCTTTGTTCAGTTCCGCCCCACCACTGGCTGTTCAGGAATTCCTCTCACATCACAGTCCACTCAAGCATACACACAAAGCCATAAGCCTGCCATATTTATGGCTAACAAGCGACGCAAGCTGCTCAGCATATTGGGCATTAGGCCGATTCCAGTGTGCGGTCGGACAAGGGCAAGCCGTCAGTTAGCACAGAAATAGCACAGCAGTCATTTGACTGAGAGGAAAGCAGGGGAGCAGAGCATATCTGTTTTGTTCTCACAAGCTTTTGTAGCTATTGGAGAGAGAAAAAAAAGAGTACCGATAATGAAAATATAAGAGGGTTGGAGGTGTTTCACACTCTGAATCAGATGTGCTATTCCACATTGCCTCCTTTTGGTTTTTCAAGCAAACTGCATACAGAGTCAATGCATCCTGATCTTTTCCCCCAGGGTAGCAGAGCAATTCTGGTAAAAAGGAGTTATTGGTTATTTTATTGTTTAATTTAATTTTGGCCAAAATTGAGTGCATATTATAAAAACTAATGCTGTGAAGCAAATGTCAGCCCTCAAGTTACCACCTAATTTCTTTATCTCGTTCAAGCCGTGTAGCATGTTGGGTTCTGTATAATGGCAGGGAAACAACATACTGTATGGACCAGTTTTCTGACATTTGTTGTGTGAGACCATTAAACCTCTAAATATTTTTTAAATGCATCACATCAGAAAATATCTGATCATTTCTTCAGAATGAATAGTGTAAAATGTTGCAGCCTGTTATACCTGCATTTCATAAGCTGTCACAGTTGTTCCAGTACTCTGGAACAACTGTGAGTCACTGAGCATTTTTATTATGTGTTCCAACCTGTTGGCAGTAATAATATCTCTATTAAATAGTTAATGTCCAGTCATTGTCAGTGTTATACTGCCTCTCTAATTGTGTCTGTTTCAATTAGGGCCCATGTTACCGCTGTAGCAATATAAACATTTTCCAAACTCAGAAAACTATAAAATACATCTAGTGCTGTGTACCCGGTTGCCTATAATTAAGCTTTTTAAAAAGTCCAATTACGACTGGCGCTCTTTCTCCCACTCAGTCTTTTAACTCTCCCAGCTGCCAAATAAAGGGCTTAGCCACTCCAGTCCAGACCCCATCAAACAAACCCTCTTGCTAAGAGCAGCCAGGGCCACATGCCCACTCCTAAAATGTCATTCCTCTAAGTCTCCAGTGTCTCAGCTCTGATAGGGCTGGTTTTGATGGAGCCATAAACTTCAAACAGGCTCGGTGACAACACTGCCAAGTCCCCCCTGTTGCCCTCCCTCCTGTTCTTTCTCCCTCTCCCTCCTCTTGCTTTCTCATTCTTGCCATTATTTCTACCCTCACTCTGTCTCTATCTCTGGAGCCTGGCCATTAGAAATGAGCTGAGTGGTCTAGTCTTACCCAAGGCCGTCTGACTCTGAGCCAGAGGAATCTGCACGCAATGCAAACCAGTGGCCAACGTGTTCAGTACTAACACATAAAAACTAAAAGAAGAATAACAAGATACAAATGTCTTTGTTCACTGCTAAGACAATAATGACCACTGTGAATTCACAAACTCTCTAACATGTGTTAGCAGTTATCACATTAATTGTATATGCCCTTAACACTAATAGTTGTTGAATGAATATCCTGCTTGGGATTATGCCAGAGCCCAAAAAATATTACCAACATTCCTTTCTGTAAGGAGGTCAAGGCAGAAAGAACATATTGTATTACATCATAAGATGCTCTTTGTTGTGGATTTCTTCTTGCGTTAAAATAGAGTCCTGGAGTGGATGAAGAAGCCCATAATGAAGCCCCCATAGAGCTGAATGGATTGCCTTCTCCTCCCGCTGCTCTCTACCATGGCCCATCATTCCCTGTGCAACCAGCTCAGACTGGCCCTCTCACTGAGCCTGTACTTGCCACCATCCAACACAGAGAGACCCTTGAGAACAGGCTTGTGGACTGGTGAGGATCTCCATTTTTTATAATGTTTATGAAGCTACCTATTAATAAATCATATATTGAGCAAATTTACTATGAAACTTGGTTGGTTCAGGTTTTGTGAGTTAAAGTGTTTTATTTTTTGTGTAGGGTGGAGCAACAACTAATGGCAAGACTGATAAGTGGGATGTTTCCTCAACCAGCCCAAACCGACCAAGGCAACCAATCGGAGCCAGACGATAGTGCAACCTCAGATATAGGTAAAACTTGAGACAAAGTGTAGGATTTTTACAGTGGACAGTATGGTGGTGCAACAGTTGGGTCACTCATCACGGTCAAATCTCATTCCGTAGCCCTGCCTCTTTCTCTAGTGTTACATCAAATGCAGGTGATGATGAAATAAAAGTAGCACTTTGTGATCAAAGTTTCCAGAAAAATGACCAAAACATCTAGTGTCAAGCAGCGTAATGGCAGATCAATATGTGACATGATCTTTCCCTCTCTTGGATCATAATTTTGATTCAAAGATTGTGCAAATGCAAGCTGTGGGTTTGCCAAGGCCGCCCGAGCTAGGAGATTGTATTTCCTTATTATAGTGCCATTGCTCTTCATCCTCTTCATTCCTCCTCTCCTCCATTTCACTCAGCTCACTTTAACTTAGCCCTGTGCACTCTTCTCGCCTCATTAATCCCCACTCTTGTTTAATAGAAAGATCAATGATGTATCAAATTTGCAGAGGAGGCTACAAGTCTGTAATCAGCAAACCCTAGTCAGCACATTCAAGGACTGCCTGGACTCTTCCCCGTTTAAATCGGCCACCCTACTCCCCCCAACATTACATCACGTCCCCTTAATCAGAAGAGAAGAACTCCCCTGCCAAGAGTGCCACTTCACCATAGTGGCCTTTTTGTTTTTTTAATAGTTTAATCCGAAAAGCTGACAGTGCTCAAATGCAAATTAGTTTGGGTCAGATGTATAGGCTTCAGTGTGCACCTCTAAAATGATTTGGCTTCTGATGTACAGCTAGGATCCAACATGTCTTAGAACTATGGCAGAATGCCTGCCCTGTGTAGACTGTAACATTATATGGAACTTTGTTGTTGAATTAAAGTAGCACTGTCTGCATCACACAGGGTAAGCATTTTTCTAGCAGCAGCTTTGATATGGTAATGATTTTTTCAAGCCTAGCAAGGCCCAAATGCTAGCAATCAAATATGTCAGCCTGTCATCAATATGCTGATTACTTTATACAGAAGCTCCCTTCATAACGACCAAAACAAGAGTTGTTTGAAGTATAAATCATTTTTCCTCCCGCATTTTACAGAGGCACAAACTAACAATTGCCAGAGGATGTTACTCAGCGACTCAGTTTGCTGCAGTTTACTACAAGAAATAATGTTCCATCAAAGTAGAATTGCGCTGCTCCGAGTCATCATTACAATAGTCAAGACGGATGAAACTGAAATTAGACAAACTCCTAATGGAAGTCATAATCACCACGAATCAAGTGTATGATTTGGAGGCCTCTTGTGTGTTACTGCGGGTCAGTGGAGACGGCGGGAGGCAGAGGGTTGCAGCTGTTTGTGGATGCCGGAGTGCCAGTGGACTCAGATGTCATCAGGCAGTGTGTGAATGAGGTACTGGCTGAAATCATCACACTAATGCTCGGTCAGAGAGAAGACCCCAGAGAGCCCACTGCTCCTGCCTCAACACAGGATGCACATACACAGCAGGTAGGAGATGGCACATGCTTGTGTAGTTTTTTGTTCAATAAATCTTTGTTTTTTAAATACTGCTAAAATTCTAACCCTGGAAGGGTTGTATTTTAATGATATTAAGTTCTGCATTGTCATCTGTACTTTTTTGGTTTGTCGTGACAGAAGACTCCAGTACCAACACCAGTGCCCACTCCTGAGCAAAGTGTGAGCGAGGGCTCTCCAGTTCTGAGGGATGTTCTATCTCCGGTTGGCACTCCAGATCTCTCTGAACAACACTCTCCCGATCAGTCACCTGGAGACAGCCAGCCTGTGCTGCCTCAGCCAGCTTTACCAGGTCACACAATATATTTTCAACCTCTTCTAGGCCAGATACTTTGAGGTGACAGATAAAATTGGAATGGGATAGCTTCTAATGCTAAATATAATTGTATATTTGGAATAGAATCATTTTCAGCAAGTGACTAGTTTTGACTGATGACTAGTTTTGACTTGTTGAAACATGAAACATGCGCAACCTGAAAGAAACTATTATTGTGTAACTTAAGCCGACACATTGTTTTTACTTATGTGTATTCTTTAAGTTTAACCATCACTTCATTTTTTCTTAGCCTACCTGTTAGTTTTCAGGTTTGTACGTCTCTCCTCATTCAAGTAGATAAAAGCCTAGACATAACTGCCTTTTTATTTAGCAATTAATCAAAAGACCTATTATTTACTTAATGATTTCTCAAGAAACCTTAGAGTTGAAAGAGTACTTTTAGCCTTTATAGTTCCACACACCCATTAGCTCAGCCCTGCTAACTTAATGTCCTTTATGTCCTTGTTCCAGAACCAGAAAAGACACCAGTTGGGACACCTGCCAGCACGCCCCTTCCATCCCCCCCAAGGGTTGCAACACCTTCCCCTGCTTCAGAGCTGGCAAGCCAGCACAACCACCCATGGGGCGACGCTGAGCTTCCTTTGAAAGAGGAGGAGCCACACAGTGAGGAAGAGGAGCAGCAACCACCACCACCACCACTGTGAGTCTTTCCCACTACACTCCAGTCTGTCTGTCCGGCCATCAAAATGATTAAAGTCTGCTCTGATGCAACTGTGTCAGTTTGTATCCTGTCACAAATCTTTATGTCACATATTTCTCAAGGAATTATAAAGTTTTGGATTAGTCCTACTTTGAATATGATTAGTAAACATGCAAAAGAAGATAGTATGAAGGTATCACACTCTGATTGAAGATTACAAGAAAACATTTCCTTATAATACATGATAAGTAACACAAACTAATATGGTTAGAAATTGTTTTACCTAGTTTTCTGTCATCAGTAAAGATCTTGAAATGCTATATGCCCACAAATAAACATACATTATAAGGCTTCCAAACTGCTATTCACTGCTGTAAATGCTATGACATCAGGATTGTTATTGGTGTTTCTTTTAAATTAGGAAATGACAAGAAAAGTGATTTGAAATGTATTATCTCAAATTTCTGTTCTGTTAGATAAAAATGCACTGGAGAAATGTCTCCAAGTACAAATATTTGAAACCACAGTGCCCCCTGCTTGTGATGTAGAAAAGCATGAACATGGTAGTGTTTCAGGAACCTCCATATCTACCAGATTTGAGCGGTTACATATTTTATAACAGCCCAATTCAAAAGACTACTCTGCATCACTGAATGTCTTTCCCTTACCACTACTCTACTGTACTCTGGTACTATAGTAAAACTGTTTGTCAAATGGATTCTGAACCAAGTTGATAAGTCTAGATTACCCAGCTTAAACTAAAGATAATTAGGTTGTTTGCTCTTATTTAAACACTGCACCGACTGTGCATTTTAAGTTCTTGTTACCACATTGATATTCACTCTTAAATACCCAGGATAATTGAAGCTAAATGAAACATATTGCAATATTTTGGAAACAGAGGCACTGTTCACAAAGAGTCAAGTTACCATTGCATAACAACAAATCTGCTCTTTTTATTATATAGTAAAACCCTGCATAATGACACAGCTAGTTACAATCTCTCTCTCTCTCCCTCTCTCTCCCTCTCTCTCTCTCTCTCTCTCTCTCTCTCTCTCTCTCTCTCTCTCTGTATACTCAGCAATGTGCTAT
>JBBMFX010000001.1:28262407-28276379 GCA_037832545.1 Rhabdalestes septentrionalis
GAGCATGAGCACATGGAGTTTGAACACTTGGTAGTCTTATCAGGAACACCTACCAAATGATTGTTGCTGTGCACATTTAGTCAGCCACTGGTTTGGTGCTTTAGTTTCAAGTCTTTGTTAATGTCAGTTCTTGAGCTGTTAAATGCAGTGTGTCTACCAGTCCCTTCTCTGTTCCAGACTTCAGCCTTCTTTGTTGAAATGATAGGTGGCTGAGCTGTATCATTTTAATGTCATGTTGTCAGAATTGCTTTTATGAATGTGCTGGATGTCATGTTTATCAAATAATAATTTCAGGATAAAGAAACCTTACACGTAATTACTGTTCACTTTAACTGATTTTAATTTTACTCATGTTGGTGTTTCCATGGTAACCAGGTGAGACAGCTGCAGTAGCTGAGGACAGCGGGTTGTCAATCAACTTCAGACCTTCAGAGGAGCACACAGAGACTCCGCACGGTCTTTTCTCGTTTACTGCAACTTCCCTTCAGCCTGGAGACTCTACACACAAACAGGCATGTCGCTCTGCTCTGCTTATGGGTGTGCGCTGTTTTTACCACACAACTTGTATTAATGTAACTAATATTCTTCTTTTGTTCTATTTTGTACAATATTAGAATATTAGACTTCCCATATCAGAATCAGAATAAGAAAACTATTGATCCCAGATGAAATTAAAATAAAGGTTAGAATAAAATTATTAATAACTCTTGAACCTTTAAAATTGTCTAGTAACATAAATTATCAGAGTGTTGAGCTGATTAATTTTTGGTCAATGTAGTGCCACATTCCTGAGTGTGTTTTTATTATATACCATTTAAAGAGAAAACAGTGCTTTAGAGGCTGGATTTTTACCAGTACAATAGATCTGAGGAACCTTAATATTTGTTCTTTTTATTAGTGATTTTTAGCATGAGTGGGTTTATGTGTGTATGTGTGAAAATGAATGTGAGGACAGCTCTGTCTAGCACAGGCTGTGTCCACCCATTCTTCTTTACTCTTTAACTCAAAGACAGGCTTGTGCTGACACAAACAGACAGCATTCTTTTAGCAGGGATTCCTCTTTACCCCTGTGTGAGGATTACCTCTTACCAAGGGTAAAACCGAAACCGCCTGTTTGCTGATACACCCTGCGCTCCTGTTCCTCTTTGTTTCACCAAATCTATTTTGAATACAGTGTGAGGCACTAATGCCTATTCACATGTCTCCTTTCATCTCATCATTTCTATTTTAGGCTGCTGAGACTCTGCATATGGTCCACAGACCTGCTCCAATTCTGGTGAAGCAACACCAAAACAAACAAGTTGCAGGTAAACCCATCACATAATACACACAGGGCTCTGCCTGGTCAGCTGGTCACTTCATGTGCTATATAATCTATCAGCACTTTACTAATGTTGTTCTTTTTATCACTTTCATATGCTGTTTTACCGTGCACGACAATCATGTAATATTATACATATTATTATCCCCTAATGAAAAACAACCATTAGTTCTATGGCAGTACATGATGAACAAATACATTAAATACTTAAAAAAGTGAATGAGTATAATTACTACACAGATAATCACAGTAAATTTATTTTTTTAAATATGTTTGCTGGTTGACATCATCACAATACACACATTCGTACACACTTCTACATTCTGCTGAGCTCTCATTAACATGTTTTTGATTAAGTAACTTATGACTCATCTTATCAGCTATGTGCTGCATCTGGACCAACACCTCAAGAGCTCTTCACTGCAACTGGCTCCAGTCATTGCCACATTAGTCCAAACCCTAACAACCTCAGCCGATGTTTCCCTTACCTCACTGCACTGAAACACTGTGCTTGTCATCAAACTAAGAGATAGACTGGACAGTTCTTTTGTTGGCAGTAGATGGCAGTGTTTCTGTGTGCTTGCAACTTGCATTGTTTTCTTTTGTCCTCTTACTAAGGACTGCATTGTCAATGTGGCGTCAGACTGTCCACCTATATTTCGGTTGTTTATCCTCCCTGCTGGACCTGCTGGGTTCAAATGTCTCAAGTCAGCCTTTTAAAACTCATATAGGTGTGTGTCTGGTAGCTGTGTACCAGAGTCCAATCTACACCTCAGCCACAGCAGTTTCAGCAGCTGGAGGCAGCCAGCATGAAGCAAGACAGTGACT
This sequence comes from Rhabdalestes septentrionalis, assembly GCA_037832545.1. Lineage (NCBI taxonomy): Eukaryota > Metazoa > Chordata > Actinopteri > Characiformes > Alestidae > Rhabdalestes > Rhabdalestes septentrionalis. The sequence goes on from JBBMFX010000001.1 coordinate 28,264,557, forward strand.
GAGGGGACCGATCTGAGCAAATGCATACATCTCACACTGATGTGCTGAAATTTGGGTTCTGTGGGTGCATGTCAGGAGCAGCTGACATTGTTTTGCACCTGTGGTTACTGAATTAGTCAAAGACACATGCTCATCTAGAGAGAGAGGGAGAGAGATGAGTAGTGTTCTAACTAGGGTTGCAAAGGGGCGGAAAATTCCTGGTACATTTCCAGAAACTTACGAAGGGATCTTTAGTTTGGAAATTTTGGAAATATCGACATAAGCTGATGTGAAATGCCTCCACACACTGGATAGTGTCCGTGGCATTTTACTGTTGAATACACTGACAAAATATCTGTGAAAAACACTAATGCAATGCATTACAGCGATCCTCTTCAATGAAATCCTGATAGCCAGCTTACCTTTTGCATATTTGGTTTACCAGTTACCTGGTTACTGTATGAAAACATTGTGATTTAATAGTTACTTGTTACACTTGAACCTCATGGATCAAATATGACCTACCTCATAATATATTCAAAACTTACTTGACTTTATGTTGTCCTTAGGCTCAAATGTGTGGCTTCAATAGTCTGTATCCGTGCTGTGGGCTCAAAGAAGTAAATTTAGTAGGATAGAATTCTAGAAATCCTTGTGCATGTGATGGAGGACTGCAAAATGCATGTAGAGGTCGTGGCCATTAATTCCCATGGAAAATTTCAAACTTTGAAAATTCCCACAATTTTGCAACCCTAGTTCCAACTAACTATTTCAACACAGGTTTTGAAACTAATTTTTCAACTAATAGTTTTTGTGGCCCCACTATCATTGACACTGTTCAAAGACAATGACAGTAGGGAAATTAAATAATTACTTTGAAAGTTAATAATTCACAACAAATGAAATACAATTAGAGAAATTATTACATTTGCCTATATGTGGTATAAAAATGTGAAAAGCTATATCAAAAAGGTTTGGTCGTTTTCAATTGTTTTTTAATGAATATAATAGAATATTGGACACAAGTCCAAAATGTATTTTTACTCACCCTCTATTTCTATTTTCCACTCCTTCTGTTTTAAATCCAACACCATCAGTCTGCATATGCTCCTCACTCACACCAGAGTTCCACCTCTCCAACTTTTTCTCCATTTAGCCCTGCTGACACACTTCTCAGGGTTTAGAAAATCAGAAGTTCAAATGTAAAATCATTTCAGTCTATTTATAAAACTGCTATTTTGTGACCTGTCTTGCCAGATTAGTTAGTGAAGAAGGCCATCATGCGCCCATGGCACAATGAATGTGATTAATTTACTACAATCTGCCTATCTGGGAGGCTGTTCTGAAAGTGTCTCCATATTAGCTTCAAGGATTTTTATCCCTTTTCTTTCTTTCAATGTAATTTGACGCCCCAGTGAATATGACAGGAAGACGAGGCTTCCACCTGCATATCAATGTCTCCATTTGTTCATGACATAGCTTGGATGCTGGGCTGCTTTTCGTCTATGTGAGAGGAGTGCTGGCACTTGCTCTTAAGTGATCAAGGGCACATACAGTGCTATTGAAAGGCTTGTGATTAGATTTCTACTCAATTACCCTGGTGATCTGGACATGCAACTGAGATTGACCCTGATAAGATATACACCCACAGAGAGTCCACTGTTATGTCACATAATTTGCATCTTGTTTTCCGTAACCATTGTTGCGCAAGGCAGGGCATCTGGTTTTATTTACTGTACTGCACTGTCCATAGCCTGAAGCTCTCACAAATTTCACGCTTCTGCTTCGTACTTTAAATACGTGCACTCAAACCTGTTTAGTCACGCACCCTGTTCAGACAAAAGCCTCTCAGACAAGTACAGCCTGTGTGCCAGCGGTCTGCTCCTCTGCCTATTCTACAGATGGGCTGATTGTGTTCTTTAAGAAAGGCTACAGTGTGCTACCATGCGCTCCAATCAATGCAGACACGATTTGGCCAGTGTGTGCCAGTCACCCAGCTGCGCTCTCAGATTGCTATCTCTCTATTTACCACTTGGACAGAGGGAACATATAGAATGGCCCCTCTGTTCAGGTCTAGTTCAGTTCGTAGCCGTGACATCAGGGAGAAAATGTGCTTTAAAGGTGCTTAGATAACTGTAGTCTGGAAATGGCTATTGATGTGCTCAAAGCACTCACAGACAACCTCCTGTCAGGATGTCCAAAAATCGAGTTTCAGGTTTAAGGTTTTTAAATTGGCTTGCCTGGATTCAGAGAAAAAGCACTTCTGAAAACAGACTCATCCTCTGTTTGATGCTTAGGTTAGGTTGATGAACAAGATGGTTAATTAAGGCATTAAAAATAAATGTAATTAAATGAACAGACTTTTGCCCATTTGAATTACTGTTTCTTTTTTTAAATGAACATATTAGAGAAAGTATGGTCTGTGCAAAATATGTGTAACACTTATAGTTATAGTTTGTTACACTTAACAAACATTTCATATTTAGGTTTTTTTTCTGTAGACTGGGGTTGATTCTTGTATACAGCTGTATCTTTATTGAAATGAATGAAAATTTAGAGCCTGTAAATGGCAAAACTGCCAAGGTCCCTAACTGGCCATTGGTGGAACACAGGGCTGCTCTGTGTGAAACATGGATGTATGTATGGAGAACAGGAAAAGGTGGGTTTATAGCGACACAGGTTCTCTCTCTCTCTCTTTCTCACACACACACACACACACACACACACACACACACACACACACACACACACAGATCTACAGTCTCTCATGTAGGACCACTTGGGTAAAGATTTTCCAAGCTGACCTGCAGCTTTAAGTTCGATATTAGTGTTTAAAATGCTGATCTGGCTTTGCCTTGCATCTTAATTTGCTCTTTTTGGCATAGCCTCTGATATACCAGTCCATGGCCCCATTATGACTTCATGGAGCTCATCACTGTTGAAGTAGCCTGTTTGAAAGAGACTTGTCATAGATTCAATCTGCCTAGGCTTTAATAGAGACAAATGTCATATAGAGGCAGATATCATTTTCTGTTTGAAATATTAAGATTCTGGGTAGTCCACTTTTCACATACAGCATGGATGAAGTGAACTGTGGAATATGCCTTTCTTAACAACCAGACAGTGTTAGAAATGCCCTCTGACACTTAAGTAAGCTAAAGTGAGTCAGTAGTACGATCATTTCTGACTGTTTTTGCTCAGCTTGAGCTGCGTGAAGAGTTCTCGTGTTTCTTCGTCAGCAGCAGTCTTATACAAACACAGGAGGCCCAGGCTGAGACAGTGTGAGAGAGCATTAGGCTCCTCTCAGGGAGGTCCTTTTTTAAACAATGATGAGAGTCGATTATTTACACAGTCCAAACTAGTTGTCTGTTCGCTAGTTTGGGGCAAAATATGGACAATTTAAGTATTTTTGTTTAAACAACTGCTATGGCTGTCAGTGAGGACTTAGCTACCTTTTTGTCTGATGAATCTGTCGGCAGACAGCTGTCCTTTGTCGTGACATAGACTAGTGATGAACATTGTTATCAGTGTTAAAAAATGTTTAAATGGCCTTTGGTAACAGGGTGGCTGAGATTTATAAAGTTTGAAAGTTGGAAACAGGCTAATGGCTTCACTCAAATGACATGAGTGACCAGACTGGTGTGTGTGGTTGACATAATTAGAGTAGAACTGTGGAGAGCTACAGAGTATTCGAATGTCCATAGGACCAACTATATTATCATTACTTGCCTATAATGAGTGCTGAATGCTGCCCGGCCCAATGCCAGAAAGCCACTTCCATACTGTTCATTTTCAGGGTCTGTATTTTCTGTTCATCAAGTGAAGAGACACATATAATTTGTTTAACTGTTAATTGTACCCTGATCAGCCATAATATTAAAACCACCTGCAAAATATTACATCCACTCATGGACAAAACTGTTAATACCCCTGACTCTTTTCCAGAAAAACAAATTTCTCACAGAAAAGTATTGCATTTACACATGTTAATTCCCTTTGTGTGTATTGGAAAAAAACAAAAACCGGAGGGTAAAAAAGCAAATTTGACAAATCACACAAAACTCCAAAAATGGTCTGGACAAAATTATTGGCACCCTTAAGTTAATATTGGGTTGCACGCCCTTTGGAAAAAAAACTGAAATCAGTCTCTACCTATAACCATCAATAAGCTTTTTACACCTCTCACCTGGAATTTATAACCACTCTTCCCTTGCAAACTGCTTCAGATCTCTCACATTGGAAGGGTGCCTTTTCCCAACAGCTATTTTAAAATCTCTCCACAGGTGCAATGGGATTTAGATCTATTCTCATTGCTGGCCCCTTCAGAACTCTCCAGCACTTTGTTTCATCCATTTCTGGAGCTTTTTGAAGTATGTTTGAGGTCATTGTCCTGCTGGAAGACCCAAGATCTTGCACACAAACCCAGCTCTCTGACACTGGGCTCTGCAATGCGACCCAAAATCCTTTGGTAATCCTCAGATTTCATGATGCCTTGCACACAGTCAAGTCACCCAGTGCCAGAGGCAGCAAAACAACCCCAAAACATCGTTGCACCTCCAACATGTTTGACTGTATGTACAGTGTTCTTTTCTTTGTAGGCCTCATTCCAGTAGACTGATGTGCTTTACCAAAAAGGGGTACCAACAATTTTGTCCACTTGTGTAGGTCCCACAGCTCTGACCTATCTAGTCATGTACTCCACAAGATCATTAAAGGTGTGCTGTTATTTCTGGCACCAAAGACGTTAGCGGCAGGTCTGTAAGTTGCAACGTGTGGCCTTTATCGATCAGACTAATTTGTTCAGCATAACATTTATTCTCAGTCTAAATATTTTCCATGTGGCAGAGTGTATTATTCTGCTAAAATAGACCACAGCCTGTAGGGAACCTCATTGCCATGAAGGCGTGTACATGGTCTGAAATAATGTTTAGGTAGATGATACATCCATGTGAATGTCAGGACCCAAGTTTTTCCATAAGAATGTTGCCCAAAGCCCTACTCAGCCCCTGTCAGCTTGCCTGTTCCCACCATAGCCAATCTTCCTGCCATTTCTTCACAGAGTGAGTGAAGCACACATAGCCAGCCATCCACATGATATAGAAGAAAGCCTGATTTAGCAGACTAGACCACTCTATTGATCAACAATCCTGTTCTGTCTTTGTCAACGGTTCACCAATCGCCCTTTCTTGTACCACTTTTGGTACGTACTAACCACAGCGTACTGGAAGCACTCCACAAGACCTGCTGCTTTGGAAATCAATACTTCGACCCATTTTTCTAGCCAATACAGTTTAGCCTTTGCAAAGTCACTCACATCCTTATACACTCATATCCATTTTCCCACCTTCTAAGCATTCAAACCTAAGAAGCTACTGTTTGGCAGGTACCATTGTAACAAGATAATTGATGCATTCACTTCACCTATCAGTGGTTTAACATTATAGCCGAACCACTCATACTGTAAATGCAATTTATTAATTATCACATCATAAGCTGCAACTTCAGCACATTTTAATCATATTTTTGTCCGTATCATTGAGCCCTAGTGCATATCATTGCTATTAAATGGTTAAACATTTAGTATAATCTGTACATTTGATCCATGTTTCAAATACTCTAGCACACATGTGGCATGCTCCCTTGTGTTCACACGCTGGACAAAGCTATTGACAGTGTTGGCACATGTTTGTCAGCGCTGGCTGGAACCCCAGTGCTCTGTAACCAAGCTGCAGACAGGACGAGACAAAGCCTGGAGTTAAGACCAGGATTCTGCTTTGTTTTCCTATTAGAGCAGGAAGTAAGGGGACAATAATCAAATCCACCGAAACAACAAAGCAAAGCTGGGCTCGGTCTTTGTCACTTTAGTCTGTAACGGACCAACACCCACCCATTTGCTCCAGAGTTATTACAGTTTTGAGATTTTCATTATTCTTTTTTTTTCACTTTAGCTTTTTGTTTAACAAGTGCATACTTTGTTTAGCTTTATCTTTATTTTGACTAATTTGCTAGGTTTACTTTTGTGTTAGTATTAGGTGTAGGTATACTTTGGTGTTAGTGTTTGGTGTCAGTATTATTTGTTTTTTTATGAGGGGAAAAAAGGGAGATTGCCTTCTCTTGTGGTAGTAAGGGCTCCAGATCACTGCTTGTTGTCATAGCCCAAGGAACATGGCCAACAGAGGCCATTCAGTTTGTGTGAGAGGTCATCACAATCTAAATACAACAGTGGAAGAACTCAGGCTTATCAGTAATTACTGCTGATTGTAAGTGTTCACAAACAGTTTTCTTTGTTTTGATGCAGAGAAAACTGTATTTTTTGTAGGACAATTTAAAGCCATGCTTAATCTGGATACAGGTCAACAAGCTTGTTTCCCATGCTGAACTTGCATATGATGAGCTAGTTTATTTCCAGCTGTATTTAAAAATGGAGGCTCTTCTACTGGAGCTTATTTGATTACCTAATCCTCCTGCACTCTGTAGCCCAGGTTAAATTAACATGAGAATCATTTTGGAAGACAAATCTTTCCACAAACTGTAAGCATTACAAAGGACTTTGTGTATTCAGAATGCATACTTGATCTTTTATTTCTCTGTTAAGTACCGTTAATGATATGACTCTTGTTTGGCAAGACTGACCAGACCAGACTGTCTTACCAAACCAATTACACAAACTAAATCAACTGTATATGAATTAGGCTTTGTGTCGGGACTTATGTCAGAACTTTTTAGGAAAAGGCTTATACATCCAAGTGCTGTGAGATTAATTATCAAGATCATGACAGCAACATTAAAAAGAGTTAAATTCGACAGACCCAAGTGTTCATGTCAGACACTGTAAGGTCTAAACATCATTTTTAATAGATTTTAAATTTGAGTTACTCATACCTGTCTGTCTCTTTTAAAATATTTTGTTTATTTATACCAGCTAGTCTTTCCAGGCACTATTGAGACCAGCATTAGAATTGTATCTATAAAGATTCTGAAAAGTTGTTTTCGTGAACATTGATTAATATTGAATGTGGAACATTCAACTTAAATTTGTATTAATGATAATTATGTATACATTTGTTTGTTCAAATAATCAGATTGCTACAAGTGTTAGGAACATTTTAGGAGGGAATTTTATTAGGTCTCCATGTGAGAGTTGGGTTTGGGGTCCTCGCACTTATTATTGCTGTGTTTTGAATGTTCTCTGAATGCTGGAGTTCTCTGAATGCTGGAGTATGTCTTACAGCAAAAAAAATAAACCTGTGGAGGGAAAAGAACAAGAAGAATTATCAGTAGGGATCTGTGTCTCAGGCCTGATTACTGGTCAGTAGGTACTGCACTTTAGTACAGTGGAAGCAAGGAGTTAAAAATAGGCCTGTAATTGATCATTATCAATAAGGGCAAAAAAATTGTTGACATGTAATTTTCACTCAGCAGTAGGGATCCCTGTAAATGATTATGCAGGTCAAATAAGGAAACAACATCCCAAACAGTGATTTTCATTCTTAATGTAAAAAGTAAAATATTATTTTTTTGATTGAAATGTTTGATGCACTTTGGTTTGTATAAAGATGAATGGGAAGGAAAATTAATCCATTAATCCATTACTACAATGAAGAATGACAACCATGAGCTATAATGTGCAAGAAAATTTATCATACATTTTAATGATTTTCATACATAGAATACCTTTATTTTTGTGTTTTTACATATACCCACATACACACGTTTGGCTATAAATATTTGAACTTGGGCTCAAGCTCTCTTTACTGAATGTTTCAGTAAAATACCTAGTTTGTACTGTAAAAATAATCTAAATAGTTTGAAATACTTATAATACCAAAATTTGTAAATTTTTTCCCCCCAAATTGCCTTAGGAAAAATAAACTGTGTTTGCTTTTCTATCTTTGTCATGGACCAGAACTGCCATCTCCACAGATTGTTAACTCTTTAAATGCTTGTTTTGACAGCATGAGAAGAACACTGTGCCCTGAAGGAAGTGCATGTGCATTTGTGTGTCATGTGTAATGTAGATGAAGCATCACTCTCTGTGGCATCTAAGTGAGTCACTCTCCAGAGATGATGGAAGGAGACATGGCTGGCCAAATTCTTGTTTATTGTCGTGCTCCATTGAGTTTTCCTCTCCCTCAGACTTGCAGATGCTGCGGAGTGAATTCACATCACACTTAAGGCTTTCAGGCCAGCAGCAGCACACTGGCCATAGCATGACCTTGAGAAAGTATAGCCTTAGGTCCACTCCAAACTCTTCAGAAAGCTTGTAAAAGTTGTGAATGCAGTTCAGTGACAGCTGTTGTGCAATGGGCTGCGTAAGCTTCCGAAGAAGGCATCACTAATGGAAAGCTTACCAAATGCAATAAAACAACACACTTATTTGGCAATATGTGTTTATGAGATACAAAAGTACACACTGTGCTTTCTCAAGATCCTATGTAAGGATTTCAGCTATTCCTTTTGTGAACAGGAATCTAAAGGGCTACATTCGATCACCAATGTAAGGACTGCATGATCGTGGCATTTGACACATAAAACAGTTGTGCTATTGCAAGTCTGAAGTACTCACCAGTACCTTTCTTTTTTGTTCTTTCTGAAAGACAGAACAGTTCTTAAGACAGCCCATTGTAGAAACATTTTCTTCCCTCCACAGTATGGGCATTAAAATTGTGATAATATTTTTTTGGATTGTGTGCCTTTGTTATTGCTAAAGCTGAATTATACTTCTATATATCTGAATCTGTGAACATGTGTGGAAATTGCACACATATATTTACATAGGGGTCTGCCAGCATACTTTCATCTAGCATGAATTTGTACATTATGTGAGTAATGTCTAATCCAGAACATACGTTAAACTAATAATGAGAAGAAAGTCCTCATTTGCTAGAACGTAGAGAAGATACAAACTCCTTTATACAATAAAAGACTGTCTCATATTTTCCATAAGGAATTACTGATATTCATTGTAGGAATTTTTGCCAGCAAATGCTTTTTCATGCTAGTTCAGGTTTGGACCCAAATATTATGTGGGCCTTGCTACTCTTAACAGAACTGGATAGCCAATGCCAAGCAGCATTTGCTTGACACACAAGCAGAAGTATAATTCAGCTTTTATATTGAATTCATGAATTTAGATTATGCTTATTTGCAAAAATTGGTTTTGTTCTCTTTTACTCGGTGTTGGTTTATGATGTATGTCTGAGCATTGAAAATAAGGATATACTGAAGTTCATTTTATTAATGTGCTGATGTTCCATTTTCAATTTATTAGAACTTTTAACATGATACAAGTACAATTTTAGAAATTTTAGAAGAACACAGCCAAGTTTTCCTTTATGCATTCAGATTTGATAGCACTATAGATACATTTATGCTTTACTGTGAACCCATCTAGCACCCTAGGCCCAGGTAATACAATATATTTGGTGTTGGTTTGTTACTTGTATGGGTTTTAGGGTCATCTAGGAGATGTCTATGTTCACAGCAGCTGCAGGTTAAGATTTTAACAAGCAAGTAATGGAATGATGTTGCTCAACTCCACCTCTGACTAATACATGGAAAAACTATAAAACATGGAAATGCGTATCAAATTCTTTTACACATTTGGCAAGAATCGACTTTCCTGCATTGCATGCTCTATGTTAAAAGATATACATTATAACATATATTGCATGCATATTTAAGAACTGACATTTAACTGGTAGTTAGCCGTGAGTTCTGTTTTTTAGCTGTGTTGATATTAATGGCCCCTGTGTGGTCATCAATTGTAAGATGAAGATCCATGAGAAGCTGATGTCAAGCTGTCCAGCTGTACTGCCGTGTCTGTCTCTGAACAGCTGCAAAGGGCTCCTGGTGAGAGCATGCAAGCTCAAGCGTTAGGCATGCTAAAGGCTCTTTCAGAGCACCCATATCATTTTATTGTGTCTGTTAGGAATTCAGCACGTTTGAAGTTTCTGAGCCTAGTCCTCTGAGACTTATGAGGCAGTTAGCAGTTGCACCAACTGGCCAAGAGGCTCCAAGCAGCTTGGCAGCTTTAGGCACACCCAGGGAAATTGTAGAATTATGTTGTTTCACTTATGATATACTATTTATTGCTGAGTCAATTTATAATTGTATAATTTTACAGTGCTTTATACATCTAGCTATTTATATACTCTGTTATACTTTCAGTATAGTGTTCATCATGGTGAAGACTGTGAATGCCATCTGGAGCCTCCCAGCAGTGCAGCACTGATGATTGTCTGTGTGCTTAGAAAAGACTGAGGGCTTATTTTTTTATTGCATAGCGATGCAGGAATTTGCTAGTTGTAGTAATTCAAGGAAGGATTTATATTATGACACAGTATACTTTTCATAGCATGTAGCAGAAAGCCACTGGCTTTTAAAAAAAATTCTATCTCATCAAGCCTAGATGAGCAGTAGACTCATTGTAGTCCACATTAACAAATGAACAAAAAAAACTCGTCATGTAAATGTTTTCTTCAAAAAGTGAACCAAATAACTAATAAGTGAATATTTAAATCCAGAATGGTTCTCTATGTATAAGGGAGATGCATCTGCGTCTCTCTGGTCCTGCCCAGTCTGAGATTAGATACAGAGATAAGGTTCCTCACACAGATGGACATATGGAGAGGAGGAGGGAGAGAAGGACGTCCCCTGAAACTTAACTGGGTTTCGAAGTGTGTCCAGGAGCTCAGGCAGCTTTCACCTCTTCACCTTCTCCACCACGAGAGAGAGAGAGAGGGAGAGAGAGAGAGAAACATCCCCAGAGCGGTGATCTTTGATGTGCCGAGGCAGGCTAAAGCATCGCAGCAGAAAGACCTGGCTATGCTTTCACAGGTGGACGAGTAGGGCTTTAATGGAAGCTCTCCTGTTTCAGTTGGCGAAGGGTTAGGGAGGTTGTACCCTGAGCTGTGTTTGAAGTGTTTTGAAGAATAGAGTCCTCCTTTCTACATTTGCTGACAGATGTGCATCATGCTCCCTGACAGCATGCAGAGGGCTTTCTTCCACTAAACTTCGACTCAAAAAAACCTCTGAGAAATATGAATTAACTAATGGTACCCTTACTTTCTCAGTCTGTCATTTAGCAATATGTGTTTCTGCCGTCTCCTCTCAACAGGTCCACCACAAATTCATGTTACTACCATGCAGTCTGAAGTGTATGTTTTAGTCCTGAGAGGTTTTGGAGTATGGGTTGTGTATAAGTGTGCAGTGTAGATGTGGCTTGACATTGTGTCAAAATAATTAAACTGTATTTCTTACATGAGTACAAAAAGACTATCTCTGTTTGGAAGACACTGATAATACTTGATTCGGTTATTCTAAATACAGCATGTGGGTTCACTCAGCAAATATTCAACTCTAAAAGAACAAACACTTCTGCGTTTTAGCAAGATGTTCCTAAGAACAAATCACTGTTAGCCTTTAGCTTAAAGGTTAAACATAGTTGTACAGGGCAGTGTCTTCCATATGCTGCTGTAATTAGTTTGTTCCTCCATTCAGCCAGACTTAAGGTTTTAAGGTAGGAAGCAGGTAATAGAGGCGTGTTTGTGGGTAGAGGGAGTGAGGAATTCTCTCAGCTAAAGGACTTCTCTGTTTTTCTTTTGTCCTGAACAGCCCTATTTCTTTCATTCTCTCGTTCCTCATCTGGTTTCTATCAGAGCTGCTCTCACTGCCAACTCAAGAAATTCCCCATCATTTCTCTCTTTCTGTCTCTCTCTCTCTCTTTCTCTCTCTCTCTCTCTCTCTTTCTCTTTCCCTTTCCCTCTCTGTGAGACAGACACAATTTGTCTCTCTGCCGTAGTAACTTGCACACACACATCTTTTCTTTCTTTCTTTTTTCCT
>JBBMFX010000001.1:28276879-28291941 GCA_037832545.1 Rhabdalestes septentrionalis
TCTGTCTGTCTTTTTATTTTGTGCTCTCTTTCTCCCTCGTTCTTACTGCCTCTTCCTTTTTCTTTCTCATCCACTTTCTCTTTTTTCTCTCTGCAGTGCCCTTTTTTCCATGCCCTCCCTTTCTCTATCTATATTTCTATCTCCCTCTCCCTTTCTCTTGTGCTCTCCCTTTCTCATGGTGTGGACCGGGCTGTGGACACCTATCAAAGCCCTGGCTTTGGTGTAATTCCTCACAATTCAGAGCAGCATATTGAATCTAGCAGTACTTTCACATGTGCCCAGCTCTACAGCAGTGCCTGAGGAGTACAGGAACACAGCCAAGCGCCACCATGACCATCACTGTCCTAACAAACAGCTCACTCTGGACCCAGCTTCATTTTACATTTCACTGTTACCCAAGTTATGGATCTAGTATCCATTATACTGTGCAGCCACTTAGAATGACTAAGATATACATTCTATTGTAAAGTGGTCAGTTGATATAATAGTTTTGAATTGCCAATGCTGCTTTTATATTTGCTAACAAAAAAATCTGCCTTACACAATTTTTAACTTGCTTCAGATGTGAAGGATCAGCCAAGACATGTTTGGACTCCCCAAAGCCTCACTCAACTTGCTGAACGTGCATTATTAAGGTGGCAAGGCTTGTGGTTTGAGCTAGTGCCTGTGAACTTCTAGCCTGTTGATTTGCTGTTAGCCTCATAGCTCCAGTTTTAAAGTGAAGCAGAATTTGACCAAAAATTTAATTTTACATTTACTCCAGATGTAACTGAACAGCAAAGGAATGCTTGGTATCCAAAGTAATTAATATCTAGGTAGGACGACTGTCAGATTCTGTCCAGATTCTGTTCTATTTAATATTAATGATCATGGGCTACATTTTACCCCTCCCCCTTGTCCTCCTTTTCCAAGTGAAGATTCTCAGTTATTAAATTAATTGAACATTTTCATGAACATCAGTGGGATTTGATCATAGACAATTAAATAGCTTTTGTGCTCCAGCCCAAAGTCCATGCAGAAGAGCGGCTGGCTCATAATTGCATTTGGCTCATTACAAAGGATGAAATTAAATTACTGTAAATTACTGTTGATGATTCAGTCGTCAGCTGATTGAAATTGAGTGAATTTAATGAGTCTGCTGTAGCACATTCTTTTCTGAAAATGACTGAGTCTATGTATGGCCTTACAGTGGAATGTCCACATGTTACTCCCATTGTAAATGATAGATATTATTGCCTGTAGTTAGGCATTCCTGCCAATCTGTTCAAGCTTTTAAAAATAGACACAAATTCCTAAGCCTACAGACTATTCCTCTTTCACTAAATTCACCTGTCTCACCTGTGTGTATTTTTGTTCTAAGCTCTGTGCTGGCACTTGAAAATGAGTAGCTGGCTCTTAGGCTTCACTGCTTCCAGTGAATCCTCAATGCTGTTTCTACATTTATAACTATACAAAAGAACTGTAAGAATTGTAAGAGGGTGTTGCTGTCAGATAGCTTTGCATTGCATATTGCTTTGCAGTAAGTGTTAGTCTTCTATATGTCTCCCTCCCACTCCTCTCCATAGCTGATAATTACAACCCCATAGACAGATGCACTGATGTTCACAGATGGTTGAGATGCTGGGCAGTTTGCCCATGGGTGCTCCCCTCCCCTCTCTCTTCTCTCTTCACTGATTACAGCTCAGACACACTCCCAGAGGCACTTCACCCCCTCATACCTGTGCTAAACTCATGGAATGCTATAGAGAGGAAAAGCATGGAAACTCAATTTCATTCTAGTGTTTGGAATACACTCAAAATACTATACCTTTTTATGGTTTTTTTGTATATTACCAACATGATTAAAGCTACCAGTTAGCTTTAGTCCATATTCCATATTATGCATATTCTGTTTCCACTTTGTCAGAAACACCCACCATATACATGCTCAATAGATTTACAGTTGCAAAATGTAGTCCATGTGTTTCTGCAAAGTTTGTCCCCCTGTACTCTGTTCATCAGTGGAAGAGACACATCTGCTTCTTATGTGGGTCATTAAAGACACACCTACTGTTGGTGTCTTTTTTAGGACTGCAGTTTGATGTCATAATTTATCAGTTTATGTCTGCAGGGCCACTGTTGGATGGATGTATTTTTTATGGGGTATTTTACCTTTCTCAACACAGCAGTGACACCACATGAATGACAGGGCCCAGGTTTTCCCAGTAGAACATTGCTCAGGGCATCTCACTGCCTCCAAGAGCTTGTTGTCTTTCCATAGTGCATCGTGGTGCAAGGAAGCAACACTAGTGTGCAAAGACATTCACATGATGAAAAAAAAATTACTTTCTAGAAGCAGGCCCCCTTTTTCCATTGCTTCATTTTCTAGTTTTGACACTCATTGTTGATGCTTTTAACAGCAGACAGGGGTCAATATTGACACTCCAAACTGTCTGCAGCTGTGCAGACCCGTATGCAACAAGCTGCAAATAACTGTGTGTTCTTATACCTTTGTTTTATTGTATTGGGCCAGATGGTCAAAGCTTTGCTCCCAGTGCAGTTGGATGCCTATAATCCTGTTGCTGGTTCAACGCTTGTCCTTTCCTCAACCACTTGTGGTATATATGTGTATATACACATACTTGGTATATAAACTTAACAAAAATACATGTAATAAATTACATTTAATACTGCAACATCATTTCAGATCCTTTGCTATAACCCCAACATGCACTAACCCAACAGCAGAGCTCAGATATATGCTCTGTCAGTGGGAGCTGGTGGGGAGCTGGGAGGCATGAGAACTCTAAACCTAAGAAACCGCTGCCAACCACACATGAAGGGAGGAACGGGTGAGATATTTCTCGCTTTTTGATTACGTGTAGGAAAGCAGCTTAAAGCTGCTATTGATCATTTCTGGGAAATTTTGTATTTCTGTCACAAAACTACCTACTTGAAAATAATTCATGTTCTTTGTGCTTTGAAGGATATAACTTTGCTTCACATAGTTAGCCCTTTGCCATGAGTTTTGTGTTTAGTACTGTTCAATTGGTCATAAGAGATTAATCACGATACTGTGAGGTCCTTATTATAATTTTGCTGCATTCCAACTGCTGGGTTAAATTACTCACAGGCAGAATTATTAAATTTTTTACTCTGTTGTAATGGAGTTTTTGAAAGAGATAGAGACTTTGCCCTTGCATTTAACATTCTGCCTTTAAAGTAAGGTGGGGTCCCTCAAAACAGGCTGTGACCTATAGCTGACAGAACCATTAAACTGGAGATTGCATGGAGCAGTGGATTTCTTTAAAGTTGCACTGTGCCTCATTTCTGGAGCACATTTGATTTCACAATCAGTTCACCCCTGCGTTTGACCCGTTTTGAAACTGGTCCAAGTGAAGTCTTTCTTTTTTCTCATCCGTTTCAGAGGCATGGTCTCTGAAGGTCCCGCAGGTCCTCTTGGGACAAATAACCCACTTCTCTAAAAATAACCATTAGACCAAAGCAGTGGGCCACAGGAGCACAATGTGGCCCTATTTTGGCATGCATCTCTAAGCCCTGATCAGCCTCACTTCTGTTAAATGCATTGGACTGTCTATTAAAATAGCATGCTGGGTATTAAGTTTTAAATTTGAATATCTTGTTTCACTGCTTAGTCATAGCAATAGCTCACAAGCCTTCAGCAGCAGAGCTCGGCTCTTCCTCTGTGGGCCAGGTGTATATATAAGAGCATTATGGCAGATTCATGTTGCCTCTTTCTATCCCCGCAGTTCAGGCTATTTTGATTGATCCAACAGATGGCTTCATTACTACATTATCCTCCTAAATATCAGTTTGTGAAAAGGTCACATTTCAATGCCTTTTCCAAACTGCGTATTGTGAGGAATTTTGCGATATATCTTGTGCTCTCTAGAAATAGTAATAAAGAAATGGCTTAGAATACTGAACCTAGCTGCATGTTAGTCTGATACTGGTCTCTTTGCCTTTTAAAGAGCCTTGAGGGGCTTTCCTCCGATGAAGATGGATAAGATCTCTCTATCTGCTGTCTCTGACCCTGAGCTACGGCCTGAGTGACCCTCTCCCCTTCTCCTCTTCTTGACCTCACTTTACGAGGGCATGGCCTGGGCTGCCTGGCTCTCTAACATGGTGTCCTGCTTCTTCCTGCATGGCCACTGTAGGAAGAGAAAAATTGGTGATGCATCAGCCTGAAGCTGATTCAGCTGCATTGATTTTTAAATGTGCTTCTGGTTCTAGAATCTGATTGCTGGAGACCTGGTTAAGGCCATAAAATACTCTACATATAAGACTGTGCACATTATGAACTGTGTATCTCTGCACTGCCTTACTCTGCATGGAAATTTTTTTTGTTTCTAGGCAACCACAGCCTACTTGGTCCTTTCTTTCTTAATGGAAGAATTTCCAGTTTGTGATTATCAGTAAAAATAATATTGTATTATTTTATTTTTGTTTGTTACAAGTCTCCAAAATCAAACTCCCTAAGTGGTATTACTGCTGTGGGAATGATGAAAAGTGGCAACTCATAGCTTATTGCTTTAATAATCTGTAGTAAAAGGTGCAATAAATGATCAGAATTATGTCATGGTGGAATTTGAGATTTTATTATGCATATAACCATGTCCTAAAGAATGTAATCGAATCAAATCGCTTGGAGGTTAGAGATTTAGACCCCTGATCCCCTTCCACCAGCTCCAGATGAAAGGAATGCTGAGAGATTGTGTCCCATACACCACCCCACCCCTCCACAGCCCTGCCTGGATGGGACAGAGCTTGGTTTAGATGGGAAAGGGTAGATGAAAGCTTGCTTTGGCTGAATGCAAATCCCTCCTTCCCCCTGCTGCGAGGCTTTTCCACTCAAACAGCTACCCCCCACCAACCTCTCTATCAGTGGAAGCTCAGCAGGACTGTAGGGACTTTCCACGAGATTCTGGCTCCGAGCCCAACCCCTAGCCCCTCTTGCCCGGCCCCGACTCAGACATCTTTTCTACAGGACACCGGGTAGGGCAGTGTGGCCCCCCATCTCCAAAGGTCACAACCCCTGACTTTCAATTAGCTGTCCTAGTATTGGTCCACTTCTGGTTTCAGAGGTTGTGTGCTGGTTAAAAAGCAGAGGGGGTGTCTGCTTTGCAACACAATGCCTCAATCAGCAGCCCATACAGTTTTGCCCAACAGCGGTGTAAACAAGCAAGGAGAAAAGGATTAGTTAAGAGAGCCATTGATGTCTTTGATTGACTTAATCTGTCTTCTGGGGATAGGAAGTTTGATGGATTTGCAATGTTCCAGGGATGACCTCTCCTCTGCCTTGCTCTCTCTGTTCACCAGTCCTTTCTCCCTGCAGACCTCCCCTAAAAGAGAAAGAGTAGTACTTTTGTCTTTAGCATGGTTTAGCTACAGGTCTCTCTCTCTGAATCTGTGAATATACATTGTTCAAATAAAAAACAATATGATGGTGTTGTAACCCTTTAATGAGATACTCAATTGGATGGAGCATATTTATGGTCATGTTTTTATGCATTTATTGCATGTACTGGTTGTTTTTATGTAGTTTCCATTATAGTTTACTGTTTGTTTTTTTTTCCAAGATCAGCAAATTTTGCTCCCAACACACAATGAGCCAATGTATAATGTTCATGTTTGACCAATTTTATGAAGTAAATAATGTAACCATTTGCACTTTACTTCTGTGCTGCTAGGCCATAATGTTGTAGCATAACTATGCAATAGCCAGTCACCTCTGTTTTCCATGCACTTTATTTTGATTCATGTTTTCAAATAGGCAACTTTTTAATCATGAAATTAAGTACAATCGTATGTCGGCCCATTAAACCAAAACAACTTTTGTTAATAATGCTAGCAATTTAAAGTTCTATTGCTTCATGTGTTCATTGGTCCACACTGTGTTTTTTGTTTGTGAGATGATTTATTTATTATTGACCATGCATAGCTTGTCGTGTGTGCATTGTGGGAGTGATTGTATATCATGAAGCAGATGTTTACAACTGAGGAAAGATTAACTGACTTTGACCAGTTTCACACATTTACATTCCATTGAATTTAAACCATGATCCAGTCTGCATGTTTTAACATGTTTGTTGTTTTAGCTGTTGATTATGCCACAGAAAAATGAAAAATGTAGGGAACCAAAGGCCCTCTAAATGCCTTTGAAGCAACCCACTTATATTCAGCTGGCTAGGAGCAGTGGTCCTTTAAAATACCATGTCCTCCTTTTCTGATGCTGGTTATTTCATAGGATTCTACTGAATCTCTGCAGTCTGCACTGACTCACTTTCAGAGCCTGTCATCTGCTTTTAGTGTGCACTCTAAATTCTCTGCACAGGAAGTTGCTCAAGTTGTGAGGACTTGTGCCATTGACTGAAGAACAGAAGAGTCAGTATAGAGGATTTTTTAAAAAGTGTTTTGTTCCTCTGGTTGATGTCATGGTCCAGCAGGGGTTTGCTCAGGCGAACACTTCCACCATAAGCAAGCATGACTGAGGGCTGTCTCCTCTCCGGCCACCATTTTACAGTTGAACAGAGCGTGCCTTTTGTTCACAGAGCCTATTGTGTTCAATGCTGGAAGTATGTTAGAAAGCCCCAAGAAGAATTTCTCTCCCTCACTCTCTCATTTCGGATTCTGATTCTGCGCCCTGCTGTCCAGCTGTCTGAGCTGAGCTGAGTCGAGTTTGCTTGTTCATGTTTCTGACATTGGCTTGCGGCAGGGAGAGTGTGAAGGTGAACGTGTCTTTCTGCTGCACACCTAGCGATACCTTAAGGGGAGGTGAAAGGTGAATGTGTGTGTGGTTTCTGTGTGTGTGTCTGTATGCCCCCACACATTTTTTGTTTTGCTGCTCAACTCTGTGTGTGTTTTATCTCTTCTCCCTGTGCCAGAGAAACTCTAGTGAGAGTTTTACATTTCTGTTTCTCTGAGATGTCTACCCAGGAGGATGCTGACCAAGAGAAAACAGCATTTTGTGAAAATAGCCATTTGAAAAAATACAAAATTTTGTTAGAGTACAAACCAAATGGCAAAATTAGCTGATTAAGTATCTTAATTCCTAGCTGTGGGTACTTAGGAGCTTCTAAAATAAACCATTAGTCACCGCTGCCCTGTAACTGTGTCATCAACAAACATCAGATAAACAAACGTTACTCACTGCTGATCTCTCACAGCACCAAGTCAAATGTCAAGACTTTTGTTTTGGTCCCACCGATAACCTGCCTTAATTGCATTGTTTGCATTCTTTTATTTAAGTGAATTTTCTTTTATACAAGTGATTTTAAATAAATAAGTAAATTCTGTTTATTATGATGTATACATATGTTTCGGAAAGCTGACAGCTGTGGAAAATAATTGCAGTCAGATCAAACAGTTGTGAACAGGAGACTAAAATAACTGTGTCAAATCTTTTCCTGTTATTCCAAATATTGCTGATCAGTCAAGACATGTTTGTTAAATATGCTTCTAAAGCCAAAGAGGCAAATGTGGCTGACATATAACAGAAGCATACATTTAGTCAAGTTACACTTTGGCATCTAGATACCCCATTGGCCTCATATCAGGTTGAATTTTGTTTGTCCATTTTCAGTTAAGAAGAGTGTGTTAGCATCTAGTGCAGTAGTTCCAATGTAAAATTAAATAAGCAAAATTGTCTGTTGATGTTGTTTACAGTGAGTGTTACAGGAAATCTTGTGAATTCGATTTTAAGCAAACTGTTCCTTTAAAGCATTCCTTTAAAGTACATGTGTACGATAAATAGTCTGGTCTGTTCAATGTTTTAACTGCGTCAGCAGGTTAACGTATTTATCCTGTGTTTATCTTTTCTCAGAAATGTCCAACCAGAGGAGGAGCTCAAATGACACAGATGCTTTCTTCGAGGACATGAGTAAAGGTATTTTCTAAATAGTCTGGTATGTCTTGATTGTTTTCACATGTTTTTCCACCCAGAAGTCGTTGTGGTGGTGACTTCATCCTCATTTCATTGTTTGAAGGTAGCACAGTGCCTATCGTCCTTTAACTGCTTTCTCAACTGAGCTCTGTTAAAATGGCTCATCAAACGCCACACAGAGAATAACTTCCAGAGGAACAGTGCCAAAAAGCCTAAGTCCCTACCTCCCCCCTCCTCTCCAAGCAGCCAGGGAAGAGACGGGGGAGAGAAAAAAAGACAGGAGAGTGAGAAAGTAGATGGAGGAAGAGTGAGAGTGAGAGTGGGGGTGGACTCATCTGTCAGCCTGAAAGCTTGGAACAGGGTGGAGAACGCTCTTAAGTGTTTGCAGGTGTCTTTGGAAAGGAGACTATAGAAAGCTTCGTTGTGTATGTGTCTGTCTGTCAGTGTCTTTACACATGCAGATATTAAACACAGTTGCAGACTTGGGTCAGATCTTCCTCAAACTTTTCCACTTTGGAACATGTCCAGATGTTGCTGGCATTTGTCATCCTTTTGAAACTGATTTATTACTTGAGCTGGCCATTGAAGCATTTGACAACTGCTGCACCTGGCCTCTCTTGCCAGTTCATCAAGGTTGTCCAGTAGTTAGCCTCTTTGACCTCGTTACTTTTATCCGAAGCATAACATTTTGAAAGGTGAGGTTTCTCCTCACCACCTGGTCCTCTTTGTAGAAACTATGCATTTTACAGTCTGACCTCAAAGATCAGTATCAACATGGATCCAGGCTCATGTTTATGGGTCAGGTACATCTTTTTTATGGCTGATCCAGGTCCATTACATTGTTAAAGCTATTTTGCATTCTTTTTAAGGCAAGTACAGGTCCTGCCATTCTTTTAGATTTGTGATAAATAAATTGCTTCTGTTGCATGACTTCTTAATCTGTATCAAAAATGTCAAAACATAATAGAAATATGTCTAATTCGGTGAGATTCCTCTTGTCCTCTTGTATTTCCCAGAACTTAGCACCTTATATACTTTAGCCCCACCCTCACTCGTCACAATCATGTCATGTCATGTATGACTGAAGATGCTGTGAGAAACCCTTGCATGGCTTACAGAGTCATTCCTTGGTATAATTTGAAGATTTTACAGAAAGATTTCTTCATATTTTGCTCGTAGCTGGATTTGTGCCAGACTTTGTATTAAAAAATAACCTAAAACATTGTATAATGGTCCATAGCAAAAACATTTTAATTCAAATGCCAGATGTTTAAAAATGGACATTTGTGCATGACCAAGTAGATACCAATGTATTGTTTGCATAACTAAACGTGTATTGCTTTGCATTACCAACACCTGAAGTTGCCTTAATATCTGAAGATCCAGAGCTTTGACTGTGGTAAACCAAGCTGCCTGCCATCAAAGCACAGTTAAGCTAACCACATGTAGAGCTTTTATGGGCTTGTCAGTTACAGTATGTTCAAAGCTGAGAAAAATGAGTGCTTCATGGATGTTATAGCGTTCTGAAATGTGAAAATAGAGCATTGAGGTCACTTTAAAATAGTCAATACCGTAAAGAGTCTAATTTCAAAAACATGTCCAAAGCAGAAAGCATCAGTTCAAAGTGTGAAGCAATTTGCACATAACATTTTTCTTTAATGCGTTTCTTATAACTGCACAGTTTTAGCAAAAAATACATCAGATATGAGGACCCTGTGCTGGCAAGCACTTAATGGTTAAGGACTCGGATCAGGATTAGGAGCAACAAAACTTTCTAAAGAGATTCTGTACTGAAAACTTTTCCATCTCTGCTCTTTTTGTGATGTCTTTGGTCTTGTTAGAAGATACCTGGAGGATAAATGTTAACTTAGATTGATCTTCAAGAATAGCAAGACTAAATAGAAGACGCTGTAAAAATAGTGAGCACCTTTTCATGTCATGATATGGCATATGAGCAGGAGAGGGATAGAATGGCATGGCGCCTGACATAAATCCACTCGGGCAAGCCAGTTGTGGATGCTTCTTAAACATGTTGTGCATATTCGTGCCGGCGTTGAAGATAATGATGACTTTCTCAACATCGCAACGTCTGAGTCCATGAGAAGCACATACACTTTAAGAGTCACACTGTGCCTCCGTCCTGTTTGATGCTGAGAGCATACATGGTAGAGCTTGAGTGCTTGGGAAATAATATGTTGATTGAAGGTATACCATGTCACATCTTTGATCTTGGCGTTACCCAGCTTTCAAATGACATGCCGCACTAAATTTGCACTGCCACTTCAAAGCCTGTCCTTGAGTTTCATAGTGGCTAGAAGGGCATGGGAACAACTTTAACACTGTGCTTGCCAAGTATTTCCTGTTGAGAAGCGTTTCCTCATTTCCAGACAAGAGCTTATCCTGATAAGTGGGACGGAAAGCTTATATCCCAGCTCACTCTCATTTTGCCTTCTTTGCTGAGTGGATCTCCTCTCTTATCTTTCATTAATACTTGAACAGCAGGGGGTGGACATGCCGGTTTGGTGGCAAACAGTGTCTAGAACTGATAACTTGATGTGTGCAAAACCAAAATTGCAGAGGCATCAATAAAGAATGGAGCTTTTAGTGTGTATCATTTTGGAGAAACTGTACTGTCTCTGTGCCATCTTTTCTGGTTGTCATATGGAGATGGCAAACAAATGATTTCAGTTATTTAAAGTTTTATGCATGTTTGGTTTACAGAAATAGGTCAGGTTGAGAAATCCTTTAGACAGGTTTTTGTAAATATTAGACTGATTTAGGTCAAGCCCGTAATGTTTGGTGCTTGGCACTTGAATTACCTGACCTGACAGGACACACATCTTACGAAAACAACCGAAATAGCTTTAGATTTTAGGGTCTGTGTCCTAATTGTTTTGTTTAATTTCCACGTTTGATGTTTTTGTGATATGTTTTACTACACATCGAATTTCTTCATTCATCCCATTTAATGAATCAGATTGTGACTGTAACTTTTAAACTGACATATATATATAAATCTACTCAATTCAGATTGACTGTCGTGACTCATTCAAAAAATTTTCCATACTGAGACACTTCTGAGACACTTCTTCTAAACAGATGGACACATGGAAATATTTTGTTTTTTGAGTTTTGAGTCAACACAATATGTTTTACAGCTTGGTTTATGTATAAATAAGGACAAGAAGTGTAAAGGTGAGGAAATCTGTCTTTTAAGTTATGTGTCCCCCTATGAAAATGAAATATGGTAAAAGACCATAGGGGAACGTTGAAGAGAGTCAATCATAGGACTATTAAAGTCTCTGGTGTCCTCGTCTCGCAGCAGCAGTGTCTGCCTGCTTGCTCTATTCTGGTTGTTTTGGCCAGGCAGTTCAGATCCGTTCACACAGCTGTGAATATTTGTTAAGGCCCACATAGAAAGTGAAATCATTGCCTTTGCACTCACACTTCAAAAGCTTGGCAGGCCACTAGCAGCCGTGGCGGTCTCAAGAGGAGCAGCAGAAAGGGCAGAGCAAGCATGAGGCAAACAACTGCCTGAGAAGGAAACCCCTCTTTGAAGCTGCAATACTGGGAAATATTTTTAAGAAGCTTTCTCTCATGCTATCTCTCTCTCTGTCTCTCTCACTCTCTCTCGGTCCCTCCCTCTTACTTTTACCATGTCTCTCTCTCTCTCGTTCTCCTTATTCTACTTATATCAGAATATCTTTTTTAGGTTTGCTTTTTATTTTAAGGAAAATTCACTTAAAATATAAATATACCAAAAGCTTAATTTGATGCGATGCCATAAAAGCGAGCCTAATCTTTGTCGCACTCAAAATCTCTCACAGTGGTGATTCTTCAGGAGAACAAAACATGATTACATTTTAACAGGATTTAATCGAAAAAATTCCTGGAATATTTAAACCATTTCTATTGGTCCATTTGTCATTATATGTTCACGCAATGTAAACGACAGCTGAAAGTTTCAAATTATACAACCTCTTGCATAAATGATGGAATCACCACACTTGTTCACCCAGCTGTTTTACTTTGTAGCAAATTAACATGTCACAGATGATGACCATTTTTATTTCATAGCTGAACAGCCTGGCTTTGTGAAACAGACCTTAAACAATACATTACGGTATTTAAATTAATAGTGTTTTAATTCAATTTCAGGATTATGGAATAATTCAGTGCGGAGAAAAACAATATGGAATCAACCACAAAAACACAGTAATTTACTGCTCTTCCTCAAGCCTGAGTTCACTAATGCAAAACAATTTTCTACATCCATTTGGTTCCAGCTTTCTCAAATAGCACTTGACAGCTTTGCTGGATGGAGCTTTGTCATGGTGCATTTTTTACATTTTCACCTTACATTTCAATGGGATTGGAACTGTTTTTCATAATTATGCCTTTCCTGAAGAAAATCACTCCTGACTCTGCGGGTAGATGCAGTCTAGCTTCATCATCACCAATTTATTTTATCTTGATTGAATGGGAAGTGTCCAGAATATAAATGTTTGCATGTGCATTGACAGTGGAGGTAAGGACTGTCCTTTACCTGACATGCAACCCCAGATCAAAAATAAGTTTGGAAATGTGCTAGTTTTCTTAAGGCACACAAACAGCACCAGACAAAATGTCCAGAATCAATTGTTTGTATCTGGTGATTTTTAATTAGCTACAATATAAAAAATGGGGTAAACATATTCCAGATGTGGTGATTCTGTCAGAAAGGTTAGGCCTAACACCAACAATATGACAACTAGTACTACAAATGTGTTTTGAGGCAACCTGTTCTTGTTTGGTTGAAAAACACTGATGCATTTCTTTAAAGATCTGTCCATGGAACAGTTCTCTGTGGCATCACAAAAAAAAGGTCTCTTTTTATTTTTGAGATTGTATAACCGTTTTTATTGAATGCTTTTTAGGGCTCGTCATCACCCACAATATCAGGTCTATTTGGGTCCGTGTGGCTGAGGGCTGTTTACTAGACCTTTCAGGCTTCAAAGAAGTTGTTTCCACTGGTTCAACTCCCACTCTCTCCATCATACTCACAACCACATACAGGCTCTGTCTCTGAGTTTCCCTTCTCTCTTTCTTCCTCCACCCTGAGGTGCAGGAGACGGACTGCAGTGTTTGTAGGCTGCAGGGTTTCCACATGAGAGACTAAACTGATCTTTGTCCATCTGCTCTGAAAAAAAACATGTTGTGCTGTAAAACCATGCGGAGAGTTGGGCCAAAGCGGTCCTGCTGTCTTCAGAAGCCGACTGTCTCAAACAGTAACTCACATGCTCGCCCTCTTCATGGTAATCTGAACTTCAGGGTTATACCTGATGGTTCAGATACTAGATTATGAATAGTAATAAATGTATAATAATAATCAAACCTAATGTTTACCTCTAATTGACTGACTTAAAGAATCTCCACATAAAATAAACGTTCTTAGAATAATCCTTAGATGTCTAAAGGAGCTTTGCATCATGTTTTTTTAAATAATTTTAGAAATAGTTTATTAGGGAGCTATAAAACGGCTCTTCTAAGGCACCACTCAAAGTAGTTATGGCCCTTTGTTAGATATATGAGAGTGAGACAGAAAGTGGACCTGCAGTTTCTAAAGGGGTTTAAAGTTTCGCAAGAGATGTTGCCATGTTGTCTGGATATAGTTGTAGTTAGCTGTTTTATTCAAGCCTCACACAGTACAAAGAGTGTTCTGCCAGCATTGGCAGCAGAAAAAAGATCCTGCATAATCCCAACTGAATTTTTTTTTCCAATAATACACCATTAAAGGAATATCACTGTTCATGTTGTTTTTATTATACATTCCTCTTATAAATCCTTTCCATCATTGTTTTTGTATTATTCTGTTTAATAATTCAAGGAACAACATTCTTAGTATTCCATCAGTCTGCTTTGAACGGCACCCAATTCTGCCATACATGTTTCTCACTTTGTCCACAGCAGCTCTGCACACTAATACAGTATTATGTGATTCATTGTAAATTGACTTGAGTCAGGCTTGAATCATTTCCCTTTTTATATTTCTACACATTTAAAATAAATAAATATATTTTGTAGTTTTCAGTGCAAAGTCTAGTATAGAAGCTTCAGTGTATCTTCTCAACATTCAATTCTAATATAAAGAAGTGTTTATTCAATGTCAATGAAAAAAAATCCTCTGAGCCTCAAAAACATATTTGTTGTAAGAAAAGTGCTCATTGAAGAAAATGTATCTGGTGTCGTCCTGTCTCAGCAGCAAGGAATCTTTTTCCAGTTCTTAAAAGCTGTAAGGCTGTTCTAAAGCTGTAAGGTGTGTGTTTCTGGGCTGTGATTACTGTGTAGCGTCTTTCAGCTGCACCACAGCCTGTGCTGCCAGAACTGATCAGTGTGAGTGTGTAGCAGGGCAGGCAGGAGGTGGCGTCTCTCTAGGCTCGCCTCTTCTACCTCTGTACGCTCCATTGACCAGGCTAAGTGCCTGCATGGCCGCCAGCGCCTGCCTCCTTCCACCACCGGTCGCTGACTGATGCCTGTTTGTTTTGCCACTTGAAAGAGTCGTTGGAAGGCTTATGTAACAGTGGTGTAAGGGTGTTAGCTACTATTAACAAGTGCCACAAACTGGCATAAAAAATTACAGTGCAATGATCATTATTGCAATATTGATAAAATGAACACAATTATAATTAGTAATATATCACAGGAAAATGTATGGGCTGAAATGAAAATATACAGATTTAAACTTGAATAATCAAACATTCATATTTCATCAAACTTCTGAATTTTAATTAAAAGAGATAAAGATAAAATGATGCAAAAATGTAATAAATAATTTGGTTGAATTTTACTTAGTGGCTTTAAAGTGTTTATGCCATTTAGGAGGCGCTTTAAGCAACTTACATTCCATAAGTACAGGGGACATTCTCCCTGGAGTAACTGGGGTCAAGGGTCTTGCTCAGGAACTCAATGGTAGTTTGCTGAAGTTACCATCGAACCCATGAGCTCTTGCTCCAGAGGCAGGTATCCTACACACTAGACCACCACCAACATATACTTTAAATTGTTAAATGTAGTTTTTTGTGCTTAGGCCTGTGTAAAAGACAGCTTATTTTTATTCAATTGTAATTAAAAGATTATTTATAAAGCTCTCTTCTAAATACTTAAATACTTAGTTTATTTATAAAGCACTGTTATATATATA
>JBBMFX010000001.1:28296677-28335942 GCA_037832545.1 Rhabdalestes septentrionalis
ATGCACACACACCTTCCCAACAAACACACACATACACACCCCTACCTCTTTGTGACAGTGAGACCCCTCTGGACCCCCAAAAACTGACACACATTAATTTGTAGCGTTTTAGACCTGGAACATGTAGAACCCATTTAGAAGCTAAAAGTTCTTGGCTGTACAGTTCGAAGAAACTCTTGAATTATACAGAACCTTTACACAAGGTAGAGGATTTTCTAACTTTACAAAGGTTATTTTCACACTAAAATACACAAAAATGTTTTCTTAAGCAACCATGCAAGCCTAAGGCCTCGTTCCAAAGGACCCTCTCTGGCACGGCCATTTTTAGAAGTGTAGAGTAAAATCGGATAGTAGAGGGGTGATAAAATGAGGACAAACATCCCCCTGCTGAGCAGCAGGTTTTCACACTAAAAAGGAGAAACGAGGGTGTCAAATTTGCATTCAATCACACAGAAGTCAGTCAAATCATTCTCTTGGGGGACACCGTCCAAATCTTTGCCAATTTCTTTCATTATTCCATCAGACCTGGAATGATTGCATGATGAGTGTGTGCAAATGTAATGAATCAGTCAGCCTTCTATTGAATTAAGGATTCAGATTGGTCGAGGGGAGCTGGAGGGTGTGCTGATTGAGATGTTGTGCAACTATGCAAATATCTCAGATTAAATATGATCATGGAGAAAATGAAGGTTTGCCTTTGTCAGCTGCCTGTGCGTGTGTTCTGTATCTCCAGGGAGGGGGAATACTTAATTGATGCCGAATCACCATTTAGAATCATTCATATTTATGACAGGATTGACTTGGTTTCACAGAGTGCAATATTTGGTGCAAAGGCTTCAAATCTGCGTGAAGGTTTTTTACACTGGGTGTGGAGGGAGGTGGATGTTTATCAGTCATGTTCTAATGCCTTTAAAACAAGATTGTTTTGTCTTTTACAAATAGTTTCTTGTTTATGGAATTAAATGTGGGCAAACTCAAATTGCATTAAAGATTTGCTTTAGTTCATTGACATTAAATTTTTACCTATGAAATAAGTTAGAATACAATGAAATGAGAAGAAAACTGGGTGGATTAACAGGGATACTTCAAATCTGCATGCAGGGGAAAGTGTTACACCACACCTTACAGTCTGAGAGGAATTAGGGCATTCAAATTGGCCTGCAACGTCCCCTATATAGCCAACACCCCAGCCCCTCCCCCCCTTTCTTTTTTTTCAGATGTGTGTCCTTGTCTGTTACATCGAGCAGCAGTGGAGAAGACATTTGACTTTAATCCTATCTTGCAGCCAGGCAGTTACAACACAGAGATACAGGAGAGGAAGATGTATGGAGTCGAGATGCAAGAGCAAGAAAGGACATATTTGTCAGTTCAGGAGGGACACAAGATGAATGTCTGACTTAAAGGATTTGGGACGGTTTCCTGGGATGTTGCCTTTGTCTCCGTTCCAGGTGATACTGGACACAAAAGCAATGATCAATGAGAGCTGCTGGCATGAAGCAGTGATAGATGAGGGTAGTTATCATTCGAAAGATGTGGGCTTTTCCACAGTACCACACTTCTGCTATACAAATTACTTTCTCTCATGACCCTGTGATCTTCACCTTCTTACAGACTACACCCGGTGAAGTAATGCTTCTAAATGTGTCTTGGTGTGTGTTTCTGGGGAAAATCTTAAAAGTCGACCTGAAATCAAAATGTGACCTTGTTAGCAGTGTTTGAGAGTAAAAAGCATCTTTTTTTGTTATTCCTAAGGTTTTTTAAATTAATTTATTAAGCATTTCCTTTTTAATGGCCAAGTATACTTGCATATACAAGGATTTGATTTCGGTAGGTGTTAGCTCTCTGTACACATAACAAAAAAAATCTTAGTAATATCTTAGTATACCTTAGCAATCTTCATCATATCCTAGTAAATGTAATGAGACTTTCAGAATGAAAGAACATGGTATAATGTGAGCAGGCTTTATCTGGTAGTTGATTTCCAGGGAGTTTGGGTGTGAAAGAGGAGTGAAAGATTTCGAAAGTCAAGACTCAGTGGGAGAAATATTTGAGAGCTGGATAGAATATCTTGCAATACGTTTTACTTCTTCAAGGGTGGATCTTCAGTACCTTCATTTTATTTAATTAAGCTAAGAATAGGAACAAATATGTCTCTCTCCTCTGGGAAAGTGGATCTACTGTACCTTTAAAACCCACGTTGCAATTTTGGGCCTTAATGACTATGTTGTTCTTTTGAGGGTACAATTATGTTGTTTGTACCTTGGGGGCTTTAAAATGTGTCGGAACAAAAGACAAAAAACACATTTTTGGTGAATATTTAACTGTAAATGTAATGACATCTCCTGAGTTTTGATCACATCACTGTTCTCCTGTGGGTGGAGGAAAAACACTATTATGACATTTCACTTTTACCTGCCACTTCCCTGACCATGCTAAAACACTCAGTTAGCTCAGAGAGCTCACTATGTTTTCTGATATGCCATGGAGGGAAATGTGTTCTGATTTCTGGATCAAAAATGTGGTTGCCTCTCTTTTAGATGCAGTTCATTGCAAGAGTGTACTGTTTATTACTTTCCATTCTCGTTCTGGGCTTATTTCCAACTTTTTACTTCCTAAGATGAGAAATACCCTCCCAGTTACTGATGCAGATGAAATTCAGTGTCTTCAGCACCTTTCGATGAGTCATCTGGAAATGGCTGAACTGTTTCTGAGAGTGGCTTTAGATGTGCCTAAGCACTGTGGGGAAAATATCAGCTTATCTCTTTTAATGAGGCTATTAAAGTTCCAGAGTCAGATGTGATGTTTGTTTGGACACATGCTGCAGATTTGATGCGCATGCTTAGATGGGGATGCTTGTGGGATGAGCGCTTGTTAATTGGTGTTTGGGAGGCGTCTGATTATCTGGCTCTGTGTTTTAATGGAGGCTCACTGGGGATTGGAGCAGCAGGGGAGGAAGAATACTGGCGGAGAGCCAGGCGCTTTCTGTGCTGCCGCATATCGAGCATGCTGACAAATCCATCTCTCTTCTGACAAGGCAGCCATTCCTCCTTTTTGTGTACCGTTATTATGCACACAAACAAGCAAACAGTATTTGTCTTCCTGCATTTGTAAATGTTTCCCCTGCACAGCACGGAGACAGGCAAAGAGCTGTGAATGAAGCTGTATGTTTTCTGAGCTCAGACTCTGGGCGTCTTCTGGCTGAAGGATGGACACTGATAGATGCTATCACGGCTCCATAAGTCCGCCTTGCAATAACACAAACAGGAGGGGAGGCATTTTACTGTAGACATGCATTTTAATGCACATGACCTTACCCAGCACAGAGTAAGATAAAGCAAGGGAGTGAAGTGGAGGAGGGAGGCAGAGAGATAGAGAGTGAGAGAGAGCTCATGTTCTTTTTATGCAGATGACCTCGCCTTAATGACATGCACCCAGCCCACCTTATCAATTATCTAAGTCACCAGCAGTCTGGAAGCCGCCAGCTTTAACATCCAAATGAAATTCCAGCCGGAGAATGCAAACCATGGGGGAGCTGATATGCAAACAGCATTGATCTGAACAAAGACAGCCACAGTCGATGAGCTGCCAAATTGTTTAGTAAAGAGCTGCAGAGAAGATAATATTAGTTTTCCTGTGTCGCCTTGCCAGTTTTTAATAAACAGTCTTCACTTATTGACCATTTAGTGAAAAACACCTATATCCAGGAACATGTTTGATATCAGGGGTGCTGACATTTTAAGCAACACAAGAATTGTGTTATGCAAAATGATTTTATTTTTAGGTATGTTTTTGTTTTCATTTGAACTCTGGACATGGTGATGTCATGTGAGGCTGCTCAGGAGCGCCTCACATTTCAAACAGTGACATTACGTACCATAATGTGGCACGAGAAAACAATAGACACATACACAGCAAACCTCTGATCCACTCTGCGGCCCACTCAGCACCTCCACTTCACACATCCCCACATATACAGGTGCACTCTGCAGGTTTACAGTTACAGAATGTAGCCTAACAGTTCTTGTACAATTTATGAGCCCCCTATATCCTGTCCATTATTAGAAAAGTGATCACCACAGGATCATTCTCAGCACAGCAGTGACACTGACCTGGTACTGGAATTGAACGTGAAATTTTTCACTGTCACTTTTCAACTGACTGAGAGAAATGCCCAGAATACTTTTGTTTTAACATAAGCCAGCTGTTTAGTTATATATTTTTATATTTGCAGCCCTTCATCACAGTGTCTTCCGTGGTATGAAGTGCAGGTTTGGCAAAAAATAACAATCTGCCAGTGTTCTTTTACAAACTATATTTAAGACCTATTTTGAAAAGAAGTTGGCCAATTGATGGCTTTAGACATTGAAACAATTTGAGTACTGACAACAGAACAAGCTGGTAAATTGCATGGGGTTTGGCATTATTGTTAAATCGTCACTATCACACATGCAGGTGAGATTGTTTTTTTCAGTATACCAATGACCTCTATTATTTTTCTCAAAATAGCTTGTCAATACCATAGTGTCTTCAATGAGGGATCTGTATGTTATATAAAGGGGGAATTGCTGTTCTGAAATGAAAATAGTGTTGTTATTGTGGTCAAGTGGCACTTGTTCAATCAAAGAGATGTTTTCTGCTTTTGACAGCCATACCCTCAGGAATGTAC
Organism: Rhabdalestes septentrionalis; assembly: GCA_037832545.1. Classification (NCBI taxonomy): domain Eukaryota; kingdom Metazoa; phylum Chordata; class Actinopteri; order Characiformes; family Alestidae; genus Rhabdalestes; species Rhabdalestes septentrionalis. The sequence goes on from JBBMFX010000001.1 coordinate 28,301,344, forward strand.
ACTTTTGCTGTTTTTTTCCCATGGTCCCATGGTCTGAGGATATTTACTGAAATGTCCTCATGATAAAACAAAGTCAAGACAGAAGGCACTTTGTGATGTTGATTTGCAAAAAATAAGTCGAGTTTGTCTCAAACATGCAACATTATTGGAAACTGCAAAACAAAACCTTGTTGCTATAATTACATAAACCAATCATTTAAAACATTCAAACCACATGCCTAATATTATGTAGTCCTCCCTCAAACCACCGAAATAGCTCTGACTCATCGAGGCGTGGACTCCACAAGACCTCTGAAGGTGAGATATGGAATCTGACTCCAAGACGTTAACAGGGTCCTTCAGATCCTGGAAACTGCGAGGAGCGATCACCATGGACTAGACTGAATTGTCCAACATATCACTCAGATGCTCCATCCAGTTGAGATCAAGGACATTTTAGCACACTTCCTCTGTCCATTCCTGTGCAACCTGTGTAGTGTTGAGGGACATTATCCTGATAAATGAGGCCACTGCAGTTAGAGTATGCTGTTGTACTGAAGGGGTATACTTTGTCTGCAACAATGTTTATTTAGGTGGTACTGAATGTGCCTTAATGGTTTCCCAGCAGATCATTGCCCAGAGCATCACATTGCCACCACCAGCTTACCTACTTTCCACAGTGCACACAGATACCATCAAGTAAAAATCGCACATGCACCTGGCCCCCCATGAATTATAGACAAAATATGACTCATCAGACCAGACTACATTCTTCCTTTGCTCAGTGGTCTAATTCCAATGTTCACATGTCCAGTGTAGGTGAATTCAACTGTGGGCAGGTGTTAGCACAGGCCCTCTGTCTTTCCTGTGGGTACACAGTCTTATGCACAACAAGTTGCAATGTACTATGCATTGTGAGACCTTTCTATCTTAGCCAGTTTTCCAGGAATTTGTCTTGCAGATGCTCTGCTGCAGGATTGGACCATATGGGTGAGTCTTCTTTCTGGTTTATATTAACTTAAAGAACTGTCTGTTCACTATGTGCCTAATACGCCACTTTTCTCGACAGGTGATGTAATAACGATACAATTAATGTTAAACATATATAATGTTATTCACTTCACCAGTAAATGGCTGATCGGTGTATATAGGTGTCCTCAAACATTTGACCGGCAGTGTTTTGATTTGCAGAGAAACAGAGTGTTCCCGTATCAAGTAGAATTACCTTGAAACGTTGGTGGAAAATCAAACCACTGACAGGAACAGCCATTCACCTTCTCCCCCATTGCATTAAGGGTAACAATAGCAGTCTTCATTATTTCTTTTTTTCTGGCAGAGGCAGAGTACAGCACTGGAGGAAAGACAGAAGGTGCATTTGTCTGAAGATGTCTGCTTTGAGCACAAGTCAGTGACCCTCAGCAAACTCCTCAGAGTCAAACGGCAGGCGTGCTGAGAGGAAAGGAAATAAGACAGCTTTAATTCTCCCCCTCCCCACACCATGCACGCTAACACAGACACACAGCTGTTTCAGCAGCTGGAGAGTGAGAGAGCAAAGGAATGGGATGTGGCGTCCATTCGTACAATGGTCCTTTATATGTGTCAACATCGGATTTTTACTGCAACCCTAAGGCTGGAGGTGATGAAGAGTCCTTCCATAGCAAAGAAAAGACACAATACAAACCACACTCTGTATACTGATGCAACTGTAAAATGATTTTAGTCAGCTGGTACAATGAGCTGGATTTTGTTGGGTTCAGAAGGAGTTTATAATAAATGCAGGGCAACAGCTTGCATTATCTGTACTTGAATATAAAGGTGTCAAAATTGATTTTTTAAAACATTGTTGCAGAATATCCACTCTTGGAAATATCTTTCAAGCTGTGATTCTTCAAAGTAAATATACATTTGCACAGTAATTTTGACACATTTTAAGGGTACATTTTATGGTCAAATGTTGCTCACAGCACACAAAAGACACATGAAAATTTGTTAGAAAGCTTCTTTGCATATTCCAGCCATCTGTGATCTGAGTATTGTAGAGGCCAACATTACTAATCTGCAGGATAAAGTGTTGGTGCTGTATATCTCCGTGAAATATTTTCTTTCTTATTTTGAAGAGTCCGTATGTCCAGGGACTCTAGCAGGTGGGGCAAACAAAACAAAATCAGGGCAGAGGGCAGACAGCAGGCATGAATAATACACTCCCACACCGAGAATGGAACAGAGCTAAAGTGAGCCGAAAGCACTAAGGACCAGCAGAAAAAGACCAATCAGAGGAGCTGAATGAATGTCTGTTTTCCTACCAGTTGCCCAGAAAAAACAGACTGACTTTGTCGTTAAGCTTAGCTGCAGGCTCTGTACCTCGTCTGGATGCATCGAAAAAGCCTTTATTGCCACAGGGCACAGATTTAAAATTTTAATCATTGTACATTGTTTTCTACGCATACAATTCAGCAATGCACATGTAGTGGTTTCTCAGAAGATTCGAAAAAAGACAAAACATGTCAATGTCTAAAAAGAGTTTTTTGTTCTGTTGTAAAAAGTCCACAAAATGAGAAATGAATATCTGAAATGAGAATAGTGTTGTTATTGTGATTGGGTAGCACTTATTCAATCAGGGACATTTTCTGCTTGTGACAACCGTACCCCTCAGGAATCTGCACATAGTTTCTTTCTGTTATAGGGTTTGAGGATATTTTACTTGCTGAAATGTGTTTTGCTTGCTGAAATAATGGTTAATATTTCTGACACAAAATGTGCACAAGATTGACACTGATTGCAGTAGATATGTGTGCAGGAGAAAACATTAAAGACAGAAACCTGCATATTTGGAACTCCAAGCATTTACAGCATCTTGTAGCCTGATTTTGTAGGTGATTGTATGTCATACAGCAACAGAAGGCATTTAATTAAGTATGGGATTACTGTCGAAGTTGACAAATCGACTTGCTCAAATACATTTGGAGTGAGTGGTGAAACTATGTACATGTAGTTGTGTTGTTGCCAAATTTAGAAGGACAGCATTGTATCGAGCAGAGTATATGGTGTGTATAGCATGGGTGTGTATTTGTGGGATGTTGTGGGACTTGTGTATTTTACCATCCACTCTGCATTTGAACACTCCAGCCAATCTGTATTCCCCTCTCACTTCCTCACTTCTACTTTCCACTGGCTGACTGTCCAAAATAGAATTAATGTCTAATATGCTGTAGTCTCTAGGTACACTTGAAATGTTTCTCTTTCACTCTCTCCCCCTCCTCTCGCTTCTCTGCAAGAACAATACGTTCTCTCTCCTTGTGCTATTTTGGGTGATTTGATTAATGGTTAAAAAACCATTACAGAGAGCAGAGTCTTAAAACTTTCATGGTAGATGTAACCACTCCTGTCATGCTCTCTAAACAATAGCAATCTAAAGCCTGCATCTTGTATTGGGTGGCGAAGAGAATGATTTAAACCTTGAAATTCTGAGCCATGGTCCTGTATGGTGTGGTTTATTCTCAGTTCCTGTAAAGCATTTGCAGTCCTTGGAAATATGCGGACTGTATTGAAGCGATGTTTTTTAACACGCTGAAAATGCTTTGGTGCAAGCAGTGTTCATGCGGTGTATCTGTTTCTCATTCAGCTTTAAACATGTATTTGAATGCCTCATGCCCAGCAATGTTATTTGCGGTGCAACAACTATCTATAGCAAATGTAATGATACATTTTTCATTTTGAATGTCACTAGAACTATTTTCACTCACACTCCACATTAGGTTCCAGCACTCATGAAAAGAGCTGGCTCTGTTTTAATAGCAGGCCAGCACAGCCATAGTGTCAGCCGGCATCCAACTTTAACTGGAGCTTCATGGTACCCAAACCACGTGAAATATATATGTGGGCAGACATTATTTACATATGGTTGAGGAATTGGAGAGAGAGCAGATGATCTGGTTCATATTTTCACCTGATGGACAGTAGAAAGGGTTGGGAAGAACTGAGCGTCACTGAAGAGGCCATAGACTAATCCCTGGCTTTAGCGAAAGCCCGCATTAGCACTGAAGTGGGCACAGCAGAGGGGGACAGAAATGCCGCACCGTTTTTCTAACTCACTGCAGATCTTTAAAAAGTTAAGGCCTAATGGAGGCCATCTTTTACCCTCCGTCATTTTTAGAGGCCTGTCTCTGAGCTGACGCCAGTGCCCACCCATCATCACGCGCGCACCCACACGCTCTCTTCGCAGATGTTTGTTTGATCTGGCCCAGAAGAGTGGTGGAAAGTTGGAATTATTTTTGGAGCAGCGCTGGCCATTTAATTAAAGCGATTAAGGAATAGTGGCAGAGCGAGGGAAAATGGTCATTGGAGTGATTTACGCTTTTGGGAGAGTGAGTGATGAAATGGAGACAGAGGGAAGTCACGCTGAATAAACCCGGCTTGGTGTTGCTGAAAGAGTGATGAAAGTGCTGTGCCGGCTCCAGCTTCTACACACAAAATTTCGGCCCGTGTGATAAGTGATAAATTCACACGACAGTAAAACAGAGTTTCCACACAGGATTCTGGGAAGCGTATGTTCAACTGCACAAATATCGTTTGATTTGTGGTTTGGATGTAGGAAATGTTATTAAGATTGAATACTTAAAGGTTAATGTTTGATTCTTCAGTCTGTCATGAGAAAGTAATTAAGTAGAGCTGTGTGTGTATCTTGTTTCTCACTTTGACAATTATACTGAGAGACAACTTAAAGGCAATATAAATCACAAATCAAAGATCCTCTAGTTAGCTAATACTATTTATACATTGTGATACAGTAATAGAGCCCAAATGGAGCCTTTGTCAGAGTTTTCATCTGTTATGACAAATTACTGTTTGCATATAACTTAGAACATATAATGTAAATGAAATGATTCTTTGTTCGTTTGTTCTTTCTATAATACATTTTTGCAGACCCATTTACTGGGTTATTGTTGCTGGACTCAAACATACTAGGCTTGAAATGTGTTTGTTCCTTCAAACCATCTAAAACATTACAGGAGGAAAACAAACAGTTTTTCAGTCACAGTTACTTGATAGCTTTGAATTTGTTATATTTTTCACTCTTAGTGATTTTGCACAACATTAACTTATGTACAATGAACTGTTCTGTTGCTTCAGTATTGAACTGCTTTGTGTTGCTCACAATTCCACGCATTTGAGGTTTAGCATTTAATTTTACATTAGCATCTGATAGATATAGTTAAGCGGTTTTCAGTACTTTATTTTTTTTGACATTATATTTTTCTGTACTCACTTCAGGCAGAGGTGTAGGAAGATATTTTGAGTTGTGGATGCCAAAATTTCAAGCAGCATGTATTTAATGTACACAATGGCATCATACAAAACCATTAGAAATAAATTATATAAATTGAATAAAGGACAACAATATACACTGATCACCGACACATTAAAGTGCTGGTACACACTCTGCTGGGACAATAAACTTGAACTGAGCATTGACCAATTAGAAAAACGATAAAAACAACTTATTCAAGACATATGGCATTATTACCTGTATTGCTTCATTTTAGAGCCAAATTAGCCCACTATGGGAAGCAGAACCAACTCACATCTCCGCATGCATTTTCAGTCTGGTGTCTGACTTCACTAGTGCTTTAGGAGAATGCCCCCAAAGTGACATTTGGCTAGAGGAAAACTTGCTGTAATGAAAATGCAGCATTACATAAACAGTACTAAGCTACTGCAGATCTTGAAAACATGTAAATAAAACATTAAATAAAATTGTAGGCTCCCCCCTAAAACAAGCATATTAAGATTTCACCAATGGCAGATTGTCATTATTATCAGCCGCAGTTAAATAATCCTGAAATCTGTGGATGCTTTAGTTTGATGTGGCCATTATTTTTTCCCTGAGCATGATTTGAAGCTCCTTTGCCCACCTCTCATATCAAAGTCATTGTCCTTCATTTGACGTGCTCGACCCACAGTTTACACAGAACAGCGAGCCCATCAGTGCTCCGCTCGTTCGAAAGCCCCAGGGGACACAGGATCCCTTTATAAATAGAGGGGGTATCACGAGTCGGCGCTGCTGCCAGTGTGTTTTAATTACAAACAAATCACAAGCGTGAATAACTCTGACAAAGGGGCAGCAGGGTACAGGCAACCAAGGCGTTGCCCTGACAACGGCATATGCTGTGACCTTGCTCACTGAAAGTGGCTGCTCTCCTCGGCAGACACATAAAACATTGAGGTGTTAACCTTAATGGTGTGTGCCGGCTCAGAACTCAGAATGCAGCATCACTTTACAAATTCTGCAGTGTTATAATTCTGTCAGTGGAGCAACATTTCATTTAAATTCTTTCTACAGCTGTTTTCTGTGAGGGGATGAATAGCCCTGCTCTGTTAATAGCTCACTGTCGCCCAACCAGTAAAATCATTAAGGTTTCACAGCTGGACTACAAAGAGAACTGTCTAGTCCACTGTTGCAGTGTATATATATATATATATGTTGTGCATTTTACATGAGGGTGTATTGTTCCTCATGGGATTTTAGGACTGAACTACACTTTTTTGAAAAGCTTCTTTCAGGGATATATGGTACTAAATCTTTAATAGGGATGGAACCTTTACAGTTTGTGGAGGTTACTTAGCTTGAAGAAATGGAGAAATGGACCTTAAAAGAACCATTCCTTTGGATCATCTGAGTTGATTTCTCATCAAAAGAGAATTTGACACAGTGGGGAACGAAAGGCCTTCCTCGGGCAGTGGAAATACAGTGTGCAGATAACAGAGTTGTTTTTCACTGAAGATGCAAACAAACCACCAGATGTTGTCCCTCAGATGGGTCACTTTTTTCCAAGACTTAATCCCACATGAATAACAATGGGCGCAGGCTCCAGCCCTCGAGACTTCACTGTTGTTCTGAGGTAACCAGGTGACTGCAGAGGTGAGACACAAAGGACTGGTCAGTCTATGAGGAGACGCAGCCATAGTGTGCCTTGGGTGAGCCGTGTTAATTCTTCTGTGGTTTCACTAGTTGGACCCAGAAAAAAAGCAAGAGTTTCACACCATTATAGGGGTGGAGGAGTAAAGGGTGTTAATGATGTGGAAAGTGAAAATGGGAGTGAAATGTGTTGCAGTGTGAATTATTTCTCAGACAGACGGTGTGAGAGTACTGTCATGCAAAGCTGCCACGTCCTTTCAGTGGCTTTAAATGATGCATAATGAGTCTGTGGACCTATTATGTATCATTAAAGACTATTTCCTCGTTCCTCGTTTTTCTTTCTCTCCCCCCTCTATTTTCATGTTTTATTTTGCCACCCTAAATCATAAAGGAACGAACTCAGCACTATTCCCTCCTCACTGAGACAACGATAGCAGCCTCAGTCTGACCATGGTTACGACCGACTGTTTAAAGAAGTGCAGAAGGCTAAATCAAGCAAGCCCCTGCGGTTTGTATAAAACTGTCACCACTCGTCCTCATCACATCTTATGTTTGCTTTGATTAAATGCATTGGAATTAAACTTGATTATATCGCCGACTACTGCTGGGCTTTGTGTGTGTGTGCGCATGTGTGTATATCAAATAGAATAGAGTGATCCCACAGAAAATGTACTTTCAAAATCCTAAAAATTATTTAAATGCATGGTTCTCCTTTACATGAAAGATCCATGTTTTAAATGGAATGTGTGTATATGAAGAACCTTTAACACATTTAAGAACAAACCTGACTGGCTAGTAAAAATTGCAGCTATCAAATGATCATGTAAATTATAATTAGGAACAATGAATGACATATCGCTATATTACTGACCATGCAACTACAGGCACAAATGCAGCATGTGCTTACGTTTCATGCGGTTTGTGAAATGTACCTCTCTATGCCCAAACTGCATTCTTCCAAAGCAACTTTTTCAAAAGTGGACAAGCTTCAAAGAAGCAAAAATCCCATGTATTCTATTGCTTTTTTTGACAAAACACGTAAAAAAAAAAAATTGGTGCAAGCCCCTCTCAAAGCTGGGTGTTGGTGGCAAACTTTGTATCTGTTTTGTGTTTGCATTTAAAATTAGGCTGTGAATGTGTGTATGTGCATGTGAGTGTGTGTTTTCTCCTGAATATAGGGCATGGGGCTGAATGTGTATGAAGAGGCTTTTGAAAGGGGGCTATGAGGCAGGAGCTAATTTGGCATTGTGCAGGCCCACATTACTCAACCATTAATACTCTTAATGACCAACACTCTGACAGTAAGGAGGCACTCTAGAACCGCCTGACCAGCCTGGGTTTTGCTCTGCATGTGGGTGTCTGTAAAAGACCGAAGGGGCCTCTGCTGCACTTTAGCTCTTGCTGGCTGAAGCACTGCCCCCTTCTTTTTCTGAAATTTCCATTAGGCAAAGCCCTCCATCTTTCTTTCCTTTCATCTGATTTGAAGAGGCTTTTTTGGTCTGATCGCAGACGCAGTAAAGTGCTAGGGCACAGCTCATTGGATTTCATAAGTGTGTATTATGAAAATAAGAATTGGTGTGGTAAGAGGCTGGGTGAGTGCGCAAGTCGAAATCACTGGAACAACGGCAGTAAGGCGAGCCTGCAACCACAAGCAGCTTAGCTCAGGACTCCTTTCCTGGCTGCGTGTTCCTGCAGGGGTATTGTGTACAGACCTATTGTGCCTAGTGCTTCTGTGCATGTGGATTTACAAACTTAGGTCATATGATGTCAGTATAATGCTTTGCTTTATTTCCACCTCATCTCTTTCTCTTTGATGTAGTGTTAATGCTTCCGCTGCTTAAAACCTCAATCCTGTTACTATATAAAAAAAATTTTCACATTATATAACATAAAGAACAATAATGTTAAGCATGTTGAAGAGGTTACAAGGTTACAGTTTGTTTTATTAAGAGAGTGACACTATATTACTTATCTAAGATGGCACTTTTTGGCTTCATAAAATGGCAAAACATGTAACTTATCCTAGACTGCAATTACAGAAGTGCTGCAATCACAGCAGCAGCCTGCACACACTATATAAAACACACCAAACACGACCACCATGATGAACTTGATAACAGCCAGTAGGCATGCTGGTCTGGTTTTCCAGCTCGAGCCACGAGAGACTTGTTAATTAGTAGGAAGAACTGTATCTGAATGCTTTTGACAGAGGCAGCTTTCGCCCACACGTTCTCTACAGCCTGGTGACCAGAGGAACAAAACCGTGTTTTAATGAAATCCTGTTCAAAAAATGTTTTGCTTCTGCACCACCTACATAAATCACAATGTTCTATGAATGTTCACATAATATACAGTATTAGAAAATGTATACTGGATGTTCATACATGATGGTAAATTCTCTTCTTTGTACTTGGATACAGTTGCTTCAGCACACAGGAGAACTTGCTAAAGCCATTAGCACAGACTTGGCCTTGCATTTGATTGTGTGTCCCTAGGCTGGTGGTGAGAGCGCACAGACTTGCCTTTCTCACAGTGTGTGGTGAAAAGAATGGCTGTGCCTTCCACATTACAATTACAAAGCTCAGATTGATTCAGCCTTGACACCCACTGTGTGCATCTCTGTATTGAACGCACAATGTGGGATTGAGTTCAATTCGAAACATAAAGGCCTATTCTCAAACCATGATGTAAAATTCCTCCAAAAATGAAAACAAAGATGTGCCCCAATCATCGAAAGCAGGTGATTTTCTTATTATCAAGTTCTCAATTCTAAACAATAATTAAGATGTCTTTTATTGTATTTATATCACTGGTTCTGCTTGGTTTCTGAGTCAATACAAAAACAGTAAGTGTAAGTGACGTCATAATGTACATTCTGGACAAAGCTACACTTCAAAAATTTCAATGCTGAGTGCATGAATGTGTTCAGTCCAATATTTCATTGTGAACTTTCATCTTTCTGTCTGCACCATTTATTGTGCTAATTATGAATGTCCTTGTTTTTTGGTCTTGGAAAAAAAAACAGCAGAGAATTTCTGCAAATTATGACACAAGTGTTGTGGTTCGCCTCAAATTCCTAGTGGTGTAATTTTGTCTATTTAGGATCTGTTAAACATGCTCTGTTGACTCAGTCCTCCTTTCTGAGTAACATAATATCACGTGTACATTGATATGATCTATCATTTCCATTGCAGTAACTGATCAAACGATGATAGATGCCCTCTGTGTTCTAATAAGCTTTGAAGTTTGCCAGCTTGACAAGAAACTGCTTCTCCTGAACACAGGTTCATTCTTTACATGTCCAGAAAGAAGCTTCAGACATTCCAGCAGGGATTCATATTTCATAAATATCTTCCCAATGCAAAGCCTGTTGCTCATAACATGTCCACACCATAAGCCATGCTGACTGGTCCATCTTTTAACAGGATGAGGTTACTAAAGTTAATCCATTAACATCCACTCAAATGTTTTGCCACTGTCCAATAAGACTAAAATGATTTTTTCAAAAAGTGTAGAAATGTATTAACAAATTAAACCTTTGATTTGTGTGATTATTGATCTTAATTGATCCATCAATTTCTTTAGATTTTATTTCTATTTCTTCAGTCTTGTTGTTGCCCCCTTTGTAGTTACTGCCTGTAATGAATTTTGAAGTCAATTAGGTCATTTATGATCTAAACAATAGCTGTTTATGCACTAAAAATGATTAATAAGTGGATATATTTTAAACATTGTGAAGATATTTAATAAAACAACAGTTTACTTTATTGTTATTTCATATCATCACTGTCCAAAGGACACTAGGAATCTGTTTTTTGATATCATTTGTACACAGCAGCTGCCCTTTCATTGTGTGAAGCTTTCATAGACAATGAACAAATTGAAATTATCCAAAATTATTTAAATTCTCCAAAATTAAAAGAATGCCTTTGGCTACCTCTGTTAAGTGATTTATATTTGCAGTGCTCAAATTCACATGCTTAGCTATTTAGCTGGTAAACTAGGAGATGGAAAGGTGTGATGGTGGACCGGCTGTCAGATAAGCCCTGGTAGCCGCTGGAAGTGATTCAGCGCTGTATTAAATTCCACAGTAAAATGTTACTGGGTCCTGATGTCTTTGTAGAACCCAAGACATTTACAGATGAGGTAAATGCAGAAACCAGACATTGAGAATAAAACTAGATTGTGAAGAGTAGGGATTCTGCTTGGGCTTGATGTTTTTCCCAATGATACTGAAGCAAAATAAACTTTATTGTCTAATGTCAGTTTAAGCTGTGATGTTGCGGTCTGTGCTGCTTTATATCCTGCTGTTATTTTGAGCTTCAGTATTGACTGATTATGTAAAACACCTTATGTTTCTGACGTCACTGAGAAACCAGACACCAGGCATCAGACATGCACACCAGGAACGTATTCATAGAGGGACTTCATCACGTTTACATTTGAGATTTGATTAGGATGCCACAAAAACCTTCTCCTTTGATCCAATTACACACTATGTTTACTTCAGGTCACTTCCTGTTATGTGTGTCAAAGACCCTGCCTCGAGGTATTCAGGGATCAAGCCTGGCACAAAATATTGCTATTGACAGAAATTGAAGTAAAGTGGTTCTCCTTCTGTCTGTGCATGTGCATGTGTGTGTGTGTGTGTGTGTGTGTGGAAATGAGTGCGACCATTAGGTCCAGGCTAATGTTTCATTCAATGATGTTTGTGAAGGGTCACCAGCTGTTTTGCAAACATCTGTTCCTCATAGAAGTGGCCATGGATCCCATTTCCTAAATCCCTGTCATGTTTAGAGAGAGAGATTAGCTTTGTGCCCGCCTCATATTGCTCTCCTCCTCTGTGCAGCGACTCTCCACTGCATGCTTTAGCTGCAAATCAAACAGTGCTGACAGAACCATTTGCTAGGTTTGATGGACAGAGGCTTTAGAGGTGCGGTTGCTTTTAATTAGCCGCCAAGCTGCAAGGCCCTCTGCCGAAATGAGCCCATCCATCAGTGATGCAAAATCAACTAAATTATTCTAATTTACATGCAGACACAAAGCCAGGGGCTGTTTCCAACACAATTTGTATGCGCCTCTGTGAATGCTTCCCCTTCTTCAAATCAATGATTCTCCTTTTCAGAGTGAAATTAAAATGATTATAAATAGAAATGTCCTGATTTCGTAATGAAATTGAATTATTCACATATATTAGGTGCATATATGCTTATCTTTTCTGAGCCCCATGTTAACGTGAGAAGCCTTTTTTTCCATATATCAGAAAGTAGAAAGACAATGGTGATGCAAATAATCCATTTAATAAGCCAAAATAAACATCAGCTTCACAGTTCATTTAATAAAAAACTATGATTACGGAAATATAAGGCAGGCATATGCTGAGCAAGTCGGATGACCTTGACTTTGGATCCAGATGGATGAAACAGATCTAAGAGACTTTGAAATAGGGGTCAGTGTTGGGGCCGGAAACTTCAGTCACAAAGACTTCTCAGCTGGCTAGTGTTTCAGTAGAAACAGTGACTGAAAAAGACATCCATATTTAAATCCGTGGATAGACATTAGGAAATTCGGCAGGCAGTTGAAAAGCACATGTTAAATGAGTGTGATGGTCTTGTCATGGGCTGATATGGAGAGAAAATCAGAAGAGCAGCTGTTCCTCAGGTGATGAAAATATTAATTCAGGATGTGATTAGATGGTGTCAGCGAGAAAAGTTTGTCAGCCACTACACACAGAGAGGATATTATAGAAAGGATGCAGTGTAGAAATTCTTCTTTATAAAGATGCACAATTGAGAGTGATGTAAGAATCCCAGGTAATGATCTACTCATGTGTGAAAATGGTAAATATATGGTCAGATGAGTCATAAAAGTGAGCAAGTGCATGTGTGATGTACACAAACAGTTGCTTGACCCCTACCATGAGAAGCTCATATGGTTCTGTTTTTCTGCATTTTGTTGGGTCCACTCATCTCTTTACAGAGAAAGGTCACTACATAGTCAATGCACTGATCAGCTTATCATATGATGAAATATTTCTGCTTGGATGGGAGTTGTCTCTTTTTAGATCAACAGGACTTGAGGGGTCACTAAATTATTATTTTGTGAATGAAAACAATGTAGATCAAATTCTTCACAGACAGAAGGGATGGTGTTCATCTCTCCAGTACTGTTCCAGAGACTTGTAGAACCAATACCATGGTGTGTTCTGATTGTCTGTAGGCGCTAAACCCTGGGACATTTTACTGTGTCAACTGTGTTTATATATTGTTATTTGTCTTAATGCTGGTCTCAGTGTGTAAAAAGCCTGACTAAAAATGGCCATTATCCTACTGTGCATTTTATAATAAAAATAGATATTGTGGACTGTTTCTGTGTTTTACACCTTTGAACTGTACCACCCCATTCAGTACAATACACTGTCACTTATTTATAAACCTGTAAATAACAAATGTTAAATTCTGCAGCATAATGCATAATGCATTTTATTGATTCCACAGATGGGAGCAGCATGCTTGCGGCCTGCTTTCAGTTGTCAAGTTGCTCTATCTAATTTGTAGTTTGAGATATGTGGCTCCAGTCTCTCACTCCTCCATGTGGTGGTGGTATCAGGGGCAGCTGTGTGCCAAATGTGCCAGTGCAGGCCTGGAGGATATATGCATTTTTTTCTGCAAATCCAACCTTCAGTGGACATGATGAACATGCTTGTATACTTTTCACATGTCTACAGATACACTCTGGCCAAGCAGTCAGAAAAGTTTAGAAATTTTCATGTAGCTAAATATTATGTGTTTCATTGTTTTCATTTAAGGACAATGTTTTATGAAAAAGAATGAGATTGAACTACAGATCTAAAAATCCATGATATATACAGACTCTGCAGAAGCCGTAATTTGCATCTGAGAAAATGATATATTTAGCTATTAATCAGCCATTTATCATGGCGGCAGCCACAGTGTTTACAGTTACACTCTAATACCTGCTTCCGCTAATCATTCCTTCATGTAATTAAATCTGGTGTGCTAATGGAATTAAAGTGTGTTGCTGGATAGCTAGAACGCACTGAGAAGTCAGGAACCAAGCCAGTGTTATTGTAAATATTCTTTTAATAACATTTGTATATCTTAAAAGTGATAAATATATTTTGCGTTATTTTTATTGCCTTATAGTGCATATTACCTAATGTCCTTTAGTGCTTTCACATAGTAAAATGCATGCTTACTTCCAAGATAAATAGTTTTAAGCCATTTCCTTGGCTGCTTGTGTCTCTGTAGGTCTGGCAGTGCATTCCCTTGACTCAAAGGCCCACTATGAGAACAGTAGAGGGCAGTCATTCTCCCTCGTGATTTAGTTTACCTTCAGCCTTATTTGGAGACATTTCTATAACCCAGGGTACATTTTTAAAACTTGTCATGCCCACATACATTACAATCAATTCACCTGTAAACATTTACCCATGCCTTGGAAATGAATCTGCACTGTGCAGTGTTCAGTAACAGAATCATCCTGCTGTCTTTATCCTGGATGCGGATGCTGTCCTACTCCTTATTATTATCCTTGTTTAAATTCCTATAATCTGAGAGATTATGATGGTCATCAATGAAGAGTAACTTTGCCTTTACCTCTCTGATCTCCCTGAAAGCCCAAAGAGATAGGGGTGGTTGTGGGTGGGGCATTAATCCGGCAGGCTCTATGACAGGGGGCGTCTCGGAATGAGCTCTGCTTTAACGCTTCAGCACTGCAACTTCAGATTATAGCAGGAGCAGGAGCACCAAACTAGCAGATCCCCAGAAAGCCGCAGATCCTCCCTCACACATCAGCACTGTATCTCCCTCTGTCCCCAACACACCGGATACATCTTCTTCTTCTCCTCCTTCTTCTTGGTCACACACTTTCATTTGAACTTTCCTGCAGGGACCGCTTTTTCCAACACTTGACAACTTTATTGAAGTTTTCGGGTTTTAGGAGTTGGTTTTCTTCCTCTCGTGGATTTTTTGGGCGACCCTGATTGCGCGTGGCGGACTCTCCCCCGGTGAGATGGGTTGGACCGTGTGAGCGGTGGCGGCGGTGGTTTTGCAGGGTTCTTAAGGAGGAGCAGCAGTGTGAGATGAGATTAATCCTCCTCTGGTGGAGATGCTCGCGGCGCTCCGGGAGCCCAGAGAGCGTGCGGAGGGCCGAGAGGAATGGGAGCGTGCGCGCACGCGGGAGCGCCTGGAGGCTGCGCTCGCGGGGCTCGGGGAACTCGAGTACCTGAGACACAGACAAGAGGGTGTCGTGCGCGGAGCCCTCGTACACCTCGAGGAGAGAGACAGAGAGACCGCGAGCGGCGAGGAGGAGAGCTACCTCAACAAGGAGGAGAAACTTCTGGAGGAGAACATCTTACTCCTGAGGAAGCAGTTGGTGCGTAAAAGTGTACACAATAGAGTGTGTGTTGTGTTTTGGTATTGTGAAGCTTCTTATCTCTTTCTCTCGCTCTCTCAATCTCTCTCGTGCGCCTCCAAAGTTTTTTCCTCTTAATTTTGCTTTTGCCCTTTAGTCCTGGTTTATTAAAGAGCATTGAGGCTGAATTCAGTTCCTTCTAATAACACGCACGCATTAATTTGTTTAAAGCTGTTTCTCATCAAATTAGGACAAATTCTGTTCCCTCGTGACTGGACTGGACTGCCAGTGCGCAAATAAATGCCGTTTATTTGAATATAAATTTAAACTTGCAGAGTGGATTTAAGAATCACTGACATTAGAACACAGTCTTTAATAGGGATGCATAAAAAGAGGAAACTGACTGCTGTAAACCGCTCATTAGGAAAGCAGGACAGTTTTAGCCAGTCGTTAATGTTATTTAAATTCAGCTTCCTGAATGTGAAATGCACGGATTCGTTCCCCAGGGGGGGCTGAGCCACCTGAAGCACAATAGACCAAGAGACAGAACTTTTTCTATGTCAGATCCCAGTCTGCTCTGATCTTACAGCGTGGCTAAATCACAAAGGCCAGCCTGCTCGGACTCATTTAGTTATACTGTTCAAAGTATGAAGCAGGATACTTTTGTATTGTGTTCTTTGTTATGTGTTTATTTCTGCCCCACTGTGCAGACAGCGTTTGATAGAATTGGTGTTATGTGCATTACTTAGTGTGAGGGGTCATAATTGTTTGTTTATGGGTGGCAGCAGGATTAGGTTCTTTGGATCCTTTGCTCAGAGGGTGAACTGAAATTCACCAGTGATACATTGCGTTTTAAGGAGAATTCTAGTCTACACAGAAAAATATTTAAAAGTAAAACACCCTGAGATAAAATGTAAAAAGTATGTGAAGAACGAACATGTTGGCACTTTTTGGCTCAGTCTATCGGCACTGCCTGGGGTTTATTCAGTGCTGTTTTAAAATAACCACTGGCCCACTCTGCAAATGGACTCTGTGTGAAAATGGTCTCCACAGCCCAACATGCTGAGAGCCAGAGCCCATAAATCACAGAGAGCCTGCCTGTCAGGGCTACATGTTTTTATTGCCTGCCAGTCTGCAGCAGAGGAAGCACCATTCCACTGCTTCATATAGCGCTGGCATCTCTGCTCCTCCTGTCAGCAAACAGCAGTTCTAATGTGCAGCAGATAATGCACTGCTGATTATGGCCCATTTGAAGTTATGCATGTCTGCTTTGAGGGGCCACTTTTTCCTCAGACTACTTAATTTGGAATGCAGCACATGATCTGGGTGTTGTCAGATGCATCCCATTCCGCATATGTGGCGTGTTTTAAGCCCCAACAGTCGTGACTCTAATTTAGTCTATTACACTTGTCTGATCTGTACCTCCAGGCCACCGGCAGTCCAGACGACTGTGGGAAATAGACTTAAATTCCAGCGGGACTGATTACCTGAAAGAACTCTGACAAAACCCTCCTTAATCAATAGTCTGAATACCAGAGCACTAAAACAATAGCTGGTTATCCCCATGTATTGACTGTTTTAAGACTCCTCTGTGTGGTGCTGTGTTGATTTTCCCCCACCAGAGCAGCAGGGATGTGGTCCCGACCTCACCTCATTGTTCTTCTTCTGTAGAACTGCCTGCGGAGGCGAGATGCTGGTTTGATCAGTCAGTTACAGGAGCTGGACAGACAGATCAGTGACCTGCGACTGGACACAGAGACTTCACATGAGCACGTGGAGACTGACAGCCGGCCCAGCTCAGGTTGGTTCTGCATTACCAGTGTGGCGAGTTTTGGATTTTGGACAGGTTTAAAAAGAAGATTCAAGAATCTAGAGCTCTAGAGTGATGAAGATTACCTACAGAAGTCTTTTGTCTACAATGTAATAATACAGCCACAGCAGTGACGTTACTCAAAATAACGGGTTCTAATCAAATTAGTGTGCTACAGTTCCTTGAATCTCTTTTTTTTCACATTGGCCCCATAATCAAGTTATATAATTTATGAAAAACCTACTTTGTGAACACAGAAACACCAGTAGTAACATGTGTGCCTGCCAGGCCTAATCTCGGCTGGAGACTGCTTAGCCGCTCTGTTTAAGCACTAATTTGGTAATATGAACAATCTGCGCCCTGTGCTAGCCGCCTACCAGCTGAGTTAGTTTACATTCCAAATACGAGAGGTCATTTTAGTGCTGGTCCTGACTACACTTTTGTTGCATGAAGTGTATATAGAGCAGAAATTGATTGCACATGTGTATGCTTCTTAGTGAATGTCACCATTGTTTAACAGATTTCTCTCCTCACTGATCCTAATAGGTACTTGTGTCTTTAGTCACCATTAGTTGCTTTATATTGCAAATTAGCTGTCAGCTTTTATGTAAGCTGCCTTTAGGATGCTGGAATTCACTTTTATATTACAGGTCAAATGTCTGAATCCACATTAGTGTATAAGTATTTCAAATCGATTACTTTTGGCTTTATTTTGTGATGAAAACAGTTTGGTAATTTCTTCCTCTCCTTTCTCTCATTGTAGGCTTTTATGAGTTAAGTGATGGCACTTCAGGCTCTCTCTCCAATTCCTCCAACTCCGTCTTCAGTGAATGTTTGTCCAGCTGTCGTTCCAGCACCTGCCTGTGTGCCCCCCTTGACACCTCTCTCTGTGCCTCTGATGGAAGGCTCAAGTCTGCAGGTGAGAGCCCACTTTAGTTCTGGGTATTTAAGTAGATCTTTATTGTCCACATGTTGGACCAATGTAGTGTTTACTAGTTTTGTAAACATGCAATGCTATTGTTTTTAACATCTAGTCTTGTTTGTACCCTGAACTGTGGCATGAATTGGAAGACTTCACTCCAGCAACAGACCATTGATTAGAATTGGCCTTGAGTTGTTATAATTAGCAGAAAGTTTGTTAAAACAATTCAGTCTGGTACAGTGTAAACAGAGGAGGCTAGGGTAAGAGAAAACTCAAACACTGGAGACAAAAACAAATTCACAGCTCTGTAATGCCCCCTGCCACACCTCTGATAAACCAAAAAGACAAAAGGTTCATTTACACATCAAAGCTAATCAACCACCCACATAGCTCAACACTTTAAGGTTTTCATTGCTGTCATAGAAACAACTATAGAAACATAGTACTGATATATAGAAACTAAGGATGGTTTTGGGATGGGTGCTATGTGTTCTCTTATTAATATGTCTATGTGTTGTCCTGTTTTATTTTTCTAACAGTCTCAATTGTTCTTTGCAGATGAACTGGGGCTCTGTGCAGAATGTGAAGGGCAGTGTGAGGATTTGAGTTCCGGAACAGTCCGCAGATCCCTGTCTGCTCCGTACTCTCCTTCTCCAGATGGGCCTTGTGATAGCCTGACTAAGTACCACTGTGACCTGATAGCCAAAAATGGTAATGATGTGTACCGTTACCCCAGCCCACTCCATGCTGTGGCTGTCCAGAGCCCCATCTTCTTCCAGTGTATGGCCAGCCATCTTAAGGAGGAGTGTGGTCTGTCCAAGTCTGGAGATGTTCCTGGTGAAAACCAAAAACCTGAGCAACCTCAGAATACGTCTTGGCCTGCTCCACAAACTCCTCTCAACAAAAGACTGGATAGTTATATCTTCGGACTTCTTCAGAGGAGAGCACAGCCGATGAGGTCCAATAAACCCAGAACGAGCATAAACACAGATCCTTCCAAGAGTGTCTTACGTCAGGCTAGTCTCTGTGTGCGGCCCTCTGCCCCAGGACAGACCCAGCCATGGACTGCTGAACTCAAACCTAACTGGCAGACTAGTCTGCAAGCAATGGCAGTATCCAGCACTGACCCCTGCACAGTGTCACCTCAAAGACAGTGGTCTGTGGAGTCGAAAGGAGAACTTGTGGACAATGGAGCATCCTATTCTCAAAGCCAAACCCCTAATGGATACTTAATCAACAGTGACATTAATACTAATAGTCTCTTAAAGAAGAGAGGCTCTGGGGCCAGTAAAGGCCAGCCATTAACTGTTGTTGCTAAGGAGTGCCAGGAACTGGGCAGCCCTAATACAGTCTCTTCCCCTAAATTTAACAAGCATTCTTATTATCCTGCAGTGGAGGACAGTAAATCAGCACAGATGGTTAAAGCAGGCACTCCTAAGAGGAACACTAAGGTCCAGGCGCCAGCAAACGGT
This sequence comes from Rhabdalestes septentrionalis, assembly GCA_037832545.1. Lineage (NCBI taxonomy): Eukaryota > Metazoa > Chordata > Actinopteri > Characiformes > Alestidae > Rhabdalestes > Rhabdalestes septentrionalis. The sequence goes on from JBBMFX010000001.1 coordinate 28,320,819, forward strand.
TCTTCTAAAGTAGAACGGCCTGCTCCAGAGCTCATCAGCTTGGGCTCTTCCTCTCAGAGTCAGGATGAGGGAGGACAGTTGGTTAGTGCTCAGTACATACCTGCCCAAGAGCAGAATGTCAGACTTCGTAAGGGTGGCACCAAGAACATTAAGATTGTTAAGGTCAAGAATGCCAGCAGCACCAAATCTAAGACCCATGCTGCTGAGGCTGTTTCAGATACAGGCCATGACAGGCATCATCGGACAGGATCTAGGAGATCTCGACCAGTGGAAGACATGGGGCATTCTCACAAAGCTTCCAAGAGGACCTCCTGCAAAGCCAAAAGGATCCCAGCTGCAATCCCTGAAGGACGAATCTTGGAAAAGCATTCCTCCTCAGGCAGGTCATCTTCTCAAAGACACCATGGGCACCACCGGCATCATGAGGCAGTGCTGGCCAAACCAAAATACAAACGCAACGACTATCACCGTAGGCTGCGGGGCATCCCAGAAGTGCCTTATGAGGAGGCATTCAGAAGGGCTCACCGCAGGCAAAAAAGGGAAATTCTTGGCCACATATCAGCCATGTATCTCCCTTCCAATGCAAGCTTCACAAGCCCTTATGCCTATACAGGTAGTGACTCTGAGTATTCTGCTGAGTGTGCTTCTCTTTTTCACTCTACCATCCTGGACACGAGTGAAGATGAGCGCAGTAACTACACTACCAACTGTTTTGGGGACAGTGAGTCAAGTGCTAGTGAGGCGGACTTTGTGGCCGAGAGCAGCACTACCAGTGACTCAGAGGGCAGTGCTGGGGTCAACTGGCCCCAGTTCGGTCAGGCATCTGCAGGGTCCACCCTGACCCGTGAGATGACCTCGGCACAGGCCAAGGCCTTCGTCAAAATTAAAGCTTCCCACAATTTAAAGAAGAAGATTCTACGCTTCCGATCAGGCTCTTTAAAACTCATGACCACAGTGTGAGAGACTCCAGGGGACTGTGGGTCGACCTGAGATGCAGCCAATCAAATTGGCTGCTTTCAGAACTTGTCCAGTCAAGTGCCTAAGCAGAGTTTTAGCTACACTGCTTAAAAGCCATCTGAGTAACATTAAGGAGACCTTTCATTAGGAGTGTAATGTTCAGTGAACTCACTCCCCTGCACTTTTGGATTCCTTTAAAACAAATGTTAAAATATTGAGAAGCATCTGAGTAGCCCCTTGTGTCATTTTCTGTAGCCATATTTATTAAAAACTCATTTGTTGCTGTGAAGCATCTACATAGCAAGTGCTATGCAAATGCAATCACTAAACATGGTGTAATTTTCTAAATAAAATATTTAAAACTTAATATATTTGGTTAGTCCTATGTGGAATAGAATAGAAATTTTGATTCAGCTGATTCAGTTGTCGTTAAAAAGCAGAAGGCATGAGATGGATTGATAGACCGAGTCTATCTTCAAATTGTACAATGAAAACGTGGGCAAGTTCACCTGCTGATGACATAGGGCTTTTGTTATATGCACAAAAAATATGCATGAGCAACTGCATTACTATTTACCTTGTGTTTGATGCCTATTAGCTGTAAATTGCATTTTTTGTAAATAGAATGTCAATGTTTGTTCATTTCTGGTGTCTAACCTTTTTATGCTTTATTAAATGTTGCCTTTGAAACTACAGTTCTTGCCATTGCTTTGGAGCTGTCAATTAGTCAGTATATGTATTTACATGCAATACATGTGCAGAGGTTCTGAGTGATCTATCAGTGGATTTAGACTGGGTTTGGACCTGCGTTTGGACCTCAGAAGCCTGTTCTCAGTTCCCTCCAAGGTCGGACTGGCCACCTGGCATATAGGGCATTTTCCTGGTGGGCCGACTGTTTGTTCATTTATTTATTTATTGGTATGATCGCCCCATTAGACTTGTAGATCAGTCCATTAGACTTGTAGATCAGTGGCCTAGTTTACACTGGGCTGGCCCAGTCAACTTTTTAAACGCCTTCCATTTTCACTTTGGTCCCTGTGCCTGTTTAATGCATTCGCTAAAAAAGTCAGCACAGGAGTTTATTTCCTGACCCCCGGACCCTGAAACAGTCCTCTGAAGCCCATTGGTTCTTTTGCTAACACAGGGCTGACCAGTCTTATCTTAAAACACCTCCCCCTTTTGGCTCTGTGCCACTGTGCATTGTCAGTGGATGAGATGGAGAGAGAAAATGCAAATGGGGCACAGAGAAATTTCGAGAAAAAACACAAACATTTTTTGATTCATCAACATTATCTATAATTTGTTGTGGGGTGAGTAGGGGCATGGTGTTACAGGCAGTTTTTTGGTAGGTATTCATGAACAGACATGAAATATATCCACACTTCTTAAAATCTCTCTCTCTCTCTCTCTCTCTCTCTCTCTCTCATTTTTGACTAAGTTAAAAATGTATTGATTATAACTTTGTTGAGTACTATTTTTATTAAATACCACTTTGTTGGTATACACATTCATAGGAGTGCAAGTGGTGGAGTGGTGTGCGTAATTGTATATGATGGGCCGTCTGCCCCAGGTTCCCTCAACATTAAACAGAAACATTATCTTTCCATATCCTGGTGTTTTTCTTAGTAAAGCAAAGTATCTGCAAGGCTCTAAGGTTACTGAGCATCTTTTCTTTAAAATTGGAGGGAAGGGGGTGAAACATAATATTATTGATTATTGATTATTGATATAGTTTCGTGCTCACTGGTGCATGGTGATGTAATCAAAATCAGAAATCCTTTTGCAGAGGAGCAAAAATCAATCAGTTTTAATGGGAGATTATTCGATTTAATTTTTCAAATCATGATGAACAAATAGTCATTCAACCAGGTAGCTGAATTAATAAGGCGAATTTACATTTTAGGTTGACTTTATAATGTAATAATAAAACAAACAAAGAGACTGCTACTGGAAGGAAATAAGCAATAAATGTTTCGAAGTTATACAGCAAAGGTCCCCAGGCACCGGTGAGCAAAACCCACAAGTTAGCAAAAATTGGAAGAAAAAAAAAACTCACTTTGTTTTAATCTGTTCTGGTCCATGAAAATATTGTTTTACATAAAACTGTTCCATGGTGCAAAAAGGTTTGGGGGTTTTCTGCACAATTTCACCAGTTTAAAGAAGAACTGGGAGTGTTACAGCAATACAACAGGCACCAAATACTGCTTTTTTTCTTGACAAAAAAAATTCTAGACATGGGATTGAAGGGCATTGTGTTAATACCATGTAGAACTATGAGCCACACAGCAGGCACTGACATGTAAACGTGTTGCACATGTGAACGGTGTCCTTACATGAGTTTCTGACCTTTCTGTCATTGGCTCAGTTCCTTAGCGGTCACACTGGATGAGGAATTTTCCTACTCTGTTCTGACTGGAGCAGAGCTGGTCTGGAAAGCATCTGGCTTTTAAAAGAAGAGCATGTCTGTTTGTATTACTGCAGCTGGGCGAAAAGAGCAGACCTTAATTCTCTCCTCTCAGACACTTGGCGAGTTTACGGCCTGTTATCCCACCCAGTCACAAGCTTTTCGTCCACAGTAATGTCTTCTGTGTAGACCGCAAATTGTCCATTTTCAGGAACTGACCGAAGATATATGGTTCATTCAAAATCAGTCAGCAACAGCTTGCTCCTCAAAAGGTATTGGGAAAAAAATCCAATAACATAGATGCCGATGTGTTAAGTTTGTATGCTACCATTTGGCTGGTAAAGAAGGGCAGAGCATTTGATTAAATTACAATATTGTCCTTCTTTGTTAATTTATATGGTGGGCTCAGAGTTAAATACTAATTAAAAATAATGAATCAATTTTCAATGCAGTAAGTTAACCGGTAACACTTTAGATGATTTGCAGATACAGTTGTTACATAAATATCTATAATGTGCAACTTAACTTTAGTGTAACAAGTTCTTTTAAATCTAAGAGACCAAGCGTTACTCCCATGTAGCGTGGTGGATAAACCCAGTCACGGGGTCACACGAAGGAGTAGGTAGTCCAAGCAATTTGATCTGAGAACGCTTCCTTAAAAAAGTAATTATTCCCACCAGAATCCATTTTCTCATTCACCCCCAGAAAAGGTGTGTAACATGAGGGTTAATCCTAGTCTTAAACAAACCATAATCCTAAAATTGTTGAGTATCAGCACTGTTGATGCTGAGTGTCTGGTGTTCACCAGAAAGTTATTATTTGGCATCTAAAGATTTTCTGTAGACCAGAATAATCCCAGTCCCGCCACCATCAAAATTAGCTAATTTTTGCTCAATAATGAGTTTAAATTAATGAAGTCTATCGGAGTGCGGATAGAGTATTAATGCTTCTGGAGCAAAAAAAACAACTCAGTGTTATGTAATTAGAAATATGCAACAATTTCAACATGTTCTTTATAAAGAGTTCAAGAGGAGTTCAGACATCAACATAAATGTCAAGCCAAGTAGTTTTCATTTTTGTGGCTTTTACCATAATTGCTCTCTCATTACATGTTTGTAAATTTAAAAGCACGGCACTGCGGAGAATGAAAAGAACAATCTGCCCATTTCTGGAGTGGTATGCACTGATGAGGGGCTTTGTTGCATACTAATAACTGCAGAATATATATACTGATTACGCTGCATAATAGTAACAATCCAATCTCCAAGACTCAGAAGTAACTAAATCTAAAGCAATTATGCAAGATCAGTACATTTTCAGTAAAAGTATACAATTTCTGGATGCTGATGTCTGCAAGAAAAGATCTTCCAGGGGTCAAACCCACGTATTTTTGGACACATCTTTCCATTCTAGCAGTAATTGATCTTTACTATTTCGTAATTGTGAAATAAATGCCTGAAGTACATCTGTAAACAAGTACAACAAATACATTAGATGTTATATGATGCGCTTTATACTATGTATATGTTTTATTTTTGGAAGACCCAACCAAACAGTTATATCTGACAGCGCCTGTGGTGGAAACAGAGATGGAGGACCCCATGCCTGTGTGTACTCGCTGCCTGCCCAGAGTTATGGCTTACCCTTGTGTTGAGTGCTGGACTGGTCAGCATGGTGTCCAAGGTCAGGGCACCCTGATGTACGGGCGGGTGTGGGGTATAGACAGTAGACTATGAGAGGCATGTGGTCTGGGTTGATTTAGCCATGCTCCTGAGCTGCTCTCAACATGAGCATGAGAAATGACACCCAAATCCTTCTTTGAAACAAGTTGCCCACTTGGGTTATCATGAGGCTGACTTAATGAATTTAATACCTGTGCAAATGGTGGTTAACCCACTTTAATATATGCTGCACAAATCAGTATCTCTCTCTCTCTCTGTTTAGGTTTATCACAGGCATTTAATCACATAAACTCTTTGATTGTTATTCAGTTAATAATCCTAATCCTTAAACCAAATCGCAGATTCCTCCTTCTCTCTCACAAGTTTGCTGATTTATCATCTAGGCCTCTGGGCAGATTCCTGTCAGAGCAGAGGAGGACGGGATGGGTGTTATGCTCTGGACACACCCAAGCTAGAGTGACAAGGGGTTTTTATAAAATCATTAAGGGCTGTTTTGTTAGAGGACTGTTGAAGTACACACTGAAAAGTCCTTTTTATATACCCAAACTGAACTGATTTGCTTAGTATTTAATTAGAGCCTTGTATGATCATTTGTATCATGAAAACATTGAAAATTTAGTGAACCTGACCTAATTTTGGTGACAAGATCTCAGCGGTCACCCAAATAACTCGAATCAAACAGTGTTCACGTTTTTATTGGTCGGTTTTGTGGCTGTAGTTTAGGACTATCCCCTAATTTTACGATAGCTTTGTGAGTACTGCCCCTGCTGTTGTGTAAAATGACCACCCGTAGTGGTGAAGTTTTGTTCATTTTTGTCGTTCTCAGTAGGTCAAACTGTGTCGTAAAACACGTGGACAAGTCTGCTCCAGCTGAATAAAGATCTAGATGTTGTTTGAGCAATTTGAGAGAGTTTTTGTTGATGTGTTTTTCAGGAAAGGTTTAAGGTTTGCTTGGGTGAGTTCTAGCTCCACATTTGAACAAAAAAAGCAATATTTGAGCAGTAAAAGTGTCTTGGCTGATCGTGGCTTTATTGCTCTGCCACTAGTATGGCTAGACTTATGGAACAGGCTCACAGTTCATTTTACAGAGGTAAATTTGATACCTGGTACTTATGGAGCGAATATTTAACCAAAGTCAGTATTTGACTTGTCTCCTCAGTGTCAGTCATATGCTCTGTTTCCCAGCATAAACTCAGAGACAGAAATAAAGAGGGATCTATTTGTTCAAAGTCAACTAGTGACATATCAAACCTGATATGTTCATATGACCTTTGCCAGAATGTCCCTTATCATCTTAGTTTTCATTTCGCGAAGAATACACATGCTGTGATGACAGGGCAATCTAACTGATAATGGACCTTGGTAGAGAAAAGTGCAAACATGCACTGTACACACTCCATTTACTTTTACTGTGAAAGTGCCTTCAAGTACTGACAAGGCCATAAAAATGTAGGCTGTGGGTTAGCCATGACATCTTTCCACTGACAGCTCATTAAACTCTTCACTAGTGCTGTCCAGGCCAGTGGTGCCAGCAAAATATAGCTATTTCTGTGGATTACTTCTCATTCTTCTAAAATATTTTCCTTCTGCCGCTTCTCCTTATATCAACAGATAGTATGGCGCCTTTGCAGTTGGTTCTGTATATTTTGCACAGCCTCATTTGAACTTAACAGAGAAGATGACTGTCAAGCAATGAGGCACTGAAAAGCTCATGTTAGTCGTCTCCACTGCAGGGGGTCGATATTTCACTATAGTCAGAATTACAATAATTAAGTACCAGTATTTCAGTAGAGTAGCTACCTAATTACATTCTGATTTCTGTAGTTTACCATGCATAAATATGCATGAACAGTTATATCACTGTTTACCTTGGGGTTTATGACCATCATCTGTTTTTGCAGTATTTTTAAATAGTGACACAATAACAGAACTAGGAGTTAAGGGGTCTCCTCCAATCATGTTGAGCTGTTCAGTGACATGCGTGGCAGTCCCATTGGTGCTAATGCAAATGTTTTAGACATGACCAAATTTAGGCAAAAAACCCCCACTTAATTTTTGGGAAGTATCTTAGCTTTACAATTAGTATTTGGATTAAAATACAATCTATGTTTTAAATACAATAATTGAGCCAGTGTAGTAAGTGACGTGTTAGGTGGATTTTAAACCTAGGTGTGTTTGTAGAAAAAGTATTTATTTTTTCTCTGAAACAGCTCATGTCAGGGAAAATAGATTTTCTTCACTTTTTCAACTAATTTGTTTGATGTTGTCTTTGTTGTGTGTCAACACTTTAAACACATACATTCATAGTTCATGCGATCCCTATATAAAAACTAAGCTGCAGACATTTTGAATTCTGCGTCTTCTTTGATGTCTTGGAAAGCTTCAAATATTTTCCCCTTCAGTCTGCTGTAATAGAAGTCCATTCTTTCGCCCTGAAGTTATAGTGGGTTAAAAATATCACATATATGATATGCATGATACATATATTAGTTTCTGCAACTGAAGGTTCAGCTCTCTTTGGTCAAAACACAATTATTTAGTATTCTGACTGCTACAGTCTTTTGTCTTAAGAGAATTTCATGGTGTTCACAGTGTGTCATGGTCAGGTGTGACTGTGGCTCCACTTGAACATGTGCTTGATTTCATCTTATCCCTGGTCTTTTCCTGGAGCTGCCCTTCAGAGTTGCTCCTCCTGGAGCTCATTTGCTCTTTCCCTCTAATTACAACCCTCTGTTTGTTAAACATCACTTAAGAGCCGTGTTCAGGACACAACGACCCATCTCAGAGGAACGACTACTGCTCTGAAAAGCACATGTGTATGTTTGTGTGTGAGAGACAATGATGGACAGAGAGACAGAAAGAGAAAGACAGAGAGAGATGGTTGTGGGCTGCCGGCTCCCCTGTCCCTCCAGCAGTCTATGCTTCCCCATTGATCTTCAAACAAGTCACCGAGAGTCATAAAGTTAATGAGAGGAAATGGAGTAAAGATATGGAGAAATTGGGTGTGTAAATCAAAAGGGCCTGTGTCCAGACACCCGTCTCAGACCATAACATCCTCGGATGTGTCTCTGCTTCCTGGTAGAATCACATCTGGACATTGATAAAAGAGTTGAGGGTGATTCAACAGGTCCCCTCTGGGTTGAGGACCAGTCAGTTCATGAGAGCTTGGAAGCCACGCCGTCAATTTGCATATTCATGGACCATGGACTATGGTTCAGGCTTTGCTGCATAATGTGACCCAAAGAACTAGCCAATTATATTTATATGAGCCAAAGAACTGCTCCGTTTTTAAAGCGAACTAAATGAGTAGCTTGTGCTGCATAATATCACTTTATGAATTCCTTATCCACCAGGCCTATTTATATTCTTGGTATGAAGTACTCATTGACCTACTGGACATTTCTGCTTACTCTCAAGACAATGAAAACAAACTGTACCTGTGCTCTGCTTCCTCGTGATTGGTTTAAATCTGTGCCAATTTAAATAAGTAAACAGTGACAAACGATCAAGATTTTATGAGCTGATTAAACACCCTGTGTGCTGTCTCGATAACAGCATTGGTTATCGGGAGCAGTTCCTTTTCAGAGGTGGTTGGTGGTCCCATTTGATCACAAAGAACCAGGGCAGGGATAAAATATGTAAAATGTTTATAAGGGCAAAGTGTTTGTAACATCTGTAGCAGTTGTGCTAAAAGGCTAAAATCCAGGAGTGCAGAACAAATGAATTTCATTTTAGATTACTCTAAATAAAACAGCTCAGTTATGACATTGGAAAAACATTCTCATCACAGCTAAATTTTTATTAACTGCTCCCAAATAACACGTTTTTGATTCACCAGTTGTGATTTACTGCCTTCAACATTTGGAGTTCATATTTCACTTGATCGAGAAAGTCGAGGTCATAGCAGTGATTAGCTGAGAGTTGCATTGAACAGTATTCTGTGTGAGATGGCTGAATTTTAAATAATTGATTATTTATCATTAAGTGCTTGAGATAAAAAAAACAACTCTGAGTTGTTAAATGTAAAAACACTAGAAATATACCACAAAAAATGAATTAGGCAACTTATCTTCTCCATTTAAGCATGATGCAGCATTGCTTAAAGAAGGATGCACTGTTTTGAGAATACCATTATTTAAGGACTGTGAAGAACTGGGGCACATCTTGATCTAGATCAGGTTTATGCAAACACATGAGCGCAGACTTTGTAACTGATGCAGGCACTGAACATGAGGCAATTCTGTCATTATTCTGTATCCTGAGGCACATGGCTGCTAGGCTCCTACGAGATCAATAAAAAGCCCATAATTCTCACATATCTGTAATGCTGGCACCAAGTAGTTAGACTGCTGTGTCCAACAGCAGTGCCCCGATCCGACAGGCCATAACTCTAACAAATAGATAAATGCATCTTTATTTAAATGAGCTCTCCGGCTGACCTCTGCGAGAGTGCAGGAGGACGGCAGGCCGAGAGGAGCTTGTTTGTAAGGAGGGGTGTGTGGGCAGGGCAGGTGATTATTGTGAAACGCATTGTCTCCTTAATAGACTTTTTTCCCCCTTTAGCTTTCATCAGCGGCCCTAGCCCTGCTGCGGCCGGCCAGGGAGGGGTCGTCTGCACCCTGGGGGAGAGAGAGGCCTCATAGAGGTCACTGGATCCCAGGGGGGGAGGGGAGGAGAGAGAGGCTGGTGGTCTCTGCAGGATCCTTCATTTCATTTACATGTAATCAGAGCTATAGAAAACAAGCTTGAGGGAGTCACGGGATGCTTTTGAGCAGAGCTGTATTTGATGTAGGCTTTAAGTGGGGAATGGGTGAGGGGGCTGGGCTGTTGCTTTTTAACCGGTTTCCAGCTTAATTAGGTTTTTATAACGAATGCCGTCGGAGGAATCAGGCAAAATACAAGATCTAAAAAGAGTTTTTAAAAGAGGAATTCCACTGTTTAAAACAAAAATCGTTGAAATGTGAACCAAGTCAATCCGAGTGGTTTCCAGTTGTTTTGTTAATAAAGAAAATGCTTGTATTTGCTTCATACACATTCGGACGCCCCATTACCAACACCACTGTAAAGGAAACCCTGAGCCGGAAAGATTTTGTCCAATCCACTACTGCACATTCAACCACATTGAATGAATGTGTTTAGATTTCAAAGATTAAATTATGCATAGAATTAAAGTAAGTGGAATCCCCTCGTTGAGCATATACCTATACATATATTTATTTTTTTATTTTTTGTAATTTTTTTTTTTTTAATTGGCTGCCACATGCATTCACTACCTGTGATTAATTTTCATGTACAGCTTTTGTAATAATACTACAGCCATCAGGTAGGACATACACTAAACATCTGTAGATTCATCAAAGAGTGATTAAAAAACAACATCGTCGTATAACATGTTCGTTGCATAACTGTCTCTTGGAATCTGACCTAACTTGCCCTAAGGAGAGTCCTGATAAAAGCTCCTCACCGCCATTATAAAACATTGATGACTTATCTGATAATGACTAAAGATAGTCATTAGGCTGGCAGCCTGATCTTTAGGCTGTTCTTAGTGCTGGAAAAGGCCTTTTTAAAGCTCTGTGACTTAATGAAAAGGTAATTGTTATGACTCATTGCCTCTTAGAATTTTAGTCCTGGGAAAGACAGTGGATCTTAAATGTACCTTACTTAAACTCATCTATTGTTACTTTAACAAAGAAAACCCAAATTGCAGCATCCTTAACTTGTTACATTATTAAAAAGGCTAATTTTAGTCATAGGCCAGAGCTGCTGATGAAGTTTATGGGGCATGAAATGAGCTGAGGCGTCAAAATGAGAAAAACAAACTGAACATTGCAGTCACCTGTGCACACAGAAAACACAGCTCAGCAAAGCAGAAGACCTTATCATGATTATCCATCTGTGTGAGAGGTACTAGTTTCTATGAGAGGTCCTATGTACATTAGAAGCCATAAGCTCAAATATTGACTTGTGGTCTGGTAGTCAAACCGAACATTTCTCCCAACAGAAACATGTCTGTTGTAACTCTGGCAGCAAGTCATTATTTTACATATATAAAGTATTTGGCCACAGGTTTTTTACTGAGTTCAGATGATTTCACCAAAGAAAGAATTAAAACTGTATAGCTGTGATTCGGAAGAACCCAGTTTGACATTTTTGTAGACCTAGAGATGTCTCACTGTCAATTTCAGGCCAAACAGGGCTCTGTTAGTTATTAGAAATGGAAAACCACAGAGCTCTCTACTGTAATATTCAGTGTGAAACTGGAACACAGAAGGTAAGATACACTTTATTGTATGTTTACAAGCTTTAGATGTCTGTGTGTCATCTAGAATGGCCAGGAATTCTCTTGTACCCCAGTTTAGATTGATATGATTATATATTATACACGTTAGTATTGTTAGGTGTGGCTCTTTTCCCTCAGGTTTTAACACTGATGGCCTGAACTAAAAGCCTTAGTAGGTTTTTGGTCACGCTGTGAGGCAACTCAATTTTTAGACTGTGGTCAGACTGTAGCATTTCTCACATAACCGCATGCACTTTCAGTATATTGACTTGTGAGGTACAGACAAAATCATATTCATGAGCTTAGCTCTTATAGTTCTCTTACAGTTCCACAACAGTGCTTTTTATCCATTTGAATCAGATTTGTTTTTCAAGGAAGTTTGAATCTGGTCGTAAAAAAAATGATTTCTTGTGGCTTTCTGTCATTTAGACTGTAAAAAATCTGTTTTGGTGAAACATGCTGAAAAATCAGATTTGAGCTGCCTTTATGAACAAGGCCTATAGTCACATTTCACTATAAAGTACAGTTCAGCACAATTTCATCTTTCAATTTCCTTACACTTAGCAGTAATTGTGCTGGTGTAATTTATTTATTTGTATACATATTTGATTAGAGATAAATCAATACATTTGTTTTTCAGTGCAAGCACTGATCTGTGGTCTGTCTGCAGCCGCTCATTATGATAATGAGACATTTGTGGATGATGACTAATGACTGTACAGTCCAGCCTACAAACAGTACCACCCCCTTTGTTCTGCCCTTCTTCCGCCCCATGCTAAATAGACTGCAGAGGAAGTTTCTGCTTCTGTAATGAGAATTAATGACTGCTGTTTTCCCTTTTGATATGAGTGTGGTTTTCACATGCAGTTTGCTTTTCAGGGACTTATCACAAGAATCTTTGTTGATATTGCTATTATTCTTTGAAATAATTAATCTGGGGGGCTGGAGATGATTTGCTTTGTTTCGGTAGTTGTAAGGCATTCCAATAGTCAGTCCATCGTGTGATGTGTGTGTTGACAGAAAACCTTTGCCTACAAATAGTGAACAGGTGCTTTGGAAGCTATAGTGTGACCCCTGGTAAAGCCTCAAAATACAATGAGGAGACATTACTGGTTCAGATGTCAAACTGGTGTAGAATTACCATGTTTCAGTGTGAGTTTGGGGGGGGGGTGCTGGGGGTGTTTCAGAGACTTTCTGTGTACATTCTGAACAGAGAGGCAGCGTGGATCACATCTTGGACATGAATGGGGTGTTCCTTGAAAAGGGCATACATTCTTAGTCGACAGATTTCATGGGTTGCTGAAAAACTGAAATCGCAAAACTAAAGGCAGGATTGCTTTGGGCATTCACCTAGCAGCCGGGTGGCTTTGTACCAAGGGCCAGTGAGCAGTCATATCTGCTGTTGCACAGCATCGGTTGCCAACCACTGAGAGCCTACCGGGAGCTGGCTCACCAACACAAGCAGCAGTGCAGAATGTGGCCACATATGGAAAATTCCATCTGTCTGAATTATTTGCAGAGCCTTGCAGTAAGTGTCTTCGGAGTGTTTCAGAGAAGCTCCACGAAAGCAGTGCAATTGCTGTGCATGCGCTCTGCATTGGCAGGAGTGAAAATTACAGCAGCCACATTTTGAAGCAGCTGAAAGGGATAAAGCCCTCAAGTGCTGATGATTTATGAGAGTGATGGTCTAGCACAAGCAGGAAAGAATAGGGTATTTCCTAAAATCACTGCTTGATAATTAGTATGATTATAAATCTGAGCATTTCCAGAAGGTGCTCTTGCCATCAGCAGTCCTTTTTAAAACCCTCTTTGAAAAAAAAGGAGTCATATCCGTTGCTAATTCGCCAACTCTGTGCTGGAGAGTACCTGCAGGGTTGGGAAGTAAAATAGGCCAGCCTGTTTAGTTCAGTTTTCTGGAAGTTCCCCAATTTACAGTCATGTGGAGGCTTTGGGCCGAGGCTTTCCGGCTCTTACCTCCTGCAGCTCCACTCTCCCCCACTCACAGGCACGGTCCCAACACAGCACTCATGCAAAGCCAGAAGCCAGGCTCTGTGGAAAAAAAGACAAACGGCTGCACATCTTCAGTGATTTCAGCCTGCACTTAGTTGTAAAAGTAAAGAGTTCCTAAAAGGATCTTGGTTTGGATGAATAGTTCTAACAAATCTTTACGCAACCTTATGTGGAAGTTCTGTTACAACGTTTCTCACACTCACACATTTCATTTACTGAAGGGGTTCTTTATAGGACCATCCACTGAGGCACTTCAGACAATCTCAAGGGGTTCTTCTCTTGCATTGCCCTGTAGGATGCCATGTACTGACAGTCTTTTCTCGCTTCTCTTGTATTCTGATGCATCTTTTCTGACATGTTTTTTTGACAAAACCAAGGACATGAAAGTAATGTGTATGACAGTGCAAGACGGCTCTTCAAAATAAAGGTGTGATGATTCATTACTGCTGAGAATTAAGTCACTGAAGCAGCACTGATGTTGTCTGTACTGCTGTAGATCCAAAGAAATTCATGCAGCATGAATCACAACCACAGTAAAGCACATTTCTAATGTTTCATTTTGCAGTCAAGGCTCGTTGTTTAGATAAGCTTTCAAATACTACAATTATGAAAAGATGCTAAATGCCTCACAAACATGGCTAGTTTGTGCGTGTAAAAGTGATAGTTCGATATAAAATCTAATTTACTAAATCCTCTCTTTACCCTAAATGTAGTTGATTGGCCAAGATGTTCTTTGGCTACTTTAGTTTTGCTTTGGAGCTACAAGGCTAATGTAATGGAAGAGGTGGACAAAGGTCTTAATTCTTGAATGCTGAATTTTGTCTACTTGAGTCATGTCACACATTTTAGAAATCCCATAAGCAAAACTTTTTCAAAATGTTTGATATGTGTGGATCAATGTTTGTGAGTTTATTAGTGGGGTCAAACTTCTATTACTTCTTAGCTGTGTCAACCGTATGGGTCGAGTGCAACTGTCATATGCCAAGCTTGTCTTGGATGACTACATTTGGGGTTGCAAGTAAATTGAGTAAATCTTTTTGCCCTCTGTTCTGAGACCACCTTTGCTGTTTTTTGGCCATGGAGAAAATGTAGCACTGGCCAAGGCACATTATTAGCAGTCACTAAAGCATCATTCTCCTGAGATGGATTTCAATAGCTGTTTTCCTCCCTCTTCAGACTCATTGCTCATTGTCCTGAACGTGGTGACTCTTGCACTAGTAATCATGTCCCTGAATGTTTTTGCTGAAAAGCTGCTGTGATTACAAGCCCTCCACTGGTCATTCAGACTGTGTCCAAACCACTGTGAAAGCACCCAATCGAGCGCCTGCTTGCTATTGTGCTGAGGCAAGGACCGGAGTGCTGCATATGTGTACTCAGGCAGCCACTCAAAGTTTTCCTCCAGCCCTTTGAAAGGGAAAGGAATAATTTTACGAGACGGAACACAGAGCAATAGTGTGCAGCCTGAGTTTATTCAAACGGTGGGACATTTCATCATCCTCAAGGGCAAAAGCTATTGAGAAGAGTGTGAACTCTCCATTTGGTCCATTCAAAAGCAACTTTTTTGCGTCAAGGTTACAGGAGTTAAAAACGTATTGATCGTACAAACGCTGGAATGTATCTACAGGTCATTTTTCTTGAAGTGATGGAAAGGGCATTGGGTGTGGACAGAAATAACCTACAGCTATTGACGTCTTCTGTGTATCTGTTCTAAGGCCTCTTTCACTTAACTGCTACAAACTCACAGCCTAGTATTGGAGTGGGGGGGGGGGGGGGGGGGGGGGGGGGGGG
>JBBMFX010000001.1:28335952-28347954 GCA_037832545.1 Rhabdalestes septentrionalis
AAAACTCAAAGCCTGGGGTCCGAGCACCCCCCCCCCCCCCCCCCCCCCCAAATAACACCTCAATACAAACATATTTCATATTACATATTTAGATATTTACTTCTTTTGATTTTCAAGATGTTTGGCTCAAGTAATGAGCACATCATATTCAGTTATCTTGGATAATATGTGTGATGAATAAGAGAGAAATTAGGAAACCCCAACCCTGTGTTGTGTGCATGTGTGTGTGTATATGTATGTGTAGTGATTATGAAAGATTATGGGTGAGGTATGTTGTTGAGAAAGCATTTTTCCATGAGTCATAGTTGAGAAGACATATCAGGATCATGCAGGGCAAAAATGAGGGGCCCACTAAAGATTTTAGGGGCCAGTGCAATTATTGAGTGTAAGCATATGTGAAGGTCAAAAGGTTCAAATGTTGATGGTCCAATGTAGATGCTTTGCAAATGGCTTATTCTTTGGTATCAGTTCAAATCAACTCTAACCATAAGAGCACCAAGCCTAACCTTAACCACAACTTAAACACTAACCCAAACCCTAACCATAATGAAGCTGGAAGTCAGTATCACCAGATGGTGTATCAAACTGGGTCTTTGCAGATATGCTATAAAAGTCCATTAACATAAACTATGCTCAAACGAAGCAATAAGAAACAAAAAAAATTCCAAAATGATGGTGGAATCTTTTTCTGTGGATAGAATGGATATTTTGGACTATTTTGCCCTACATGTACTTGTCCGCAGTGAATGGCTTTAAATATATATATATACCAAAATCCTACCTCAAAACTATCATAAAACCATGTCTCAGGCTTCGAACAGTGTCTTCATAACCATGTAGTGTGAGCATGGAGCTTTTGAAGTCATTGGTCTAGTTCTTATCGCCACTGCTGTAAAGATTTCTGAATAATACACATCAAACCCCTCAAATGTCTTTGTTTTGTCTATTGTCTTGAGTACAACATTCAGCACAGCCAGTGAGTGACTAAAGAAAGGAGGACGAGAGAACGTGCACTGAGTGAAAGCCTCTGTATAGATGATGGGAGAACATTATTGGACATTGCTTGGATTTGGATACCCGACTGTGGGAAAAGAGAAAGGAGCGAGTTAAATGTGAGCATGCTGAACCCCACAGCACCCACAGATGTATGAACTAACACTTCATTTTAATTTACAAGCTGCATGTGCTTCAGGTTTATACACTGTGCTTAATAATGTTAATTGCTTATTGGCTTTCGCAGATCGATGGGAAAGGGATTATTTGAAACTAGGTCCACTCCTGCAGCCGGTGGTTAATGTGAGATTTGGGACTGGCTTTTAATAAGAAGGCGATGTTGTGGGCTGAAGTGGATATGAACGCAAAGTCGGAAAGCAGAGATACAGTGGCTTTGATGTGGCCTATAAAGATTTTGGCCACTCTTAAGAGACACAGCTGCTGAAATTCTGGGCACCCCACATTTTTACAGTTTTACTACAATTGGAAAGTTGCAGGAGATCTGAAGAAATGAAATGTCTGGAATAATCTTTTAAGCTTGGCTCTAGCATGTAGTCATGGAAAATCCCTTTTATTTTGGACCTGTCTGTAAAAGTTTGTTTAACACTATGTTTTTAGAACTCCAAATTGAAATAAAATCCGCATGAAATAAATCAGAGACAAGCACTTGTATTTTTCTGTGTAATTCTGAAGCCTTTAAACTCAGTGACCTTACAGCATGATTGTTTCTGTATGAATGTTTATCCTTGACATTTCTATAGCACATTCTTTTCCTCATGATGAGCTCACTTCTATGACGGATGCGATGACCTGGACAAATGGACTCACCAGCCTGTGTGAATTTGCTGTTGTCACTGTTGTGAGCAGATAAAAATACATTAGCTCATCACTTACCATGTGGGTGTATGAAGATATTAAAATGATATGGCTGCATAAATAGGTTTTACATTGTATTTATTTATTTAGTTGCTGAATTAAATATGTTGGGGAAATAAAAATGTGCTGTAAACAATTATTGGGCCCTTTCAGTTTATCCACAAGTTATATATATATATATTTTTTTTTTTTTCAGAGCTCAGTTAATAGACCTTAATCCATGGCATTGATAATTCCAAGGCCTAATAATTAATGTAATATTTGCACAGAACTATGCCCTTGGAAGGACGTTTTCTGTGATTTCTTCACAGTAATCCATCTCTGAAGTACACTAATTTCGAATTCAGGTGCTGTGGTACCATGGGACAAAAGCTGAAGACTTTGTCTTCTGTCACTAAATGTATGTTTCGAGAAGAAAAGGAAGCATTTCAGTAATAGAACACCTTACCAAGTGTCTTTTATTCTATGGGGTTGTGTGGTCAACAGCAATGCAGGACATGGAGGAATAGAATAGAGGAAAGAACAGATTCTACTAAATATCAACAAAACCTGGAAGCCAATGCCAGAAAAGAAAAAAGATTCTAAACCATCTTTCTAGCCTGAATGAACTACTTCAAGAGAGGAAGGATTAATGGTTTGGAATGACCATCAATGTGCCCAGTCTTCATTGACAATCTAAAATACGGACTTTAGACAAGATATCCTATAACTATTTTCAGGAGTGTTCTGCAAGGAAAAGTTGGGAAAAAACTTAGCCAAGTACAGAAACATTAGGAGGTTCTGATTTCAGTCGAATAGGGTCAGACGAAGCTCTGACAGAATAGGTGCTCAAATCCATTTCACATTTGTATGTAACTTTTTATATTAAATTTGTAAAACAAATAATATATGTATATTAAAATCTGCAGCAGTATTGTTTGTCATATTTAATAGGTCATAGTTACATTTTTGGGGCCAAAAAAACGTGTGATTTGACCAGGTATTCCAGAACTTTCATGTATAACTGTATATTTCATATTTCATATTTTTCCCTTAGATTTTTTGTTTCACTCAGTTACAGGATTAAGAACATAAAGTTGGATGGCATTGCTGTTTCTGAAGAATTCATTCCATATAGAAGGCTTCCTTTTTCATAAATGAAATCTTGTTGAAATCTTAACTCCATATATCCACTTTACTCTCAAGCTCCAAAAGCAGCTGGATTTGAAACTCATATCACTTTTAGGCATCAGGCTTAAGTTTGAGCTCATGACTGAAGAGAGATTTTCACATTGACAGAAATCCATTTTTCAACACTCTGTGAAACGGTTCCCAACAAATCCCTTTTATACGGTTGTGGACCCTGGCTGGCTCAGCTCTGCTGGGACTCAAGGGAGGAGGAGATAAAGCTTCATTAGTGTTGTCAGGAAGCCTGACCAGTGGAGACTCTGCAGTTTCTCCATTCTAATCCCCAAGGTTATCAGTTCACCTGGGCTGCAATCTGAACCATCTGAGAGCGGCTCACTCTATCTCTTCCCTCAGCAGGTGGTGACTCAGCTTTTCTTACTGGCTACATTCCAAGATTAAATAGTGCACAGTATATCATGGAGTATCTTGACCCTGGCTATCTGGCTAGCTGCTATAGATATGTGTTATGCACAACAATGCAAGGATGACAATGTGAGATTTAGTGCATGATTTTTGACAGGATTTGATATACAAGATGTTTAACAAAAGTAGACAAAGAGAGGAGCACACACCCACCCCTTTCAGAATGATCTCCTAGGGGCTGATTCAGGGGTCATAGAGAGGGCAGGGGTAACTGACACATTTGAGTGTTTCATTCGCTGCTCTTGTATGACTGACATTTTAGACTAATGGCATTGATTTAGATTTATTGCTCTACTAATTTAGATTTATGGCATTTTTATGGCTTGAGGTAATGCTTACATTTCACTTTCGCTATTTAAATGTAAAAGGATGCTGACCATTGTAACTCTTCTGTTGCTAAACTTTGCACCAATTCGGAAGTGTAGTATTAACTGAAGGTCAAATTATATTTGTGTTGGTGCTATGCTAACAGACTCAGAGGAATGTCAGTTAACTAGGTTAATTGAAGAGGGATTTATATTAGCATACAATGGTGTGTGACTAACAGCAAGCTGTGAATATTATATACTTTGGGAAGTACTCTTTAAAAAATGTCTTACTGCCACTTTTAGATATCTGTAGTGTATTAGATTCAGTGGAGGAAGATCCTAATTTCTTTTAAGGCCCTCAGAGAAGGCACAACTGTTACTGAGCACTGAGGAATACGTCTGTAATTTTTGGCA
This sequence comes from Rhabdalestes septentrionalis, assembly GCA_037832545.1. Classification (NCBI taxonomy): domain Eukaryota; kingdom Metazoa; phylum Chordata; class Actinopteri; order Characiformes; family Alestidae; genus Rhabdalestes; species Rhabdalestes septentrionalis. The sequence continues at coordinate 28,340,134 of JBBMFX010000001.1, forward strand.
GATCTTTCCTTAAAATAATCACTATTTAAACTGGGCACTTGCTCTCTTAATTAATTATTAAGTTTAAATTATAAACAATACAAAGTCGTGAAATTTCCAATGGAAAAATAATCCAATCAGGTATCTAGGCAGATGCAGCTGAGCTTTTCTATTGGTTAGGGCCTCAGGTGTAGGATTTTCTGAGTAACCCTCAGATCAGTTAGAATATGAAAATGGGATCACCCACTGATGTTTTGAAGTCCAAAAGAAGGAACCCGTTTTATTGACTGTGATGGACAGAAGTCTGACAAATGGGTTAAAGCTCTATGTCATTACTCTTTGCTGATTTATTAATTCTGCATACAGGGCACAAATTGTAGGCATTTGTTTGTTGCAAGCTTCAAATACAAACATAATTGGTCCAGTCTAAGTTCTGTTTTAAAGCTACAATGGCCAAAAACTGTTTGCTTACATTGCTGTTATCTTAGCAACAATATAATCAGAACTTGAATGTATAATCAGAACTTGAAATGTACAACTCAAACCTATTGCTCACTACTGCAGTGCCATATAAATCTGAACACTGCTGCGTGTCTGATATCTCCAGTAGGCTAAATGTTAATTTACTCCCATTTTTCCTATGAGGGTACTAAATTGGAAAGTGATGGTAGATAAGAGTGGAACATGCAGTCCCTACAGGCCTTTCTCTCTGTAGCGGCCCAGATGGCAGTGCAGCCGTACCTGTCTGCACAAGCTCCTTCACAGGAGCAGGGGACAAAGCCAGGCCCAGGCCAATTTACTCTCATCTCACTGGGCTGCTGGCTCTGCCAGCACAATACACCTCCAAACTTTCATCTTCCCTCGCCTGGAAGTTAATTAAGGAAATGTGTTTTTGGCTGCCGGGGGCAAGCTGCAGCATGCCCCTGATCTGCGATAGTGATATCAGTTCTATTTGGCAGCGAATGAATAAGATAAAAATGTGAGTTACCGTCATCATCTCTCCAAGCTCTTTATAGCGTGCCATGAGCTGATGAAATGATTCAGTGGCCATAACCACAAATAATCAATCAGAGGTGTGATGGTCTGCTGTCTCTCTGGTCTGGGAGAGGAATGAATAACCATGGGTGGGGACACAACTTGTAAAACATTAATTCCAGCAAAGATTTATGATATTTTTTGCATGTTATCTTCTGTATTTCAGCAGAAACTTTGTCTAACTGTCTGAAGGTTATCTCTTTAACGAGACAGTCTAAGATTCTCCATATTTCATCACTTAGTATGGGTTGTTCTGGTGTATGGCAATAGTCTCTGCCAGTTGCAGTTAAGCATGCACCAGTCGTCCGCAATCAGAGCTACACCCCATATGCTTTTCAGACAAGGTGACCTACACTGTTATTATCTCACCAGCTAAAAGAAAAAGGGACTAGTCATCCGTGCTTTCTGTGGTTTCCTAGGAAACAAACTGATCAGCAGGAATAGTGAAAATAATAGTGCGGAAGGGATGGCGAGGAGGGGGGGTACTCCAAAAATTAACATTAGGTTAATGGGAATGTAACGGTCCAGAGAAATGCGCAGAGCCACAGGTCAACACAAGCAAAGCTGTTTTTTTTGTGTCTTTGTTCATGTGCTGACAGTGCTGTTTTCCTTTTTGGGTGGAGGCTGGTGGGCAGATTTGAGGGGGTGGGTCAGTGAGTTGGCTGGGTGGGGATCCGGCCCTTAATACCCGATGTCCAATGCAAAAAGCAAACTACTTCCACTATGTCACGGCTCACATCTCTATGGCCTGAACACACTAAACTGTCTTCAATAAAGGTTATTAGTCTAATTCAAGTGATTTAACATTGCTCTCCCCCACTTTTGGGATTTGGAAGGGGCTGTGGGAGTGCAAGCGTGGTGTGTTATTAGCAGCTAATCCCTCAAATCTCCAATCCCTCTGTTCAACTCTGGTTTGGTGAGCTCCTCTCCCCTTTGCCCGTGAGATTGAGCAGGGCCGTGTATTTTCCAGTGCCGCGCAATGAAAATGAATCACAGACTCAGCGGTGAGCACCAGGCAAAGTCAGCATGTCTCTCACCATCTGACTTCATCCTCTTGTCTGTGGTGATGGGGTTCAAACCAAAACCTTACACAACGCTAATGATTAATGGTAACATCAAGTGGTGTGCTTGGTAGCCTTAAAATACTCCCCAAGCTAAGCAGCCTTTTAAATCATCCTAAAAAAGGAGTCTGGGCATTAGCTGTTTGAGAAGAAGCCAAACTGTGGGATCTGCAGTGTGGCTAGCCAGTCACAGCAGAAGGAGGCAGTGAATGAGGAAAGCAGAAAGCGAATGATGGCAAGCGATAGCATGCGGAGCTGCAAAGGAGAGATGAAGGCAGCGATTGCTGGAGGGAAGGAAGTAAAGAAGACATGCACAAGACCATATGTGTGTGTTAATCCTGTCTTAGGCTGCCTTCTCCCTCTGCCTGTCCAGTTCCTGTCTCCATTTTCTAGAGAAGTTCAGGAACAGCAATGTTCGTACAGAAGCAGTCTTTTTCAGATGCACTGATTAGAGAGGCTCCTAATGAACCTTCTCTGGTATAAATGACAGGTTTAATCTCATAAAGCCTGCTGGCTGCCCATGGGGGGAACCTGGCACGATGGGACAGAAGTGATACAGACCTGAGTTATTAAGATACCTCTGGCCCAATTCAGTTTGTGTGAAGATTAAGTGTGCCACAGTGCTGATAGCAGATTAAGCTGTGTGGGGTCTTGCTCATAATTAGTTTTGGCATCATTTTCAACCCATGTGTGCTCTTTGTAATTGGGCATCTCAAAGCACCATGCAGATCATGATGTATTTCCATAAATGACGAATGTGTTAATCAAGTTTGGAGATACATATAGATGCAGCAGTCAACGGTCATGGAAGGTATTAACACAGAATGGTTATTTTTTGACAAGGCTAATGAATGATATCGCTGTCCACTCACTGAGGCCTTATCTCAGTTGGATGTCCAATGTTTAATTCATGTGGTGAATTCTGGTAGAGTCATAACTCTTCATTAAAACACCACAGACAGTTGGGTCAGTGAGGAACTAACAGAGAAACCATCCACTAGACAGATGGTGCCATCACCTCAGCATTCGCTCCTCAGCTTCTGTTAAATAAAGAAAAAAAAAAAGAAAAAGCCTTCAGCTTGTAACACAGGGCAAATTAAGCTACTCTGCCATAATATTTGTCTTGACACCCGTAGTTTCCTGAACTCTTTGTGGGAGAGGAGGCTGGAGGTGCTGAAGCCGGAGAGGAGGAGAAGGCACATAAAAGGCCACTGGCTGTTTATTTGTTGTCTGATGTGACCGTGGGGTGAGAAAAGCTGTGCCTGGCCTGCTGTTCAGCACCACACAGCCAACGGGAAGTGAGCCTTTATTGGTGACCCCTACCCCCAACTCGCTGACAAGGGGTGTCCCCCACTTCAGGGATACCGCTGTACTGATTAACAGCGGAGGATGAGAGTTGGGTTTGAGCCAAAAGGGCACAAATATGTGATAGCCACATGATTTGTGGACATGGGCGTGTCGAGGGGGTTGTTTGTGCTGAGTTGTAGGTAATGCTCATCAATCACAAATCCATTAGTAATAAGTTAAGCTCATATTATGGAAAAAACGATATGAGACTTAAATGTACTTAATGTACTAGGTATGCACTGTTAACATTGTAACAAAATTGTACCATTCACTCCCCCAGTCCATACAATCTACATATGAGTCTGAAAACTCCAAAATAGCTCATTTCCAATTAATCACAAAAAACATATTTGCATAAAACGCCTATTCAACCTAAAGCCTGTCAGAACAGATTTCATTTAAATATATTGGTCTTAAAGGCACAGCAAGAAAAACACCCTGTTCAGTTTGAAGAGAAGTTGTCCCAGTGTTTTTTTAAGGTTGTACATTTCACTGTTGCTAAGCAACAGTAACATTACAGCCATAAATCACCTGGGCTAGCTAGCTATCGTATTCAGGATCTATCGTGTACAGGGAGAATGCTTTGTCACTGGCTGTTTCAAAAAGTTGTATAATGTTAACACAAACATTTGGTACTGCAACAAAAATGCTGATAATTTTTAGCTAAACTAAAAATCTGTCGTTTTGTTTAGGGCGTGCTGCAAAAGTAACCCTTACTTATATTTGAATGGTCAGTCCAATGAATCGCTTGTAGTAACAGAAATTATATCCAGTTTAGGGTACACACAAAAAATTTCAGGCATGCAGAGTGCTTGAGTCTAACATGCAAAAACTGCACACTGTTGTTATCCCATTTTAAACTATAGAAAAAATGTCTGTGCCTCTGTCTGCAAAAAAAGAATCAAATGTAAAGTCCAAAGTAAAGGGAAATTAGCCTGTATAAATGATTATGTAAATATATATTCTGACAAATTTTGGTGTTTTTAACTACATAAAAAATGGGAGATATGGCCTCTTTAACAAGATGAAACGAATGAACGTCTGTGGAGATCAAAGCAGGCAGCAACAGAAGAAAATGTTTCATTTCTCAAGCATGACTAATGTGGCACAGAAAAGCAGATGCAGGGTATGTTCTTCAAGAGGATTTTAATTGCCGACTCCAACTAGCAGGAATCTAATGACACATCAATCAATGCCACCGACTGGCAGCAACCCCACTGCATGATGTAATAGTAGGGTTAATGAGAGGGGAACACTGTCAGTCACAGAGTGTCAGTATTCTGCGTTATATAGCAGCATGTTCTGAATTTAAAACAAGCAGAAAACATGCAATTATGATAAAAGATGTAATCAAAAATCTGTTTTCGCTTGAACGGATCAATTGTGTGGAAAAGTCCTTGTGGAGTAACTGACGGTTTGTAAATCATGTGAAACTACTTTTGATACCATTACATTCAAAATGAAATGAAGGCCATTTATGGAGAGTAATTAATTAAACCATCTCCGCTCTAACTGGAATGCACAGCTCAATTAAGCTAGTAACCATGGTTTCTGTCACCCAGGCTCAATATTCTGGGGTGCCATAGCGACGAAGTGTCTGCGGGCTGAGACCAGCACAGGCTCGGTGCAGAGGAAGGTGTGGAGAGCATCAATACACAACCTGTCACTCACAAAGGCACAGAGCCGCTCCCATTCGCAGGCAGCAGCCTTTCCACCCAACATGTTTATTATTAACACCAGCACTGGAGTGTCACTGTGTGCCAGGACCTGTCTGAGCTTTCATCAGAAACAGCCTGCAAAGAGACAGTGCTCCCCCAGTGCACTGCCGAGGGGAGGAAGAGTGGAAAGGAATGAGCTGTTAGAGTAAAAATGAAATAAACAGTTGGTCATGCTGCATTCGCAGTGTTTGGAGTGTTTAACAAACAGTCTTAACTGTAATATCCTGTGTTCTGTATAACAGATGTAGTAAGACTGATTTGTCCCGCAGTAATCTACAATTGATGGCACTTAAGTAGGTGCAAATAACCTGCTTTAGGTCTTCCTTCCATTTCCCTTTGTTTGCTTATTGAAATAGCTCAGAGGTGTGGGTGTGTGGCCGGGGTGCCTTGTATTTAGAACTCGTGAGGACCAAATGTCCCCATAATGATAGGCAGCACATTAAAAATCTCTTGAAGTGGGCCATTTTTCCCCACAAAGAAACATTTTTTAAACCACAGTCTGTTTTTGGATCAACGGAAACATGACAATTGCCTGTTTATTTACTGATGTTAAAGAAAAGGTTTGACAAAAAATCTAATGTTCAAGATTTTCCATTTACACTAGATACAGATGATCAAGCAAGATGTGTTTGGAAGTTTTGCTTGTTTCCCATAGATGTACAGCTATGAGGTCAGTGTCACTAAGAGCTCAACATTCACCCGAATATTCCAAATCTCTCTGTAAAAATACATCACCAGTACATCGTGCAACATGCTCAAACTACTACTTTGTACAGAAACAGTCAGGGCTATTTGTGTGACCATTTTATTTTAGTGTTTGTGAACAATATTAGCCTTGCAACTCTAGGTCTAAAGCAAATTTGGACTCTAAACCTGTCATGACTGATCAGCTACATCAGAAGAAGGTGGAAATTGTGTAATTTTGACTATACGGTGCATGCATAGTTAATCACAATATTAAACTAACATAAATATAGCAATATGCATGTGTATGTCCCTTTGTAGAGTAACGAGTGCGTAATCCTGGATTGTTTTGTTGGGTAGTGCAGCTGCTGGTGCAGTGTGTGAATGTAAGTGTGTGTATGAAAGAGCTACACCTAATGCCCACTAAAGATTTCCTCAAGCATCCTCACTAGTAGTGACAAGACATCTTATTGCGCAAGCCTTTGATCGGTCAGTGCACGCCTCAAGAAGCAAACGCTTTAATTAGCGCTTTACTGACTAATGCTTTCTGCAGGCCTTGTCTCACTTGGTATAGTGGGTGCTGGCCTATTCTTTGTGGATTAACCTCTATTTCTGTGCAGTTTAACTGGGCATTGTCCTTTGGTAATGTGAACAGTTCTTGCAAGAGCCTCTGAAACAAAGACCCCCTCAGTGCACAGGGCAAACCTCAAAGGACCGTTATCCCTCCATCCCAAGGTCTTCAAAGCCGTCTTCATCAGTCTGTATCACTCTGGGCTCTCTCTGCTCCTAATTTAAGAGCAGGAGCCCACCAGGGTCCAACGCCTCCCCCACTGACCACAGTCACCCCCTACCCCCCCCACTCAGTGTCCCTGGGGAACAGGGACCCCATAAGTAAAACCTGGACTGATAATGACTTTGCAGCTTTTGGGGGAAGGGGATCATGCTGAGAGAGAGAGAGAAAGAGAGAGAGAATGAGAGCAAGAGAGCAAGAGAGAAGGAAAGAGAAGAAGGTAATAGAGAGAGAGAAAGTGAGAGAGAAAGAGAGAGAGAGAAGGGAGTAACAGAGAGAGAGAAAGAGTGAGTAAAGAGAGAGAGAGCGAGCAGGAGAGATAAGGGAGTAATAGAGAGAGAGATAGGGGAGAGAAGAAAGTAAAAGACAGGGAGAAACAGAGCGAGAAAGAGAATAAGATGGAGAGAAGAGAGTAAAAGGAAGAGGGAGAGAGAGAGTTAGAGAGACAAAGAAAAAGTATGTGTGTTGTACAGCTTATAATGGAACTTATATTGAAAATGTTTTTTAAAGATTGTTTATGTTGAGCAATTTATGATAAAACATTTACACAATCTTAATAACAATTCATTTTCAAGTAATGAAAAAATATGTTAAAAATGACCAAATATAGAAAGAATATTTATAGATATGAAATTGTTATGAATATGAATATGTTTACCTATACGCTATATCCTGGCATAAATATAATCTGTGTGTGTGTGTTGGATTTACACCCCTCCATGCTAAAGCCCCATGCTAAAGATCAGCACCCTTCCTTAAAAATGGACACCTCTTAATGTGGAATTTGGCCACCCTTTCATCTCTAATGATGCCCTGTAATGAGCAGACCTTTGCCATGCTAATGAGAGTCCAATTGTCCCCCCTGCGCTTGTGTTCGATCAGGCCAGGGGCATTACCATGTTTTTGTACCTCAGGTCAGTGATGGATAACAGTGATCAACACGGCAAGGAACTCTTTTCCATTGTATGAAGCCTCATTTTGAGTATTTTGGTGGATTTTTCCCCAGAACATATCATTACAAGTGTGTGAAGCACAGCATTTGCAGAGCTTTTTTTAAACTTTTCATCTGACATTTCTGATAGGTCATGGGTTCGGGGTTGGCCCGCTGTCAGTTCAGATCAATATGATATTGATATTTTTTTCTCTGAAGATGAGGGTATAGAAAAAACACAGAGACAAAAATAGCTCATTAGATTTCACTTTCTCA
>JBBMFX010000001.1:28378694-28399721 GCA_037832545.1 Rhabdalestes septentrionalis
GTGAGCTCTGGGACGTGTTGGGAAAGGCATTGTGTAAGCTCATTGGCCGCACCTCTTGACTGAGTGCTATTGTTTTTGGAAGGCCTTGTAAAGTTCAGGTAAGGGAAGTGTGATTTGAAAAAATACTCTCAGGAATGCACAGTCTTGAAGGAACTTGCAACAGAACTTGTATGTTTCTGTGTGTGACAGTGTTTAACTATTTTTGTCTGGTGCTTGTCGTTGCCTTTGCATAGAAGGATCTGACGACACCTTGACATAATCTGGGTTCTGTCCCCCTTGTCAGTTGTGTTCTAAAAGTATTGATTGTTGCCTTATATAGACAAGTGAGAACATTTGAATAGCCACTGGCTCCTCAGACTATTTTATTTCTCCTTACAGGCACATGCATGCCTGAAAGAAGGTCCTCCCACAGCTATGCTGTCCAATCACAGCTACTAGGGGGATATTGTGGAGGTGTTGGACCATAACAACAACAAATGCTGTACCAGAATGAACAGTAAATGTCTGTCACAGTGTTGTGTGATCTGCAGCTATACTTTGGTGCTGAAAGAGAGTATGGCTAAAGAGAAGTGAGAGTAGTCCAGAAGTGTGAGTAGATTTCTCAGAACAGTGTGTAAGAAATTTGGCTGTGATGTGTTAGTATGACAGTCTGCAGCTGTATTGAAACCCAATATTTAGTTTCTTTGTGATTGATAAACACAAAGTACAAAATGGCGTTGTGGCTGGAAAGGCCTCTGCAGGGCACTGACACTTTGCTCTTTGAGTGCCCTGGTCTCCTGGAAAACCATGAGGGCTTGTGGATGTTATGCACACCCACCCCAGTCCTCCAACTTCTGTCCTAAATTAAGGTTTTATCTTTCAATACGGATATACCTAAACAAACTGATTGGCTGATTGCCTGCATAGTCATTGCTATCATCATCTCTTTGTTCAGCTTTCATTTGTTATTTTCCCGAAAGGAGTTTGTTTTGCAAACACTACCTGGCTTACCTGTACTTGCTTCTAACTGTACAGTTTTTTTTTTGCAATTTAGTATATGTTGCTTGCAGGTCTTTAATTAGACTCCAATGAAAGTGTGGGGAAAACTTATTTTAATGGTCAAATGTCAAAACCCTAACCGCTCAACTTGCTAATGTTAATGATGGTATTCTTGATTCAATTAGTACATTGTACTTTGAACAAAATGACATTTCAGTGGCATTGTCAATCTTAACTGGGAATTTGTCTGCCTATAAGTAGTTGCTCTGCCCGTTGGCCTACTTCAGGAATTATTGATGAATTATCTGTAACATACCATATCTCAACAGAATTTTACTGTGAAGTCCAGCAGTATTAGTGTTTTGTTTTTTTTTCCCTCTAAACTTTTCCCAGACAGAATACTTTGCATGTTCACTCATGTCCAAAAGCCAGAGAGGTAACATCATCCTTGTCTTTGTGTGTTTTTGCAGTGCAGCTGAAGGCCTGAAAGCGGGAGAGGAAAACCACTTTGCACTGGAGGGAGGAGCCTAATGCCTCAGAAATGTGAAACTATCAGTTACCTTAGCCCCACCCCTTACAGGGAACCCGGGAAACAAGCCTTCAATCCACAGACAGTCTGGAGGTAAGAGACTCTAGTATTGTAGTTACATCTTTCCAGAGTAAGATTTGTAAATGATTCAAAGAAAAGTGGTTTCTGAGTAATCACTGCATTTGTTGAGCATGTGAACCATGTTGTCCCCTCAAGATAAATTTGTTGGATTTAATTGTTCAGAAAGATACTTTGGAGCTTAGAATGTTTAGTAATGGAGAAGTAAATATCAGAAAGATACTCGCAGCCTCATGTTAATTGGCATTATAAGAGCACATAAATCTGGGCTGTGTATAATTTAACAGGGGGTGCAGAAGCAGCTCACAAACATGCTTTGTATTGTAAAGTTCATCTTGAGAAATGTAAAGAATTATTTACTTTGCTATTTTTATTACCTGTTGCCACACCAGTACTGTTTTGCCATCATGGTTCCCATTTTGAAAATGGGAAGCAAAATATTTGTAAATATTTAGTTATAAAAGAAGGCAGTTGGGTGTAAAATTCTGAAACCACAACAACTGAATCCTTTAATGAGCAGGTAAATTATAAAATCCTAAATCACTGGACCTACCGTGTCATGTATAAAGCCAGCAGAGTGTATTGTTTTTGCCCATTTTGTACTTTTGGATATTTAAGAACAGTAGTAATGGTGTAATAACCCAGAGGCTCCCACAGCAGTGGTCAATGAGATGCTTTGGTCAGCAGGATATGTTAAATAATGTTGCACATGTCATGCAGTGACTACAGCTTTACGTTACTGAATAAGGCTAGAACATACATGTGAACCTTTTTTTTTTATTATTTTTTTTATTGACCCCCAAATCCCATGACTGTTGTTTATGTTCACTCAGGTTTAGCTTGTACAACAGCTGTTGCAGTTGTACAGCCCTGTTAAAGATGTAAAATTCATATATACAACACGCTAACCGTTTCACAAACAAGTCTTGCTATGGTCTCTTCTAAAAATTCCTCACTTGCTATGTCTGTCTTTAAATAAGACTGCATGACTTGAGCCATAGACCAAAGAAACACATGTGTAGGCGCGTGCGAACCCAGATGCTCTGCCTCTGCTTCAGAGGAACAGTGTTACAACATAATTGGCATAAAACAGACCCCATAGTTGTGACCTCATCCTTATGTTTTTCTCATGTGTTGGACAGGTTCCTTGGCAGGCCCCCTATAGGGGGAGTCCTGGGTCTTTACAAGAAGTTTACAGCCTTTTACTTAATTGGAGCATCCTGTGTCCCAAGTGAGGTCACCTAATCACTAATCCCTTCGTTTTGGCTTTCGGTGCAGTCTGTTTATTTACTTTAAAGTTAATTATCATCAACTTTTTCCATTTAAATGATCATCTCAATGTGTTTTGGTGCAGCGTATTGGGGAACGTCTGAACTGGGTGGGCTGGGGCTAAATGTTTTTGCCAGATTGTGTAATGGGTAAAATCAGCATTGGAGGGCCAGATATGAGAGACTCTCCAATGTGGTCATGCTCCCACACAACCGTTGTGCTCCTGGACACTTCTCTGGTGGTTTAAGTGGTAAGGAGAGCAGTGGTAACCCTGTGGCTCCTTTTCTTTTCATTTGTTCCTTTGTTTTTCATAGTCTTTTCTTTCCATTGCTGTACAGTTTGCTGTACAGTTTTCCATTAAATAAAGCTGGGGGTGTGTCACGTTAGCTGTTTAAAGATTGAGATTAACTTGAACAAGTATAACCAAGTGTGCTACAGCTTGTTTGGGGCCACACCGGCCCTTTGCTTATAAAACTGGACACCTGCTATACTGTTTTCGGATGGACACAACACTGGGTTATTTAGCAGGCTTTTATATATTTTTAAATGATGTTAAGGCAAACCTGAATCAAAGTTTAACTTGAATGTGTTCATGCTGAGCTGGTGCTCTCAGATTCTTTGCCACTGTATGTTTTGATGGGTAGCACAGTCTACATGTGGACAGATTGTATTAGTTTTATATTTTTAAAGGTTCGTTGTTTCTTAAACAAAGCACTGTCCACATAAACTCAATACATGCTATCAAATGCTGTCAAGAAGATGCCAAACCCACAGGTAATATGATCTTAACCATAAAGATATTTTGCCAAATCAGTAGCCTGGAAATTAACGTTTCTGGTAGACCAACAAGGGTTTTTCCACCGTTGTTTACCTCAGTAGCGTGTTGGCTACATGTGCCTTTGTGGAGAATTGCCTCATGTAAACAAGGGAGTTTTCCCTGTCTATGTGTCAACAATGTAAACTAGATTCTGAAGGACTTTATCCTAGGAGGAGTTTTCCAAAAGGTATGTTTTATTTTACCATTCATGCAATTTGTAGGAAAAAATGTTTTTTTTTAAAATACTCCTGTGTGGACAAATCCTTAGCGTTCTCCAGCTTCACCACAGGGTTCAGAAAAGATAATCTTCGGTCAGTTGGAAAATGCATATTTAGCCCAGTGGACACTACATGGCTTCCAAAATCTTAGATTCCCTGTAATGTGCACACTCCATGCAATTTGTTTTGTGGACATGGCAGTGGATGCACCACATAATCAAGGACTGACGAAGCTCATCCACTACTGTCATTCGACACATTTGTGCAGAATTGGAAGAGGAAAAGTGTTTTCTGGACATCATGTCGAATATTTGTGGTGTTCCTGAAAACGTTTTGGTTTCCTGGGTCCAAGCTGATCATACACTTAGCCAGCATATGGAGGTACAGAAATGGAAATCGAACTTGATGGTAACATCTTTGCTGTAACTTGTTTTACATGATATTCCCTCCCTTCTCTTTGGCTATTGCAGGAGTCAGTACTTGTTGCATATGTGCCCACACTATACTCCGATTAGGCACAACATTAAAAACACTAATGGGAGAGATGAAATAATACTGATTATCTTGTTTACTTGACATTTATCAAGGGGTGGCAGGAATGCAATAGAATTAAGTCTAAGGCTGATGTGTTTGAAGCATGAGGAGGAAGGATCTAAATGATTTTAATAAGGTGAGAAGTCTAGATGACCATTAATGCAGCCATGAAACCTGAATTAAAACATGTAAAATGTGAATAGAACATTCTGCAAAGCATCAGTTTGTGTCTGGGAATGAAGTGCTTCCCAGATTTTCCACCCAATGAGATCAAGCCTTCTTGAGCTCTGGTCAGTAACATCCAAGGATGTCACCAAAGTTACTGATGGGATACAGCTTTGCGCTTACAATGTGTGCAGTTTCCCCTTCCTGTATTAGCTATTTAGTTAATCAGCTGAAGGTTTGCAAGTGCATATATTCTGGTTTACAGGTAAACCTTTGTCTGAATCCAGTTTTCAGTTTGTCTTTTGTCTTTTTTGGTGCACTTTTTTGATCAGGCTTGTTTTTTTTTCCTTTGTCTGCATGTGAGCTCCTGAATAAATGTGTGGGCTCTGCTAACACAATTATTGTTTGGACAGGAAGAAAAAGGGGTGTTGTGCGAACAAGTCTTTCTGTATCCATGGATTTTAAGCCACTGTTGACTACCTCCCTTGTTCAGAACTTAAGAAAAATTATTTACATAAATTTGTTTGCTCATGTAACCTCTGAGAAACCATCACCAACAGTGAGGAGGGCTGGACAATATGGGCAAAAGATGAATCACAATTTTCAACGATTAGTTGATGTTCCTAATTATCCTGACTGTCGTTATTTCTTTCAGGCCTGAGTTTAAAGGCTAGTTTTTAGAAGCTGTTTGTATATTAATAATGCCAGCATGACACATTATCTGAATCTTGCTCGTTTTGTACAGTAAAATGACAAAAAATGAACACTAGTATATAAATAGTGGTAAAATTTAATTAGCTATAACTTCTTTGTAATAAATATTTAGCAAGTAACACACTTCCATGACCAATTAAGGGGTTAAACAGACCCAACAATACTGTTTGATGAAATCTATTATCATAATTTAGGTGGACATAAATGGTTCACTAATAGAAGCATTTCTCAGTTTAGTTTCAGTCACAGTAACATCAGTTTAAAAATAAACCTGACCTCGTAAAGTTGTAAAAATTTGTAAAGAGTGCAATGACGCATGCACAGTCATCCATTGGAAAGGGTTAATTATATCAACTATTACCGTAATTTGAGGAACATTTCTATTGCAATAATTGCCACACAGCCACAATAGTGAATAGCTTTCACATTTATCTGTACCCTTTTCACAAACTACACCCTTTCACTCTGGACCTGAAATAACTATCCACACTTGTATCCCATAATTAGAAGTTACCATGTCCTCCTTGTTCCCATTATTAGGCCAAGATTTACAGAGGAATGCCTTATAAGCACTTGTCTGCCAGGCATCCCACTAATGTGGCTGCTGCTGGCTGTTCTTCGGATTTGTTGGAGCAGTTGGGCCATTGTCAGCTGACTGCTTGTGTAATACCCCAGCTGTGTCGGACATGAGTGTCCCTGCTACTATGTCAGTTCAAGGGCCAAAGGGAACAGTTCGCTCTTGTTTTTGTGTTTTTTGGGAGGGCGTGATACTGCTTGAATTTTTTGCACAGTGCTTTGGGGCAGTGGTTCCCAACATCATCACTGTGGACCGCTCAACCCTTGACAGGGGGTTGGGGGGCATGTAGATTGTGTGTATTGTAAATATAATAACAAACGTGAATCCACTGTGTACTCCTTTTCAACTTTATAAGCAGCTTCCTCATAACAGTCTCTGTTTTTGGCGACAAGTGACCAAGATGTAACATTTCACATTACAATCTAAATAGAACAGTTATGCCTTTTGCACCAGTGAGATGTCATTTGTTTGAATAATTGTCTAATTCAGATCTGATCACAATACAGACATTTGGGATTAATCAAATAGCTAATTTTAAAAATGGCTTTAGCCCATCAAAGGGCTAATTTATCAAAGCTCTTCTTAGTAAACCTGCTAAGAACTTATATTTCACCTACACTAAAAAAATCGTTCATATAGAAATGTGGGATCTACATTAGACAGCCTTCATCTAAATTAGTGGTCTTGTAGATTGATGAGAAATTGAGAACTGCTGCTACTACTAATATTTTGACAAATTATGGTGTCATTCAAGATTCAGACTTTTTTCCCTTCTATCTCTTTACAGGTCCACCATCATGCACCTCAAGCCTTATCCCAAACCACAGAGTAAAGGGCTTTGCCAGGATGGAGGGCAAGATGGCACACGAAATCTTCACCTTGATCAGCAGGGAGTATTCAGAACTGAGTGGGGTGTTCGCCAAGCATGCAGCTTCATGGGTATGCCTGGCAACGGTACAGCCAACCGGTCCCCACTCGGTGTTCTCTCCACTAATACCCTCCGCTGTACAACCAACAATGGCAGTGCCACACCGAATAGATCAAGTGGTGATTTCTCCAGCTCCTGGGCCCACAAAAGTAGAGCAGCATCCTCTGTCACTACATTCACAAATTCCTTAGTTTGGCTCTCAGCCTCTACTGGCTTGGAAAATGAGGACTCACTAAGGATATATCAGGGAGAGGAAGGAGAAGGATCTTTAGACATATGGGCGGTAATTAAACCTGGGAACACCAAGGAGAAAATTGCAATATTTACTGCCCAGAAGTGTAGCCTGGTTGGTGCTGGAGGCAGTGACAAAATCACAGCGAGAGAAGGGATTACCACAGAGATGAGGATGGTATCAGTGAAAAACAAAGGCTGCTGGGATGGTGATTGGTCTACGGCAAAGCGTAGAAAAAGGTCTGGAAATACAGACAAGCAGAAAAGCATAGAGTTGTTGACACACAAACCTGAGATGCACCCATTGCCCATGAAGCCAAACAAAAATTTTGATCCTTGCTCTGGTATATCTGAGGAGCTTGTGGGAACTGATGCAGATGATGATGGAAAGACACTCTCTGTCGTGGAAATGGTGGCATATTTAGAGCAGAGGGCTAGTGACCAGCAGATAGGCTTGAAACCTCAGTTGCTGCGGAGCTCCAGCACAATTACTCTGTCCAAAGCTGGATCATTGGTTCAGTTAGCAGAGCAGATATCCAAAGGCTCACCACTGCCAGATGTTCATGAAGAGGAGGAATCGGTGCGGGTACTGGACATGGTTGCCAAGTTGGAATCGCAGTGCCTAAGTAGACAAAGTATTACAGACGGAGGAACCCTCTCACGCAACAATAGTCTACGGAGGAGGGTTGGTCGTGTTCTTCTGGCTGGGTCTGAACCATACTCTGTGCCTTTGGAGCCAGCATTGCCTAGCCTGCATCAAGATGAGAGGGTAGAAGGACAAGCTAGTGATACTGACAAGCCTAGTAGTCATGAGTCATTGGAGAACCCGGAGTGTTTAATCAGATGTACCAGACTACAGCAAGAAGGTAAAAATGTGGCTGAACAAGAGACAAGTGCAAATGTTGAGACCATGAAAGACCTGCTCCCTCTAACCAGTCAGGCCAATTTGGAGACCAATGTCTGCAGTGAGGAACCTCTTCCAGGCATGCTGTTTTTTGCCAAGTCTTCCCCTGTGGCACTTCAGGAGCAAAAAGAGCTGAATTTTTCTACAAACAGACTTGTATCTCAGCAGTCTTCAAACAGCCAAGACAATGAACATGCATGGGCTTTGCTTCCTTCAGCTAAAGAGTCATTCAGTGAGGAGAAAATGGATCGATTAGGACCTGATCCGGATGTGGAGGAAATTGAAGAAGTCTGCATAGTTAGGCGAGATCCTGTGTCTTTGCCCTTGCGTCGTCTAGTATCTCACGAGTTTTTGGAGACCCGTTTCAAAATTCAGCTCCTGCTGGAGCCTCAGCAGTACATGGCCTTCTTGCCCCATCACATCATTGTAAAGATTTTCAGCTTGCTGCCTACTGAAAGCCTGGCTGCTCTGAAATGCACGTGTCACTACTTCAAGTTTATCATTGAGAGTTACGGTGTGCGTCCAGCTGACTCCCGTTGGGTGAGTGACCCACGCTACAAGGACGACCCATGCAAGCAGTGCAAGAAGCGCTACGGCCGTGGTGACGTGTCACTTTGTCGTTGGCATCATAAACCGTACTGCCAAGCGTTACCCTATGGCCCTGGCTACTGGATGTGCTGCAGGGGGTCCCACAAAGACACACCTGGTTGCAATGTGGGACTACATGACAACCACTGGGTCCCTGCCTTTCATAGTATCAGTATGCCAATTTATAAGAAAAGCAGGGATAGTGAGGAAGATGTGTAGTGTGCAAGAGGAATATTGTGTGTTTGATTTCCATGATGGACTGTGTGACTGTATCTTGTGTGGATGAGCAGTGGTTCTTGTGCCTCTGTGTGGCCATATGAGCATGTGATTTTTTTTATTTTTATTTTTTCCTTTAAAAAAAATATATGTATGTTGAAAATGCTTGCAACCATATTTCTGAAACTATCCAGGGGTCTTGTTGTCCTGTTTTCGCTGGTCCTCTCTTCCTAACCATTCACCAACTCATCTCTCTACCCTCCTCAGGTTCTTAAAGTTGGTCTGCACTTTAACCTTAAAAAAAACGGCTGAATTCTCTTGAATTTTGTCAGGGTACTGCTTTCACCAATTTTAAACTTGTCAAGCATTAACCTACTTTTCACAAAATTTCCCTAAAGATCACCTCAAAAATCTTCACTGCATTCAGTGACATTATGTAAGTGTAGCTTTTGTTCCAGAATATCTTTCATACCATAGAAGCTTTAAACTGCTCACAACAGTAACATTTGCTTAAAGGGCTTAATATGAATTTGTAAGATTTCTGCCACATGCCCACCTCATGATCCTAATAACATCTCCTGGGAACATGATGGAGTAGTTGGCTTTGTCTCTGGCTGGTCTGAAAGTTGTCTGAGCCCAGTTGTTTACATTGTACATAGTCATGTATCATAATAGGGTGAAAAATGATAGCATGAGTGCAACTTGAAATGTGTTCAGGTGTAGCACTTTCATGCCAATACGTGTGTTTCGTATTGCTTGCTCTTGTTCTACAGTGAGT
Source organism: Rhabdalestes septentrionalis (assembly GCA_037832545.1). Classification (NCBI taxonomy): domain Eukaryota; kingdom Metazoa; phylum Chordata; class Actinopteri; order Characiformes; family Alestidae; genus Rhabdalestes; species Rhabdalestes septentrionalis. The sequence continues at coordinate 28,388,219 of JBBMFX010000001.1, forward strand.
CCTTATGTTATCACTGTACAGTGGCAGCGTGTGCACCTTTTGTGTTGGTATCTCCCTGGTATGATGCAATGTTTCTCACAAGGAGACGTTTGAATGTGGGGAGACGGATCAACCACAGTATCTTTTACAGCAACTGGATGGCATCTGAAAAAAGACAATTTACTGCAATGGAAAAAGTATCGTCTCTGAAGTGCTTTCAGAGCATTATTTTAAAGAGCATTATTGTGATACATTTGCTGTTTCTTGCCTTCTAAGGCGTTTTACTTCAATAAAGTGTATTCGTGGAGGATCTGTAAGCTGCTGTTCTGCATTTCCTCGTTTGGTCTCCTACTAAAAACAAGTATAAATTGAATCCCAATTAATATTGATGTTTGTGATTTGAGTGATATGGGGGGAGGAATATAAACCTGTTTTCTCTGGAGTATTTAAGGCTGAAGTTCTGTTTGGTATAGATTGAACAGAAAATCCAAAGCCTTAACTACTTTAGGGTTGACGACTTTTCAGGGGGGCCTTTTCCACTCTTGTGTGCCTAATCTTTTTTGTTCTAAGGATTTAATTTACTGAAAGTAATATGTAAATCCTACGTTTTGGAGAGTATGTGTAATGTGCATTGGATCAGAGGCTTTATATATCTGCCCCCCCCCCCCAACTTATGTGGCCTTGCAGTGCACCGAATGAGTGGATATACACTTGACTAGGTAATAAAATGCATGAAACTATTTGGTGGTTTCCCATTGTTTTGATTCCAAAATAATTGAAGAAAAACTGGTGTTTTCCACCTCAAACAAAAAAAGGTTTACCCAGAAACTTTAGTGGTGGCTATTTGAAGCTAAACCAATGTACATTTTATGAATTACCCATTTCAACAGCTTTCTGAAAATAATTCACACATTTTCAATTTTTATTATACTTTTTTTTTAGTTTAGCTCAGACATACAAAATATTGCTTGTTGCACATTTACACAAGTGTCCTATAAATTGAAGATGCATACCTGTAGACGAAGCTAGGTACCAAGTCAAAAAAAATTTAATCAAACCATGATATAAAGCCCAAGTTCTTTTCTTAAAATAATCATTCACTTTTCAGTTCATGCACAACTGAACCCATAGTAGTAGTTAAAGGAAAGGCAAGACCGCCACAATGGCACAAAATGAATATCCCTACTATTGTCTTCATAAAGTAAATCTCCTTTAATAAAATAGCATACAAACACACTCATCAATAATCCATTCCCACACTACATTTATACAGTAGGGGTCTTTCAATAGCTGGTGAAAAGGTGCATTTTCAGCAAAATTTGGCAAGTCAGCACCTGCCATCATAATCAATCTCTAATGCCTGAGGTGAGGCTGACAACCAATGCCTTTACATGGACTATTTTTGCACTGCTAAAATACCTGAACACACTGAGCCACTAATACGACAATCTCATGGTGGTTCTGAGGGGTGTTCTGTAACGGAAAGGAAGTGCTGATATACGCTCAGCAAGTTGTCTAAAAAGAAAATTCTGTCTAAGGAAATGAGCCCATCAGTATGACATAGGTCTGCTGTCCAAACTGTCTGTTCTTGCAGTAAGGTGATTTAACTTGACATTCTCCACAACACACAATCTCATCTCTTCGCTGTATCAGCCTTTATAGAGGACAGATTTGGACAGGGGATAATGAGGGGCATCTACAGTGTTTGTGAGCTACAGAATGTCTGAAATCTCAAGCAAGGAGTCCAGGTTGTTCTGTTCCATAATGAAAACTGAGTCTTCCTTTATCAGAAACCAGCTGCATTTGAAATTGGCATCCTTCCCCCTCACGGCCACCATACACATTCATTGTTTACATGCTGCCAGGAGACAGAGAACATCCCTTTTTCCCAATGAGATCTGCTAAAAGAGGGCGAAACATTGTCTATTTGCATAGCTACAGCAGTCAAAACCCCTAGTTTGATCTCAGCGCTGGCCAGTGTATGCGCGGAACCAGGAGGTGACTGAGGCAGCAGCAGAAGAGATCATGCCTCCAGCATTGCCTACAGGCTGGGAGGCCTGCATGGCTGTACTCTGCGACAGATCCATGGGCTGAGAGGGGATGTCACAGAAGCGAGGGCTAGGTACTGTTTCCCAGTCTGTACCCAAGTCTGTCTCTTCGTCTGTCACCACCTCATCTCCACTCTCCTCTGCAGGACCTGCTGCTTCTGGCTCCACAAATTCCATTGAGTCTTCCAGATCTGCACTTACCTCGAACGGCCCAGTCCTTTACAAAGAAAAATGAGACAAAGAGGTAAAAGTAGGCAAAGGTAACACTAGGATCACATTTGGAACTAACAAAAAAACAAAAAAAAATTTCTTGCTGTACTCAAATACTACCTAGCTGCAATAATATTGCTGTGTAAGGGAATTACCTGCCAAGATTCTTGTTCTCTGGAGAGGCCAGAAACATGATGTTCCTCAGAGTGTGGTGAGGATGGAGCAGCTCACTGTCTACATGCTGACAGAAATGGATGGATGAGCAAAGTGTGACCAGAAATCAAAACTTGGCACAAAAAAGTCTGAGCTACTGAGTGAGGGCTATTCATTAGAGCATTACCTGGGAAAAACAAAGATGCAGGATGTTGGTGTTGAGCTTGTTGACAGCACGAGTAAATCTGTAACGGCTCAAATTATCACCACAGAACTCACTGAAAAAAAAAAGTAGCCATTCAGCTTGAAAAATTTTTTTTTTTGCTAGATTAGAGATCCATGAGGTTTGTAATGAGTTACCTGTTGCACAGCTTTTTGGGCAGATTGACATCCAGAATATGAGACAGGATGTTAACAAGCTGAGTAGCATAGCACAGAGCTGCACTAATGGTGTGTGCCGGATTGATATGATCCAGCTCTAGTAATAAGCAACAACAAACATTTCAGCCACTCACACCACAAACTGGCAACAATTATTTATATTACTCTCAATGTTCTACATTCATTATGAGCATTATTATATGTCTGACCACAATTGTATTACTTTTTTGTGCATACATATAGTCTACACTAGGGATGCTCTGATCAGGATTATTGCCATCAATACAAAGTATTGATTTTTTTTGTCTAGGTGATTGGCCCATACCAACGCCAATTCTGATGCTACAAGTTTATTTAACTGATATGTAAGCTCTCTGATCCCCGTTCACTTTTTTCAGATAAATACTATAAATGTTGCCTTTGTTATATTTTTATACATTTGCAGTAATATATGTAATGTAATTATTGTTTTAACAGAGTACTAAACAGTCACAAATAAGTATTTATTATATAGTGAACATTTTGAAATGCCTTTACAATGGGGTTTTTAAGTGAGGTTCGTTGTATTAAATGTTTGACAGTGCGCCTCCACATGAGATTTCTTTGGAACATAAACGGCAAATAGCGAATTTTTCCATTGTTTCTCAAAATGTCCACACTGGCGATGACATGACTGCGGCGCCAAAACATTTACGTCCCCACTCATTGTGTACGTCCTCACACATTGACGTCATCAATTGTGATCGGTTCCCAAGATCGGCCAAGTTTAATGAGTACCGATTGAGTCATATAATGTGATTATCGGCCGATACCGATCTTTGGCCGATCGATCGGAGCATCACTAGTCTACACGTAGCAATGAAAACCTAACACTGTTTTGAAATCACATGCTATCAGAACACAGTCATACTGAATTTGAACCTACACATTTCAAGAAACCAGGGCTGTCAGAAAAACTAGAGCAAAACTAGGCAAATTTAAACAATCTGTAGCTTCACAAAATGTGTTTCCATGGCTGAGCAGCTGCCCTTGGGCCTTAGATCTCTGTGCACTATACCAAGAATTGGCTGGAATGGTGTAAAATGTGCTGCTAATGCACTCATGAAAAGTGAAAACATGTTCCTACACATCACTATCTGCCAATCTGATGCACAAATCTGGGTTCAGTGGGAGCGAGGAAGACACTACCAACCAGAATGCAGTGTGCCAGTAGTATGGTGGAGGAGTGATGATGATCTGTCTATGTTTTTCATGGACTGGGCTTGGGCCCTTAGTTCCAATGAAATGTAATAGCATTACTATGACAAACAAAAACATTATTATATGCTTGCAACAGTCTGGAAAAGACCCTTTCCTGTTTCAGCATGACTGTGCACAAATAATATCAATGAAGTTCAAGATGAGCTTTCTCCTTCATCAATGCCTTTCCTCACAAACAATCTTTTGAGTGAATGGGAAAAAAATTCCCTCAGACACATTTGTGGTTTTCTTTTGGAAAATATTCCCAGAAGGGCAGCTCCTCCTTACTGCCCATGGTTCTGAACAAACTCAGACAAGTATGATGGTCAGATGTCCACATACTTTTTCATACCTGAAAACAACAATAAGAGGAACTTGTTTACAGCAAAATTTGTACCTGGGCCAGAATGAGTGCTTTTCTCCTCAACCCAGCTGTAGTATGCAGAACAGTCTCCATTGCTTGGCAAAGTGACGTGGGGTCCAGTGATACTGATACTTGTCTCTCCATTCTGGTCATCCCAGATCCAACGTCCAGACATGTAAGTTGTACGTCGGGCCTCAGCTAGCTCACTTACAGTACTAGATGTGAGGGCGAAGTCATATTCTGCCACAGCAGGATCAGCAGTGTCCCTGAGGGCATAAGCAATATCTAGTTCTAGAGCTTATGACCATAATGATGCACAGTTAACACCTACACCTCTATTTTAAGTGGCTTGGCTATTTTGGGATGCATAGTCGTCACATTTCTCTAGCCTTAGATAAACAGCCAAGTCCGGTGTTTTTCTCCTGCTTTCGACAGCCATAGTAAATAAAGCCAACCAGAGAAATATCACTTGACCACAATGAAGAATACTACCACAAACATGAATAGCTTTGACATTAGATTAACACCATTCTTCTAACCTGCAGCCCTTCTCCTCTTGAGTGGGGAAGATGTAGGTAGTGAGTTCCAGGATGTGACCCTTCCGCACCTCAGCCAGAATCTCCAGCCTGCCCTGCAACTCTTTAGTCCTTTTATCCAGCAGCTTGCTCAAGTCCTCATTATGGCGCTTTATCTTGTCCTTCTTGCCCTGGTGCCGACTAGCCCGGCGCTGCAGCCTTTGGCCTTCTTCCTGGGAGCGAAGCAACAGATCTTTGCCTTGAAAAAGAGAGACAAGGAAAAGTGAGCTGATCATAACATGTCTGGAGATTGTGAAATAAAAGTGGATCAAAAAACTATGACAGCAAGGCAGAGGTGATCATTCAAGCAACATTTTCTAAATGCTCACCACTCTTCACTTCTTCATTCCCACTGCAGATCGCTTCTTTCAGCTGCTCAATTTTCATTTTGCATGACATTATTTTCCACTTCTGTCAGAAAAAAAAAAAAACACAATTAAATGTAAGCTGTGAACAAATACTCTCTTAGCAACTTACAAACTTACAAGCTGGTCGGCCTGGACCTTCTTGTCCATTGCTTTGATGACTCTAAGATGAAAAAAGCAGATTTATTTTTAATTAGATGGGGAAACATTATTAGTATTTTAGTTTTTACTATTACTATTGTCAGAGACATAAGAAACAGCAGTGAAGCTCATTTAACTATAACTTCACCTTTGCTGAAGATTGTCTTTTTCATCTTTCATTTTCTGGAGCCTTTCTAGCTTTTCTGTGTATCTGTAAGGACACACATATCAACAGAAAGACGTGCATCAATAAATTTAGATATAGACAGACAAACAGATACATACATACATACATACATACATACATACATACATACACATACATACATACATACATACATAGACCGACAACAGACAGAGAGACTGGCAATTGCAGACTTTTCAACAGTATTTAGATGCACCCAGAGCAGAAAGTTAGGCCACATCTGTGTGTTCCAGAGATCACTTTAAGTATCACTAAGCTAGCAGCTACTCGGCTAATATTAGAGAAAAGCTAACTGTTAGCGACCCACTTAAGACCGGGATACAAAGTTCATTTTTAGTGTTTAAACACTAAAACGTTTTTCTCAGCTTAAGTGTAGGCCCTCATGGACAAAACGGACATATACAAATACAGCTAGCGTCAAGAAAGGCGTCTATAGACTTGTTTTGTCTGGATTAGCAGTTAGCTAGCATGAGCTAGCAAACAATACTGTTTATATAAAGAGCATGATGGGGCTCACACCCTGCTACCCAGTTCTGGTGGTTCAGAAAGTCCTGTAAGCATGTTGTTGTGTCTGGGTGTCTAAAAACACGGATATGGTTAATCTCATGAACTGAGAGCACCTTTCAGGGTTTCTACCGTCGAAGTAGACGAAATCCCCCGCCTGGATGCACCGAGCACAGGTGAGCCTGCGTCTGGCTGTGTTACACAGGGGACATCGCTCCACAGCAACGTACAGACCCTCCGCATCGTCCACAGACTCCACCACCAGGGAGCCCGGAGAGGCCAGGATGGCTGTGGGAGACTGTCGGACCGGAGCCCGGGCCCCTGCGACTCCCTCAGCAGTTTGCCTTGAGCCCACTACCCGAACCTCACTCTCTGGGGGACAAGCCATGATAAAGCTCTGTGGTGTTCCTTCTGGAGAACAGTGTGTTTCACGTCTTCTCTAAAAACATTGTTATTATTTTTATGCTAACGCTTTCTTCTGGGCTTGGCCCCCTAGTCCTCTCCCACCAGCAGCCCGAGACTGTGCTGTGATGTTTGGCTTGTGTTCACTGTACCACGTGACGAATGTTGTTTCTGTCACGTGTTTGTAAGTGGGGTGTTGTATTTCCAAAGCATGATTTCTGAGACAACCAGATGCACAACATGTCCAAATGTATTGGGACATGTATATCTGTTTTTCGGGGTTTGGTTTATCCCCCTCACTTCCAGTGAAAGGCTGTCTCAATGCTTCAGCATACCAGACATTCCGGATCATTTTGGACTCACTTTTTGTATTGGAAAAACAAAAATTTGGGAGACATTTTTTTTTCTGGATTTGGCTAAGGCCCCTTAATTCTAGTGAACCTTAAGGCTTCAGCATACCAAGGCATTTTGGACAATGCCATGCTTCTTACTTTGTGGACACAGTTGGGAAAGAACCCTTTCTATTCCGGCATGAATGTGTACCAGTTCACAGTGCAAGGTCCATAGAGACATTTCCCAAAACCTTTGCGTGAGATTTTAAGCGTTGAGCTGGGGAGTGGGGGTGGGTCAAGCTTTCCAAAAGTGGAGGGGTTCTGAGATAGGGATGCCAAGTTATAAATACAATTTAATCAATTTAATACAATAATCTGACAAAAGTGGGGGGATGGAATCACATTTTAGCAAAAGTGGGGGTGTTGGTGCTACGCCCCTTGTACCGAGGACTGCTGCGACATGCTGCGGAGTATGCACAATGGGAAAAATAGAAAAAAAAAGATTTTCAGCGTGAGATGTGGGAAGTGTTGCGTGAGACATGTGAAGACAGTCAGGTGCGTGTGTCTCACGCTCATTGCCTGAGAGTTGGCAGCCCTGGAACTGGATTGCAAGCCAGTCATTCTCATGCAGCATCAGTGCCTGACCTCATAAATGTTTTCCACAGAAACACTCCATGGAGATTGGAAGCTGTTACATCTGGAAAGGGGGACAAACTCCTTATTAAAGGCTATGTATTTTAATGCAAGATCATTAAAATGGCTGATGTAATGGTCAGGTGTCCCAATGCTTTTGTCCCTTGAAAAATGTCCCGGTCAATATCTGTCCCTCCGCTTTATATCTATTTGATAGACCTTTCTGTAATAGCCGCAGATTCCAAGCATATGTGCATGCATGTGTGTGTTGCAGCAGATTGAATCCGGTGTGTGTTACAGCAGTAACAAACATAAACCTGAGCACTGCAAGACATGAGTTAAGAAACACTATTACTCCATTTAATATTTTCCAAAATAATAAGCAGAAACTATTGCCAGATTATCAGCTTTTATTGGCTTCTTGTCTACATAGCAAAATACATTTAAATATGTTACAAAACAAAAGTATTTCCACAATCATTCCATTATTTCCTTTAAATGACAACACTTACAGATCCTGACTAAAACATATAGACAAATGACAAAATGTGCCTTTACAACACAAGGTTCAATTAAACTGTCTCCTTTCATACATTCAAGAATCATTTTCAAGGAAAGTTTTCAAGGAATTTTCAAGAATATGAAAAAAAGCAACAACAGCAGCAGACATTACTCATTGAAGTAGAAGAAGTGCACTTTCCTTTTCACTGTTTCCTGAATCCCTTCAGGATTGGGTAGATGTTCTCAAAAGCTTCATAAATTTCAGAGCGATCTTTAGCACCTGGATTAAACATGGAAAAAAAAGGTGAATGGAAAATATCAGATTGAACGCTCCTGGTGAAATAAATGCATGAATGCATTTGGCTAAACTAACCTCACCCCTTCATACCTGTAAGAACAACTTTTCCAGACACAAAGATCAGCAAGACAATACGTGGTTTCACCATGCGGTAAATCAAACCAGGAAATAACTCTGGCTCATAGCTTTAGGGGTGAAATGAGAATAACCGTTATACAAAGCTGAGCTTTTATGTCACTTAAAGACCAAAGTAGAAGCTGCTTGAGCACACCTGCTGAACTGTTGGTGAGTCAGAACCAGGCCCTCAAGCCGTATGGGAAAACACACATCACAACTACCAACCATGTTCTGGATTTTGAAGTCGAGAAATTTGGCCGGAAAGCCAAGCTTCTGCACCACTCTGGCATATTTCCTTGCAGCAAGACGCGACTGCTCTTCACTGTGTGATAAAATGTGACAATATGTCAACTCCTGAGGGCCCACCTTCCTGCACACTGCAGTGCTTTCCCTTTCCTTAACTTTATGTGGACTTTAAGACTTCATAAGGAATGGACCAGTATAAATGGTGAAGTTTGCTTGGAATAACAACACATTACTGTAATACACAATCTTTTAAAAGCCTTTTCCCTTCTAAAAATGTTGTCATTTGGAGATACAATGTCTTGTCACAACATTAGTGTTTGCAGATCCTGACCTCTTCGCCCCAGTGCAGACCATCTTTCCAGAGCTAAAGATGAGAGCAGTAGTTCTGGGCTCACGGATTCGCATTATAACAGCAGCAAAACGCTGGAAAAGAACACAGATTGGACATGGTAGTGCTTGTAGGATTAAATATAATGTTTTGCTGCCAATGGACATTAATTCATGCTAAATTAAATGTTAATTTAAGTCAGAACATTTGATTGTCCTGCTTGAAACACAAGTCAGAATCAGCAGGGACCTGTAATGGCAATTTTCTATAGGCGTACAGGAACCGCTTTCTTCCTAAAGCGCACTGCAATGGCCCTGAACTTGAAGCACACTTTGATTTTCCAGCGTATGTCAGCCCGGTGACAGTGTTTCCCAAAATTGTCCAATTTTATCTTCCAGGGCTGCCTTCGATATTGTTGTCTTTGCCTTAAGATAAAAAGTGATGTCCTGATACAACTTCTCGTTTCTCACAGGGTTAAAGGAAAATACACACTAATTTTATGTTCAGCCCAAACAGATAGTAGTGGTTGAACTTGGTCGGCCTCCCAGTTGATAGCTTTTTTGTCTTTTACATGGACAGTAAAAAAAAACAAAAAAACACCAACAATGGCCTCTTTTCATTTTGTCCCAATATTTAGACAAATCAGAAAGCTTTGGTGCAGTCAGCTCGGCTACCGCCCACTTTTGGCTCTGCCATCACGAATAGCCGTGACAGCACGGGTACTGGTGACTGTATTTGTTAACTAAAATCATTTGTTTGCAGTAAAGTACAGTTTCTTTTTCCAGTGTAAAAACTGCATTAGTGAATGCCTTGTATTATTTAATTTTAGAATATGTCATAACTGGTATGAGACTTCTTAATACATTCAGTGCAAACTGATAGCCGCTGCTCTCACCTTTGGATTGTACTCAGCATTTCGAGCCTGAAGAGCAATGGCCTTGAGGTCTAGAGGACAAGCCAGATTTACTGTGGACACAATATTCCTGCATACAATCAAACACAGCTTTATAGATGTAAACATGCAATATCCCTTCAATTAAACTCCATTCAAACTACAGTTCAATGTTCCAGTGACCCATCAGTAAAATAGTAGAGTGCCATTCTTATCAGCAAGATCATATAAAGCGATCAGCAATGGTAGGGTGTGGAACATGCCAGGATCACTAAAACCATAACAAGTAAAATTGACTTCTATTAAAGGGAGTCACTTTCTGCATTCACCCCCCAAGTAGAATAATAGTTCTCCAAATCATTCAGCTGGGTCTTCTAAAAATGCATTAGGCCAATCCAAACCAGAGAGCGCACACAAACATCCCTGTTTTCCCTAACAAAACCCAAATTTAAACTTCTCTTTTAACAGACACATTTTACAAAGCACATATGGATCATGATTCTTCACAATATAGCCATAACAGTATGCACAATAGTTCATAATGTGCAAAAGACTGCACTTTGTACTTTCTGCACAGATTAGACACTGTAAATTGAACATATCTTTCCCCAAAGCCCAGTACGACTTTTCCAATGTTTCATATCTGCCACCCCCATACTGTCACACTTTCCTGTCCTCTTCATCTTAGAATTAAAGGCAAAAGTCTTACTGTAACTGTGGGATGATTCCTGAACTCTCCGTGACAGGGGCAACAGGGGTCATAGGTGTCATGGGGGTCATGGGGAGTGAGCAGAACGGGGAGGCAGCAGGCTGAGTCTTACTGGGGTCTGTGTCTGTAGCTGCTAATTCTGAGGGTGGACAGTCTGGGTAGATGCCACTGTCCTCATTTGACCTGACACCAGCATCATCTTCTGGCTCTTCCTGGGCACCGAGTTCATCAGGCAGGAAGCTCAGATCCAGGTCCTCAGAGAGGTCTTTCTGCTGAGCAGAGATTGAGGAGGACAGGAAAGAGGGATCTTGCAGCTGTGGGGGGCCTTGCAAGCCCAAGTCCCCTGCAAAAATGTACTCCGATGAACCCTGGAGAGAAAAAAAAGAGTGAGAGTACAGATCTATTGCTTCACATGTGACATGTCTCATGTAAATATGAAGAATCATCTGTTCAGAGACCACTGTATCTTCTTGCACAACTCCTACATAACGCTCTTAGTATTCTCCTGGTTCTCACACTGTCCTGAAACTGTGGATAGAAACTTCAGGCAAATAAATAATAAATATATAATATATAAAACTCTGAAAACGAACTTTGACTTAAGTTTGTCTTACGTTTCCACAGCTGTATGTGTCCTGTAGCTATGTGGAAAAATAAGATTTGCCAAGTTGCATAAGATCTATCAACTTACAGCAATAGACTGGTCAAAATAATTCTCAAGTGATGTTTCCTCATCCATGCTTCGCTGAATACATCAAAAAACGAAAAATTAGCCAAAACAGCAACTAAAACATAGAATGCACATCAGAGAGAAGCAGCACTGGAAAGGCAGCAACAGGCACGCGCCCTCACTAATTGCCATCAAGTGGGAAGAGTGACGT
>JBBMFX010000001.1:28420173-28438705 GCA_037832545.1 Rhabdalestes septentrionalis
TAATATGTGAAATGAGTAACATGAATTATCTTGTTAAAATGACAACGATCAATTAGTGGGATATATTCAAATTCAAATTATGATGGCTAAACGACTGGGCCAGAGCATCTTTAAAAATAGCAGGTGGGGTGTGTTCCTGGTTAGTACCCTCCAAAAGTGGTCCAGATAAAGACAGCCAGTGATTTGGGGACAGAAAGATGGTTGCCCAATGTGATTGATGCAAGTGAAGGCTGACGACTCTCTGGTGCTATCCCATAGAAAAGCTAGATAAGATTTCCCACTCATAGTGAATTCTTTTTGCAGGAAAACACTGCATAATTTGTTCACGAATGGTTTGAAGATTTTAACAAACAGCCTAAGGAGTTGACTTGACCTCCAAATTGGTCTATTACTGGACAACCTATTCAGATAATTGACGACTCCACCTTGCAACTTACAGGACATGTATTTTTTCACGCTTACCAGCAAAGCGCACCGCAGTAATGGAGGAGGAGTGTTCGTCCAGTGTCTGCAAGAGGCTATACTCCCTTTCTGCATCCAGAACATGGATCAGCCTATCTCTGCTTGCTGTGGCCAACAATTTCAAACCTACAGAGATCGAACACAGCCATTAAAAACACTGTAGAACTAACTGCAAAAACAGGGCTATGGCTAGAACCTTGGTCTTTATAATCCTAATATTTTAAACAACTAAAAGATGTTTAATATGAGGCCATAAACACAATTATCCACAACAGAACAATATAATAAAACTTTAGTGTCAAAAATAGTTTCTAAAACTCTAAAACTGCAATTATGCAATCACATGTATAAGAAATATAATGCGTAAGAAAAACACAATGATATTTAATAAATGTTCCTCCAACTGTAATCTGATGGCAAAATAATCTATTGCATCAATGAGCCCATTGCAGCAATGAGCATTCATCTCAATAAAGGTAATCTCAATATGAATGTTCTCATCATGTTCTAATACCTTTACGGCCATCACACAAATGGCAATGTAATATTCTTCAATGAGCTCAGTGAAAACCAATTGAAGAGCTGCCCATTGGGACAGCAAATTGTGAATGTCATTTGGACTAGAGCAATGTACTCCACAAGTCTCATCCAGAGTGAGCAGCTGCATAATGGCAGAGAAAGAGGTACTTACTCGACAGACTAATGAATTTTAAATAGTATATGAAACATTAAATATATCAATTTATTGGATGGCACCAATATTTGGTGATTCAGGGGTTAATGTATAAGCTGAAGGGAATGTGATCTCACACTTGTCTCTTCGGCTCTAGTGACTGGTGTCAATGGGATGAGGGCATTAGAAACAGAAAATATGATAATGCCCCAAAGCCTGTGAGACGCATTTATGCGGAAGAGAAAGGCTGAGAAATAGGGAGAGTGTGAAAGAGACAAATAGAGGGTAAGTGTGTGTGTGGAAGCACAGATGTGCTTTCTCTCAGCGGGGCTGGATGTCGACACTATCTCTCCCTAAGCTGGAACTATACCTCCAACTAGGACAACATATGCTGCAACCTACTTTACACTAGAGTTGGAATAAAAAGAAAATGTAGTTATAAACCAAACTGACAGCACTTTTGAGAATTTTTGTTAACACCTACAGTCACAAGGATTCAACAGAGCTTGTGTTACATCACTCGTCCCTTTTACCTCCGTCTACTCGCTCTCAACTAACTTTGTCTAATTGTTACAAGTTTAATGGCACAGTATGTATTATTATGACACCCTAATTAGTCCAGTTAAATATACATAAGCCTACATGTGAAGGTAGTTTTAATAGCGGAGATGTTATTAGCTAGTGCCATATGTGTGAGCTAGAGGTAGCAACCAGTGTTGGACTGGAGAGCATCTGCTGAGCATCTGATCAGGATCATCAGTTTCTCCAGGGATTGAACACTGTATGCTGAGCTGCAGTCAACAAAGGAGCTCTTTGCTGGTCCTCTGGGAATACTCCCTTTAGGCACTCACCTGTTTCAGGCTTTGAATATTCCAGACACAGGATCTCAGAGTCATGGGCCTGCACGTTCAGAATCTCCTCCATGCTCTGTAGCTCGTGGATCCTGGAACAATTGAAACGTTTAAGCATCCATAACATCTTCAACAAATTTCCAGGCTGTCCATTTTTCAGTCACTTGCATACATTCACTTTTCCAAAAATTACTATCACACTCATTAATAGCCCCTTTTAGCTCTTCCAAACATCAATCAATTTAGCCAAAATGTCCCAGTTTTGGCTCTCTACACAACATGTAACACCAGAGGGGCTGACATAACCACCTGACCCTACATGCTTCTGTGATTTTAGTGTTAACTGAGCACCCAATTAATTACAAACACACTGTGCTCTTTCCAATAAAGCCTCAGTGGGTCAATTACCCAAAATCAATTAGTACACAGATGCTAAGAAGTAACTCCCCCAGGATCGAACCTCAGTGTTCCATTGCGATCCCCTGATGCCAAATGCTGCCCGTCTGGACTGACACACATGGTCCTAATGCCTGTCCTGTTCTCTGAGGTCTGTGGATCGGCCTTTTCCGAGTTGCTAGAGATGATACAGTCAGTGTCCAGAAGGGCTGTGAGGTTACCGTCCATGTAAATAATCTTCTGGACGTCCTTCATCAGCATATATTTATACAACAAAATAAATGGAGAAAGAAACAGAGAGATATACTTTAGATGAAACTAAGATGTCATGCCACAGTTATGAGCTGATCATTTACAATAGGTTTGGAACTGACAGTGCTGATGGCATTGCGGTTGAGTGTGGCGCTGTGTGTGTCCATGTTCCACAGACGAATCGTGTTGTCTGAAGAGCAGCTGAGGAAAGATCCTGAAGTCAGGCAGATCTGCTCCCCCTCGCTGTTCTCTGGGTACATCTGAGAAAAAAAAAAAAGAAAAAAAAATGTACTTCAAATGTACTATTCACACCAGGCATGTTCATTCAAGTTTAGAAATTGGCCTTCAAAAAGTCATCCTTTGTCACATAAACAGAGCAACGACTTGTACACGTAGATGTTACACAGTGAGACATAAAATTAGTTTTCCATGAGACTAAGCAAATAACAAATAAAGATATAAATAACTGGAATCAAAAACACATCAGGAAAAAGTTGCCTAACCCCAAGTATCCACTTATCGTGCAGTTCAAAACCAAAGATAAAGAGGTGGGTTCACTAATTCATAGCTACTTTAATTCATGGCTACATCTCATGCAATCCCTCTTAACCCTTAGAGACTACGTGCGGCTAGTTTCCTCTGTTAAAAATAATGCAGATATATAAAGGATGTTTTTTCTTCCCAATAAACAAGACTATGCATACAATAAATGTGCTAAGAAAAAACTGATCGAATTCCATTAATTTAAAAGACTGATCAAATTCCATTATTTTAATGAATTTTTATTGCAAATGTTAAATCTGATTGTCACAAATTGTCAAATTATTCAGCTATTTTTTCACCCAAGACAAAATCACAACATAAATAACATCATTTGCTCTGTTATGAACCAAGTCTGCATTCTTCACCAGTACATAGCTGAGTATTCAAATGACAAAAGTGAAAAGAAGTCCAACATCAAAAGTTAGGGTCAACTGGATTCTTAGCACATGCATAACTATGCTATGATATTTTGGTACATTCAAACATAGCATGAGTGCTTCCTAAATGCCAATTGTGTTAGAAACTAAATCAGTTCTGATTTTGATTGGTTTTGATCATGCATTTCTTGTAAGTCTCATCAAATTACCACATTTGTTTTCACTGGCAGTAATTGTTAATCTCTAAAGGATAAATAAAGGAATAACCAAACTTCATGATTATTAAATGTCTAATAATGCTAACAGTTCACTAATTAACGACATCAAGCTCTACTGCAATTTCACATATATGGTAATCCTAATTGGTGCTACCTGTCAGATGTACTGAGTGCCCTACCTCCACACTCCACACACATGATGAATGGTACAGGGCAGAGTAGACCTTGCCCACTTTTCGGAGGTCACGGGTATCCCACACATACAGACTATGATCATTGTAAACACAAGACAGCCAACGGTTGGTGGGGTCATACGACACAGCCACTGTGTCAGGGTACCGGGCATCCTTGTCAAAGGCAAAGAAGTGGCTGGTGGAAAGAGACAATGATTAGTCATGAGGAGAGCCAGGGTTTAAGAGTCAATTCTCAGTAAAACTCTAACAACAAACAATTTTTGGCATGCACAATGGAAATGGTGTTTCCGCAGGAATTCTGTGGTCCTTTTTTGGTCAGCGTTTGTTCATATACTGCACAGACTGTAATGTGGATCCGGCAAACCCTAATCCTGCAGCTGACACACACTCAGCAAAGGAGGACTAAAACCTCAGTAATATTAAACACACACACAAAAATTAGGTTCAGTGTTTATGTAGACCACTAAAGAGTACATAATGCAAGATTTAAATAAAGATAATGCTTCTTGGTATTCACAGACTGCAAACAGGACATCAGAGGTCAAAATAAGAGTCTCCCCGATGTCCAGGACTTTCTGTGCATATTTATGAGGCGCATGCTAAGCAGCTCTGCAAGCCTCTGACACAGAGTCAGTTTGAAGGTCTCCAAAGGGAAAACCACAGAATGCTGAACACGTGACAGGTCAGGCTGCTCTGACAGCCCACACACACCCTGCATGAACTCAAAAATGGTAGGAAATGCTGCCAACTTTGTTTGGAACAATCTGCATATGTATGACCGTGGCTAGGAAACAAATACCAAAAACCCCACACTGAGCCAACTCTTCTGTTAACAATGAAAGTATTGATACCATTCTGTTGACTTTTGAAAATGAGAGTCAACAATAAAAAAACTCTGATTATTGAACACTGTCCGTGTATTAAACAGAGAGTACACCAGGATGGGATTGTAAATTCCAATATCATCTTACTGTATCCTGGCTTGGACAAACAACAGTTAGAGAGAAAATGTCACATCAATAATACGTTTCTTCAGACTCTGTATGTAGTATATTGACTCGTCAATATCCTCCTTGAACCTCAAGTCACAAGATTAAGCAGAAACCATTTTTCTTGCTCTTGTAGAGTGGCAGTAACATGTTTCCACTCACCTGGCCTCCGTGACAGTGGCTATGTCAGAGCCAAGGCTGTGTGGGCGTGGAAGAGTGCAGATGAAGTGCAGATTGACTGGGCTGAATGCTCGTACTGTCCCGTCAGCACATCCACAGAATATCAACTCCTCTGTCACAGACAGTGAGGTAGCCAGACCAGTCTGAAAGACCAGCACAAAGGAACAAAATGTTAGCCGTTAAAAACAGGAAACAGCAGACTCAAGGAATGCCAGTAGCAAAAAGATCCATCATCACCATTTAGAGCTTGGGACATTAAGTAAAAGATTCCGCATTTTTGTATAAGAGCTTCCGCAATGACTCCACAGAGCAGTGAAAAGAAAATCTTTCAAGAATGTACATTTATCTTCCTTTGAAAATGTCAGCACTGCATTACTTTTGTGTAAATATGCCATGACAAATGCCATGACCAACCCTTCATGTTTTTTGTGGCATTTTTTATTATTCTTTTTCATTCTAGTACAGCATTTAAGAGAAGGTTTTTTAACAACAGCAGCAGTATTTCTGGAATGCTGTTTTATATTCCCAACTGCAAATGAAATGCGTGATGCCATAGTTCTTGAGCCACCTTTCGTAATCAGTAAATAAATCAGGGTTGGAGGAAATACAGAATATAAAATGGGGCACTGTCTGCCCTGTTTTCTGGTTCAGAAGGGTTTAAAAGCCAACTCATTCTATCCTATTAATGCAAAGATGCACTAAAGTCTTTCTAGACCCACGGGGGTGTGAAAGGCTGAGATTCTATATGTGAGCGAAGTAGATTTTACTTCAGGACCAGCTTAGAAAGAAGAATGAATTTATTTATCAGGAACACTTGATTAGATTAGATGTCCTTGATATAAAAAACAAAACAAAAAAGTTGTTTGAACATAAAGGGATGTTTTCTTGATTTCTTGAAGTTTAGCAGATCCTCATGCATTTTTGGACAATCAAATCACAGCATGGCATGGAATGTGACACTCTCACAGTTAATGAAGTTTTAGACAGAGAGCCTTTTGTCCCTCACTCTTTCTCATTCACACATATATAACCCCACACACACTTTTTGTCTGTGCAGTGAACAGGGGCTGCCACACACCCCAGACCGAGCGAGCTCCCACCTGCTTGAAGCGTGACCCAGTTTGCATGAGGTGGTGACGGTGAGGTGGATCTAAATTATCTGTGAATTCATTGTTTGTGTCAGGTTCACCCAGTGACTGCTCAAGCCTACAGTACCCTCATCACACTACCTCAAATATCCACTGAGGGAATCAGCAGTTTGTGGTTTCAGCTGCACACTTGTTTCACCATAATGTAATTATGTTAGACTGGAAACAGAGGAAGACTATTTAATTAATATGTGAGGCAAAAATAATAGAGATGCCTAAAGACATGTCCTTTGTTTTTCTTCACCAGTCTATGCTGATACAGCAACACAGCAACACCGTACAGGCAACACCACGTAAGTACTTCTCCCATTTTTCAATTTAAAGCCAAATCAAGGTTATAATAATTGCAGTTTTTAAAGACACAAATTATTGCATTACTAAGAATGCATCACTAATGAGGTAATGCTGTATGTCATTATACTGTGTATAGGAACAGTAAACACAGTGCAACTGACACAGTGCAACTGACACAATACAACGTGAACACAAGACAGCAATGAATCTGGTTTCAATAATGAAGGAATGTCTGGGTGCGGATTGGTGTGATCATGATGAAGAACCACATGGGTCAGACACACCCAGTAGGGTGAATGAATGGCCACAAGTGTGGTCAATTCAGGGGTCCTTGAGCTTTCAAATGAAAGGTGAAACTGGATAGTGCAGCCCCGATAAACAACTTACTGCGATACTGTCGTTTTTCTGGGCAGTGTAAGAAGGGAGGAAACAGAACAGGCTAATATCAGACAGAAGCATGAATATTTAACACATGCACACACATCAGAGCTCACAGCTGTTTAGATTTTAAAAAGCCCCCAAAAAACAGCAGGGTCTTCTCTCAGGATACCACAGATGGGCAGAGACAAGATGCACAAAAATAACACATGCAAAAGCCAGTCAAAGACCTTTTCTGTAACTACTAAAGAAAGTGTTTCATAAGATCAGCTAAACGGTTTATCTTATTCTGCTTATTTTAAAGCCTTCCATAGACTGCAGCATGAAGTCACTTGACAGGCACAAGCTGTAATATTCACTCACCCTGAGCTCCACCCACTTATCCAGGAGTCTCTTGTCGTTGAACTCGCACAGCAGGCCTGAGGAGGTGATGCAGAATGTGCTGTCAGCCTTGCGACCCTTTCCACAGGCTACATCAGTGAAGAAATTATTCCTGAGCTCTCCCAACAGCCCGGAACGGCCCAGTAATGGCACTGTGGCGTTGACCTGTGTATGATGATAGGGCTCGTTTGAGTTTTTTGTCAAAGTGACAGTTTTATTATAAATATATGCCTATAATTCAGATCGTTAACATAAAAAAGCAGAGGGCAGTAAGTAAACAATACAAAGAAGAGCACTCATGACAAGATAAAGGTCATAAGCTGTGTACCTTGGAGGACTTTGTGTGGTCCAGGTACCAGAACTTCACATGCCTGTTCCCTGCTGTGACGAAGTAGGAGCTGTCATCAGAAAACGACACTGCCATAACTTTACTGGACACTTTGTTGGCAGCCACCACCACATTTTTCTGAGAGGAATATAAAAAGAAATGTTGCAACATGGCAACACAGGACAGGGGGCCTATTTCAGGCTAACATTTCAAATACTGGGCCTAATCTGGACAAAAAACCTGTCAGGGTTACATGAGGCAAGAATGTCACGCACCTTCCAGGCCCAGACATTCACAATCATGTCATGCTGGTAGCCCACGCTGACGATGTACTTGCTGTTGGGGGAGAAGGCCACGCAGGCCACTCCGTACTTATGCTCCTGCAGTTCTGCAACCTGAGTCCTCTCCACCACGTCCCACACACGCACCGCAGGCATATGACCACTCTATACAGACAGATAGAGGGTAGAGAGAGACATGGGGATAGAGAGAAACAGACAGGAAGAGATGAAGGGAGAAGGGACAGAGAAAGAGAGTGAGAAAGAAACAGAGAAGGGGAGAATTTAAAATATTCATTAATTATATTCATCCAGAAAACAGGATGACTAATCAAACAAACTAAAACACTCAAAGAGACATAAATGATTTGGGGACAATTTTAATCAAGGTGTTTTTGGATTCCAATTTGCAAAGTTTTGGCATTAGGTTAATATGTACTTTGGTCTCTCCTTGTACTGAAAGGTGAAGGTACACTTCAGTCTAGTTATTATGCAAGTTACGCAACTCAATCTGAAACAGATCAAGAACTGTAAGTACGCAGAGCAATGAGAGGATTTACTGCAGGAGATCTGTGATGACTGTACTAAAAGCTTCAGCAGCCATGTGATTATCATTCAAGACTGCTGCAACCTTAACACCGTGGCAACCCAACTGTCAGCATATAGGCAGTGGGTCCAGTCATCTCACTGTATTCGAAAGGATCAGCTGAGGTCAGCTTTGCTACGTCCTGATCAGTGTGCTGCGGATAGCAGGAATGCATTGTGCCGTGAACACGTGAATTTCCAGCGTGCAAAATGTCTTCCAAATCATACTGCTTGCAGGAGGTGCCCAGCAAATATTGTGTGAATATGCTGAAGAGATCATAGAACAGTACAAGCCATTCAGCCTGATTCTAAGACAGCGAGACCTTTAGTTTGTGTTTAATGATTATAATGATTATAAATATTATAAAACAGTAAATATGATCTGTACTTCAAATTTTGTGGAGCTTCTGCTTCAGATATTATAAGCCACTTTATCACATCACTTTCCATGCTGTCATTGAAGGAATGTCTATTTTGACTGTCCGCCTTGCGGAACGAATGACAGAAAAGTCCAGTCACCCAAGTGATAATCTGAAGTGACTCAGATGTGTCTTTATTTTCAGGCCAAAATCACCCCAAAATGAATGGAGGTGAATAAAGAGCTTATCTTAAATGGCCCTAAGGAATTCACTTCTGCGCAAAGTCCAAATAAACAGCAGGCAAACTTATTCTTTAATCTTGGCTGATTTTCCAATGAAAATGAATTAAGCCAGGGAATCACCCTCATTTAGTTTGTACTACTTTGCCTGATTTCAAATTACTGGGTTTTAAGGAATGAACATGACAAGGCCAAGTAAAGAGCAAATAATGTTGGAACTTAATAAATGTCACAAGAAATGTGCTAGTGAGTTTCAGAATGTGAGTTAGATATATCTAGGATGGAAGTTTGAATGTAAAGAAATCAGAATCCGGAACTCTGATTGCTGCACCTCTGAACATTCAACAAATAACAATCATATATGCATAAGGAGGGTCACACAGTATCATATACCACAGAGCCCAAGGGTGGAATGAAACAGCTGTATTGTGTTGCATGCCGCAGCAGTTTATTTTCATATTTCTCCACCTACAGTAGCTTTATCTGACAGATTAAAGAGCTGGTTTAGAGGGACTCATGTTTCATGAAATGGAGCTGTGTCTCAACCTTACACTTCAAAATGACTGCAAAAACTCAATCCATTTCCAGACCGAAAACACCCCAAAATGAATGGAGGTTAATAAAAGGCTTCTCTTAAATTGTCCTCTTGTATCCTCTCAGTTCACTTCTGGTGGCATGCTTTGAAAGGTAAATTCTGGGTGCCTGGGCTACCCTCACTTAGAGTAAGGGTTAGCCACAGACAGACCACCCCACACAGTTTTCCTTCTGCTCCTGTTTTTCCTATTATGTCTGTCCCTTTCTTCCTCCCTCTCAGTCTCTATACACTACTTCTCTCCAGCTGTATTTTTTATAACCCCCCAACCCCCCACATACACTCTCCTCTCTGTCCTCTTTTCACCTCCTCCTGATGGGAGACAGTATGTGTATGCGTGCGTATGTGTGTGTGTGTGTGTGTGTGGGGGGGGTGTATAGGCTGGCACCATGCTGCCTGTTGCCACAGCAACCGGGTAAGCACACACACTTACATCGTTTTCACACGCGCTGGAGGCAGAGGCTCCTCCTGAACGGAAGGGATTAGTTGTGCTCACCACCGAAGTCTTGTGCAGTGTGTGTATGGATCAGTGGATTAGGGTGGCACACAGCTCGCTCTTCCCTCGTGTTCAGCCATGCTAACTGCAGCCAAAAGGATCAGAGGGCACCCCATGTACTCAGGGTTCGCACTGAATCCTCCGAGTTGGAACAGTTACAACCCCAACAGTGCACACGTGCATGCAGACAATCTGGTGCTAAGCTCCAATCATCAATGTCTGCATTTATTCTTTTATTATACAGGTGTGTCCTGTTGGCTGAGGTAGGCATTTGATCAGGGTGGAACATCTTCAAGCAGGACACTTCTTCCAGACTTTTACTTCGATATTACTTAAACTGATCATTCACTAAAAGACTTAAACAATTTACACAAGCCAAAATGTGGTAATAGAGCCAAGAAAGAATGAAAGTTCATATCCTAATTTAAAGGCTTGCTTATGTCGTTTCTGACACGGCTAGACACACTGTTACCAATAAAAAGATATAGGCTTCAGGACTGTTTCTACTGCAGCTTCTAGCTTTGTAACATACTATTGTCGATTTATGTTCTGAGGCCCATTATTTTTAAGCCAAAACTAAAACGAGCAAACTTAAAAGGAAAAAATCACTGACTGAACAAAAATGCTTTCAGCTTTTGCTTTAAAAATTTTACCAGGAATCTAGAGAATTAAAAATAGTTGATACTAGGAGTACACAGTGAAGGTCAGAAATGGTTGCTTATTGTCTCAAAAACAGACAGTCATATTTTGATTTTGGTTGATTTTCGAATCTATATAAAAGTGAGCTATGGAGACACACTATTTAAACCAATATGTCACCTCATAGTGTTATACAGGCACTTGTTTCTCATTCTGGATGTACCACATGATTGTAATGTACTTGTTTTTAAGAAATAAACAGAACAATTTGGCATGGTAATTTAATAATTTAATAAAACGGTTAATGAAAAATGTGCTAATGTGTTTGAGTGTGAGCTTGAGGGGGGAAATGAGAGAAGGCTCAAATAAATCGCCATCAGTTACTTTGGATGTAAAGAAATCAGAATCAGCATCACTGATTACTGTCCCTGATTAATACTTATTCTGTCTAAAAGTCTAAACATTCTACAAATGACAAGTAATACCCGTACCAGGACAATCAGACAGTATGATAAACCACAGAGCCTGAGGGTAGAATGAAACAGCTGTATTGTGTTTTCTTTCATTGTTCTGCACCTGCAGTGGCTTTAACTAGCAGATAAAAAGAGCAGATATGGTTTCGTGACATGGAGCTATGACATGAGTTCACACATCAAAATGGCCACAAAAACTCACCTCGCCTGTGACCACATATTTGCCGTCTGGTGAGAAAGCTAGAGTGGTGATGGTCTTCCTGAGTTGAGAGAAAAGAGAGGGAAGTGTTTCAGTTATTTTGCTGAAGTGAATGCTTCCTGTCTGCTTAAGAGGCTTCCTGCCTGTTTGGCTGGTGCTCATTACCACAGTGGTGACTCACTGTGTGATCAATTTCATGGACATGCCTTCACAATGTCAGCTAGAAATGAGCACTACTGAAACAATTAAATCCACTTTGGTCAACATCTGAATGGTGAATAAAAGAGAGTTTTAACAATACATATAGGATGTAAACCTTTTAGTGCAAATTATCGAGCTGAATACTGCCGTAAGTAAGGAGCCCTTGAGCTGAATGTTGAAACATGTTGAATCCTGACTGCACACAGTTAATCACCACCTTTAATAAAAAAGGTCATTACGATGTTTGGAAAGAGGTTACATTCCATGGGGGTTTGTCAAATCACTGCCTGCATTTGACTAAACACTTGTAAAACACTCATTCCTTCTTAAAGTGGTAATGACAATCAACAAACGAATAATTAAAGTGTAAACAAACTGTGGTTAATGGCATCAGCTCATAACAAGGGAAAATTCTCATTTCATTTATTTGGTGTCAAATTGTGTAATATCCTGTGGCTTTTGTTTGTGGTAACTTTAAGTTTAGACCTGTGTTAATATAATTAAAAGGACACAGGATCATGGATTACTCTAAATATACCTTTGGTTTAATCCATAACTTTGGTAATGTTTATGTTTAGTGACTATTACAGGAGACATTATTACAAACCAGGCTTTCAAAAAATCTTGTTCTGAATTGAGTGTGCAATAAGGTAGTTAATATAATAGAAACTGGGAGACCTACTTTGAACTGTTGAGAATGTGATACTGTTTGTTCTTCCTGGGGTTCAGAAGCACCACCACACACCTACAGCAGAGAGGATAAACATTCATGAACATCACAAAGTCCTTAATGCTACAAGCTGCAAGATGCATCATATAACACATTGAAAAATAGACCAGAGTATGGAAACAAAGTAGTGATGTGTAAATATGCAAAGTATCACAAATATTAAATCTCGAATTCACATTATCTTTGGCCACATATTGAGTGAATCTGACAGTTTTACAAAACAATTAATTAAATCATGTTTCCTTGTAGTGTGTTTATCCTCCTTAAAATGGTTTCTACAGTTTTCCAATATAATCAAACCATATTTACCACGCAAAAAACATTAACAGCCCTTCTATGAACACATGCACAGACATGTAAACAGGTGCGCACAGACACGCACGCACTCACACAGCAAACATACTGCAGTGTTCATCTGCCTTTTCCACAATAACAGCCAGTTCACTCGTTCCTCAATTCACATGTATATTTAAATGTGCATTATGAACTATTACCCTTCTTTTAATTCTAATATCTGGTGAAACTGAATTGTCTCAATACCAAAAAATTAGCTTAAAATGTCATGAGAATACTGGTTATATCGTCATCATGCTGAAGTATAAAAGAATATTCCATATTCAGCAGTACTTTATGGAGTTTCATGTTTTCACACATATGTCGCAGCTGATTACAGGAGCACTGTGTAAACACTACTAAAACAATGCAATAACACACACACACACACACACACACACACTTTTGAGGACATACAGGTCAGAGAAACAATCAATTTCTCTCTTTTTGGCGAAGAACAATCCACCCAACCTCCCCACTCAACACATCTCCAGATATTTATGAGAACTTGCACCCCACCCCCAACTCCATATCGCCTGATATCACTCCAGCAGTGTTTAAATTTCGAAGAGGTGGTGAGAACATGTGCATGTGGCTGAACGCCATCCATTTAAAGTGGGTTAATTGGTTCACAAGATTCCCTTTCCAAATCTTGTTACTTCATCAACAACTTCAATTTATTTTAAGAAACGCTCAGATGTTAAGGGGGCAAAGGGCTTTTCCACAATAAAACAAAGTGCAAAAACCTAAAAGCTTTGATATTCTCCAAATTATTAAGTTACAGGCTCCCTACTATGGGCTGAATTACACAATTGCACACAACTTATACTTTAAAAATGCTTTTTTCCACCAAATTGTGTTCATGGATAGATAGGAAAAATAGGACATTAGCCCTCCAGGATCAATGCTGGACACCTCAATCTAAAAGTAGGCTTTTCCTCAGACAACTCATACACCCAATTGCCCTCAAAACGTGTTGGTTTTTTAGTCTAAATTTGTCACAGGACTGCACTGGATTCAATCTTTTTTTCACTCCAAAACCTGCTTCATCCATCAACAGCATTTTACCTTCTCTAGAAATACGTACAGAAATACCCTCATTACTTTACACACGGACAAAGAAACCCCACAAATTGACACACGAGATGATTTAAATCTCAGGTTCTTCTTTAGACAGAGTGTCACCTCTGTGATTTGGCATTCTGCCTAAACATGAAACAAACAGTATAAATTAATTTATTTTAAGGGCATATATGTGCTATAGGTATCTTTAATAATATGATCTTATGCTCCTAAAACCATTAATACAATTATAATTATATAATTATAACTATTTTTATAATATTAGCTGCAAATAAATCTATATTTGCCATCATAAAAATGTTAGTCTATGTTGATTCCCTCAAGCCACAGTTCATCTAGTTAGTTAAATGTATTTATTCACTTATATTCTTAACAATGAGTGTGTTTTTGTATTTAGAAATCAGATGGTAATAAAGCTGTAACAATATGTTTTTTTTGTTTCAACCCCTATTTTTATTTAAAAATGTTAGTATCCTTCATTTACTGTGAAAGTACTGGTACGGGGATTATACAGATGTGTGTCAGCAACGCGAGACTAAAACTAAAGGCATTTATGAGGAGGATGAGGTGATGCATCAATAACATGTTACTCATTCCTCAGAAGCCCGAGGTCAGGCAGTCTTCCACTTGCCCCTTCGGTTATCAGTAAGGAAGGCACTCCAGAGAAAGGGGGACTCCACAGACAGCTAATACCATTAGTGGATTTCCAGGGCTATATATGCAGAGCTCCAGAAACAATCAACAGGGCTGTGAACCCTGAAGGAGATGGACATGTGTGCACACACAGCAACATGACTCGTGCACAAAGGGGGGTGGGGCAGCACAACCCAGATTGCATAAAAGATATGTGAAAAATGGATAATGTTGTACAAGAAAATATGACAATAACACATCTCAATATCCCACATCTCCTCCTGCCTGCAACACAACATTCTCTGAAATGTTATCCCTATTTTACTTCTCTGACAAAAACTGCATTAGCAGAACACAACTGAATAAAATGAACATACTGTCTGTGTTAAATTTCACACTATGTGTTTTTTTTTTTTAAGTGCTGGACACACATAAAACACAGAGGTGAGAATACAACCCACAACGTGTTTTTTTTAACACATCTGTTTTGCTGTATTGAGAATGCAGTAGGCAAAATGAGAAGTTGCTGTTTCACACAAAATTACACATAGAACAACAGCAGAATGAATAGCAGGGCGCCTGGAACAAAGACAGCACTCGTTCAGTCTCACATATTATGTTTTGCCTTAATTAAATCTTTTCCATAATATTTAGGTGAACGGTTTTGCATGGATTTGCATGATTTGTCCCCTGTGTTGGGGGGCACTAAACGGAAATCCCATTCCCTGATGGAAAATAACTGCTAACTCAAAATTGTACAGCTATTTAAGCTAGATATTTCATAAGGGAACTTCCTGTCATTCTTTCCTTTCTTGAAACAATTTGGGGCATCACAAAGCAAGAATGTGATTATGTGCATCATGGGTAATTTATGTTTTTTACACAAATGTTTGCAACTGATACAGACACTGAAACGTAGTATCCCAACCTTGATCTGACACAATCACACACAAACCCATAACACTGTTTGAGGGTCTTCCAAGAGCACTGTGTAAACAGCAATCATTCACAGTTCACTAAAAAAACAACACAACCCTGCCAATAAACACAGACACAGACAGACCTACGTAAACACATATTAAGATAACTGTCTGAACATACATGTCAGGAAAAATCAATTTGCTACTTTTTTAGAATGTGTGTTCTACGGCGTTATACCACTATAAAAACCATATTAAATATTCCACCTTCCAATTAAACGGTCCTAAATGTAAAATCCAGTAAAGAACCATATTTAAAAGACATGTCATCTTCTACATAATCTCTCAAATGTAAAAAAAATGTTTCCATTTGAATTACTGTAAAGATTTTTTAAGGCATTGTCCATGTAAACCTTTCCAGCATCTTAATTCAAGGCACTGGAATAACAATACTGGAGCTCGACAAAGAGCAGGAATGAGAGCGGAATCCTGGACGCTTCAGAGCTTCACTCAAGCGTGGCTAAAGGCAGACCACACACAGCAAACGAGGACAGCCAGAGGATGCGACCCCAGCATGCTCCTCGTCCCACTCCACACAGCATGCCCTTAAGTATTTAAGTATTATTCCTATTGTTAGACTGACTTATGCTGAAGCTAAGCACGACTGTATCCTTCTCTTGTAAGGCTAGTGTTTTAGAAGTAGGACAAATGCCAGTCATATTTGTAGTGTAAACTCATACTACACATTCAGGCCTGCCTTCACTTGAAGTTCAAGTGGATGTACTAGAGCTGACAAACTGGTTATGTTTCTGGATGGGGCTGCGCTAGCCAAGTGTTCTCTCGCAGTGTGAGGGACAACAGAGCACACTGATCTGAACAGCTGTCACCACGGATTCCAGCAAACCAGGTGATTCCAAATACTTTGCAAGTTTCACAAGTTTATTTCACTGGAAAGGGCTGTAATTTACACTGCAAAATACAAGTGGGCTGTGGGCTGAAGATGCAGTGCCATTTGTTCAGCTCTGCAGGGCCATATGAAACATGTTTGCCCCACCTGTCAAACACAAGCTGATCCAGCTCATTATCTCAGCTAGTAGAGGACCTAAGCAGCTCAATGAAGTGGAGAAATGCATGGATCCACGACTGACATTCGTAACTGCCAAAGACCATAACGTATTATAATTATTTTTTTCCGATAATCAGAAAAATCAAAGGATCAAAAACATTAAAGCATTTATACAATGATTCATTACAGAGAATCAAAATGATGACACTTGGCTCTAAGGCTGCACAATATGGACAAAATCTCCAATTGGGCTACACATATAAACTGCAATGAGCTTCATAATGCATTTTCAACTCATGTTTTTTATATTCTTACTGCACTTGAACTTTCGGCATACATTTGGATGAAATTCAAAATATGCATCAGTTAATTCAAACCACAGAACACCATCACCCTTAGGAGCCATTCTCTGTGATCATTTTGGCATATTAGCAAGCATATGATCTCAATTCCAAACCATTGTATGACAAACCTCATCATTATATTGATACATCATTTGTTTTCCTGAGCACAAAAATGCATTTAAATGCATTTAAAGCTCACAGAACAAGTGCATGCTTCATTCAAATGAGAGCATAATTAGCTTTCGCTAATCTGGTTTAGCGCATTGTACTGTGTGAAATGTTGACCAAAAATCATTTGTATTCATTCCCATTGGAAAATATTTTTACATATAATTAGTAAACACACACATAGCTGCATCTTTACTCAACAATAACATTTAGTAGTTTCAATCCTTATAAATAAATAAATTGTAGTAAATGAGTGTCTCCATTTCATTTCATGCTATTCAGAAACTGAGCTGTGCCAGTCCAGTTTAGTCTTCTCCGCTGCATGACAGTCTTATTGGTCTCCTTTGGGGCGCACTGGAAACCCTCATTGCTCCCGCAGCTATTGTGTTGAACAATTTTCTCACATTGATAATTAGCCTACACCCACGGGCCTGTCATCACTCACTGGGATAACTACACACCTACATATACCCAGTTTTTAACCTGTATTAGTATTGACAGCTACAGTTTACGAGCTTCTGTAAAATGTGTTTAATCAAGTAGGGTCAAATGATATCTTGTTTGTTAATCAGTACTGCAACACTGGCCGTTGATGTACTATTAACAGACTGCACTAACACTCTAAATAATCACAAAGCTTTTTATTGTATATTTTTTTATCAAGCCACATGATGGGCTATTTAACTAAGAGTGAGCAAAACGGCAAACTTGTAATATCACAATACAGATTCAATGATAGGATAAAGTTGGATAAGTAAGTTGGAACAAACATCATAATTTAAAAATTGTTTCTTAGATATTCTAATTTCTTTATTTTTTGTGCCACATGACAGGTTAATATAATCAGAATATCTATATAATTGTGGTGTAAATACTTTGAAACAGGATTAGAGACATTGCATACTACTTGTTGATATTTGAACATAAAATTATCTTTTTTTGCATGCAAGAAATTGTCTACAGTGACAGAACTGTGTAGAATCAAGTAGAGTTTACACATTTTAACTTGAGTGTGAAATAACATATTTTTGTGCCACCAAACATGCAAACAAACATTAGTGTGAGATATCTAGCTAACATAAAACATATTACAGTGTCAATCATAAGCTCATGACACGTCTCAATATTTTATTTACATTTATTTACATCCACCCAAGAGAAGAAAAAACATTGTGTTTTTTAAATAACTGACAGGATTTCCATGACAACTTTGACTACTGGTCTCAGGAATAGAAGTTTTCATACTGTCCCATCTTTCTTCATACTATCCCATGTGTTATGTGCAACTACTGCATGCATTATATGTGTATGTCACAGTGTTAATGAGGTGCAAGATGAACTGGTTAGACAAAAAGTGCCTTGCTCCATCTGGTAAATGGGATCAACCCAAGAGACAGGTGGTCAAGCCTTGCTGGGACACACATGATTGCGCACCCCCAGACCCTGCTACTTATACAACACACACACACACACACACACACACACACACACACACACACACACACACACACACACACACACACACACACA
>JBBMFX010000001.1:28449270-28464581 GCA_037832545.1 Rhabdalestes septentrionalis
ACTTAAATTTACCAGAACCTTCAAGGTATCAGCCTTTGTTTTGTTGAGTTTAAATGTCATGTTGACTGTTAATGTTAGAGAACTTTAATAAAAGTTACTCAGTGTTGGACACCTTTGTTCCTGCGTGTGTTTGACGTCATCACGACTAGTCGATTCGACCTAGACTATCTTGATGAACTAGTCGACTAGGAAAAATCTGAAGTTGTTAATGCCCTAATACACCCGTATATGCGTTCTAGAACAGTCAGTCGTTGTCGCCGTTAACCCCCCACCCCCTCCCTCCTGGCGAAACACGTCCCATAGTGCCCGCCCACTTTCAGTTGAATGCCCACCCAGTTGGTCCGCTCTGGCACCGGCACTTCATGAGTGATTTGTTGCCACGAAAAAATCTGTGACATAGGGGCTTCGTCCGCCAGCGCAAAGGGGTGTAGCAGACAAGGCCCGGATGTCACAAAAGTTAAAATGCAGAGGATATTTCAGCCAAAAATTATTAGTTCTGTTCTCAAAAAAATCTGCTTTGGACTGAAACTGCTCCTGCTGATCCACGTGAAAGTGAGTGGTTTCTGTATAGTAAAGTTGGAGATACCTGGAGGATGAGATGCAACAGGTGCTTGGAGGGCCAAGCTTGCTTTTGCAGGATTGTTCGAGGGAACTGAAACCCCCGTGACCCCAGTCATCAAAGATGAGGAGGAGGAGTGGACAATATTTTTTATAGTACTCGGTAACTGGGGTGCACTAGCGCTGAACAGCTTTTCTTGCTGGGAATTAATGTGGTTGATCACAACCTGGGTGAAAACTGTTCCCCCTGGGGGCTTGGTTACTGTGCAAAGGGATGAATAGAACAGAAGGTTAATTCTCCCCTTAGAATTACTATTTTTCGATACTATTTTTTCCCAACATACCCTGCAATATTTATACTGGTCATTTGCTGGTTCCATTAATACAGTTTCTAACTCAAAAATTAAATTCATGGACAACATCGGACTTACCAATAGGCTTGACTGATAAAGCAGCAGAAATACTTGTGTTCGTAACGTAAGTTGGCATGGCCACAGCTGTAGTGGGGGTGGCAGGGGCTATGGGAGCAATTGCTGAAATGGTGGCTCTGGCATTTTGATTATCCAGGCATACCCTCCCTGTGATGTAAGCAGCCAGTCTGTTGGCTGGATGCAAAGCCCCCATCTGGCCCAGTTCTAGCTTGGCTTGTGGGTATGGTTTTCCATTTACCTATATGAGGCAAAATCATGACAGAAGATGACAAATTTTGGTCTTGATTACTTTTTCTTTTTTACCTGAATCACAAGTCATAAGTGTCATATTAAGGCATAATTTTAGGTTTGATATGTTTTGCAGCAATTTCATTGCAGATCATTGCAAGCTTTGAAATGGTAGTGGAAACATACTGTTATATGACCAGGTGCACCAGATGGTTTCTTTTCAGCCTTTAGTAAACCTGCAGGAGTGACTTGGGAAAGAAGTGGGAGTCCTTTCACTTCACTTTTCCCTATAGTCTTAATCAACTGGGCTTCCAAATTCTTTATTCTCTCCATCCCCGCCTTTGCTTCATTCTGAGAAATGGAAACTTTATATATGATCATGGATTCTTCATCTGTCTCATGGATGGTCCTGGAAATGGGCTGGATTTGGTACTTTCCAACCCAGAAAGGGTGCGTCAGGCTGTCCTGAGCCATACGCTCACATACTACACGGAGCACAACATTCCTGCTGCCTTCGGTTTCCCACTTGCACTTGGACACAATTTCTAGTCGTTTGGTATGGCCGGAAAGAACAGGTGGTCGTAGTTCTCCTTCCTCTATTTCTGTAACATAGGAGCCCAAATGATGTTTCAGTAAAACAATGTCTTTAATAAAAGTCTCAACATGGTCTTAAAATATTGTTAGTGTACTAATACCCACCTTCTATGGAGCCCTGAAGAGTGAGATGTGGATCACCCTGCTTCAAACAATAAACAATTAATGAGGTTCAGATATATGTACACAAATACACATTTTGTTTATAAAATTCATTATATACTGCACATTCTCTATCCAGCTGCTGCTACTAATGTTTGCACAGTCATTCATTTTATTCTATCTCGATATTTGCATTTGTGCACACTCAGTGACTGCTGTAAGAATACAGTATCACATTGTATTAATTTATAACAGTACTGTGACTTCTGTTGACTGTACGGTTTGTTGTTTTGTCCTGTAATACTGCAATGTTGCTCATGTTTTTCTTGCACTCACTTCCACTTTTCTCTTTGCACTCTGTGTATTGCTGTCTTGCATGCAATTATGCAGGCTTGTGGTGTTCGGTGTTTTTATTCTTTGCATTGCACCACGGTCCTGAAAAAAAATTCTTGTTTTATTGTGTACTGTTTACGACTGAAATAACAACAAACCTAACTGACTTGACTTAATACGTACACACACACTACCCTACCCTATTTACATTCTCACCTTGGTGCCCTGTTCAGTACAAGATGGGTTTTTCCTACAAAATGGCCTTGCACGTGCACAAGCCAGACTCTCCTCATTGTCCTTGATCCTGCTCAAGCCTCCCCCATTCACCTGGACAGAAAGAGTGACATGAGAAATTTTAGATATTACAGAAAAAATCCAAACTTAAGATAAGAACGTCCTCTAGTTGGATAACAGAAAATCCCCAAAATTTCAGACAAGTTCCTCTTCTACATGGATAAATCTCATTACAGCATTTTGTATGTCTATGTGAGCCTGGTGTAGCTTGAATACATTAAAAAGATCTGACAAGTTCAAATACTTATGTACAAGTTATACCAAAAAATAGAATGGGTTTGTAAAAGCATTGAATCTCACATTTTTATTAGGCAAAGGATGGAGAAAATGGTCCAAATCTTGCTGTAGCTGCGGAGACAGGAGCTGAGCCTTGTGGGACTTGGATGGTGTAGGAATAAAAAGACACTCTGCATCTGAGTCGTCTTTCTTATCCCATAATCTTTTCACAGATCTGGCTGGCTCAGGTGTTGCTTCAGGGCCTGACAGAACTGCAAAACAAAGACAACATAAGGCTTATGAACAGTATTATTTTATTTTATAAATAACCCTTCTTGAGAATTTTTTTTTTACAAAACATCCGAACATAAGTAATGACAGCAGGTAGACATACTATATTTTTTCTTTTTTTTCTTCTTTTTCACTTCAGTTCCATTTTCATCTGTTCCACCCTGAGGTAAGGGTTCTGTCTCCATGTCCTCATCCCCGGTAAGGTTTTTCAACACAACTACTTTACGTCGAAGGCAGTCACAGCCCAACATGCACTGCGGTTTGCCACAGTGGTGCTGACGCCTCTCCTGAGCTAGGCTTGCACATATACAACCCAATCGGCAAAAATCATTAAGGCAAGGCGGAGCACGTCTCTTTATAATGGTAGAAGCGTTGCTTTTTACTGTAGCCTGAAACCAGAGGGGGGCGACAAAGAAAGGAAGATTGAGAGCAGGAAAGGGCAGAAGATTCAAGATGTCAATCAAGATGAGGAATTTAACATGAAGAAACTACTTCAAGCATAACAAATACCTCTGCTGTGACGAGGGCGGATAAAGTGATCGCTGCCCGTTCCTCAGTGATGCAGGTGCGATATTTTCCTTCCCAAACTGCACCATCCTCTACATCCATTAATTTAACCAGGACCTTAGACAGGCCAGGAATACGCCCTGCAGCTCCTGATCCAGGGTTACTGGAATTAGAGTCCTGACCCACAGTCCCTGATACACTATTTACAGTAGGCTTTCCATCAGGCAGTAGAGATGCTTTTAAGGTCCTAGATCCCTTCTTGGTCTTAATTTTAGATTTGTTGATAGGAGATAAGCTAAAAAGTGACGGCTCATTGCTTTCTGGTTTTAAGGAACCAACAACTGTAGATTTCTTAGATAAGTTTTTTGCAGCAACAGCTTTGGATTTCTTTGATGTGTTTCCCCCCAACTTGTCAATTTCTTTGTTTTTAGATGCAAAAGTAAATTTCCTACATGCAGAGAAAGGCTTGAGTGTAGAGGCTGTGGATGGAGGTGCCTGTTTTTTCAAAACACTGTCCAGAGTACGGACATAGCTTGTGCTTTTAGTGGGCAGCTGGTAGGCCACTGGAGTGACAACAGCTTGGGAGAAGCTGGCAGCTCGTTCATCAATAAGCTTGCCTTCACTTTCTAGATACTCATCCAGCATGTCGCTACAGAAAGCAGAAAGATTCTTTTGCCCTCCATCGGTGGTGGTACCTGCTGAACAGAATAAATGAGATGAGATTATTGGGATTAACTCAAACCTGTCAGACAGCCAAGAGATGGGTAATAATAATCACTAAGGATGCAAACTCATTCCACTTTCAAAACTGGAGGTTTACTGATTTAGGCCACTTTGATTTTCATTTCTCGACAAGGGAGTTAGGGACATGACCAAAAATTTTATCAACAGTGTTTTCACAGATTTCTGATGGCAATGTTGGTGGGGAAAAAGTGAGATTATTTTAGGGCATTAACGGAAAAGTACATGTCAACGCCCCCTGAGAAAATCCAATAGTCGTGTTTTTTTCCTCTTGGTGTGAGTACTTGTGTACACAATGCAGTCTCTGCATCTGATTGTCTTATGCGGACACGTATTCCTTGACTTAAACATTAACAACGTGCCAGAAATATTGCAAGTTGCATGAGAAATAATGCACATGAAACCACTGAACATACCAGTCCTTGGTTTGTGGATGTCTGTTTGCTTGTGTGAGTGTGGTCTGAAAACAGCTGACAACCAGTGGTATCTTTTATTCACACACCAGCACCCTCTAACTGTAGGAACTACTCAGTGCTGTCTCCTGCATGGGGTGGGTGATGATGTCCAACAGGGGTGACAGTTGAGCCACCATTACCCGGTCACTCACGTCCTCCACTTTGTCCAGGCGGCATCCTAAAACAGGCCCTCCATAACATTCTTGCCCCCAGTGGAGATGCATCTGCCCCAGCAACCCACGCAACAAAAGATGGTTGATGCCACTACAAAGTCATAAAAGGTCTACAGGAACACTCACTGCATTCCAAAAGACCGGAGCCTCTGCAGCATGTAAAGTCCACTCTGTTTTTTTGTTTTTTTTGTAGAGGGCATTCATGTTGAGTCCATTCCTAGATCAGTACTCTGCACTCCCTGTAGTCCCATTAAGTAATGTGGCACAGTAATCAGTGGAATTTTGCAAGAAGATTTTGATTGCATTGTAGGAGAGGTCCGCAGTGTGAATAGTGAAAAGAAACATGCCGGTCAAACACACAGCCCTGGATCCTCACATACCGCGGTTGGTCAGTGATGTCGTCCAGAATCCATGTGGAAAAATTAATGTCCAGCTTGAAGATGTTGAGGTCCTTGGGATGTGGGGTCTTTAGCAGAGGTACCACACAAAAGGTATTCCAGAGGTCCGGTGGTCTCCTCGGCTTCAGGCTTAGGCTCAATTACTACACATAGTTCATCTGTACAGGACTTGAGAAGCCTTGAGGCCATGCCACCTGGACCTTTCCCCTTCCTAGCACTAATCTTCATCAGTTACTTCCAAACCCTGGTTATTGAAAGAGACAGGCAGCAGCAGGTTATTGTGTGGTGGAGCTTGTGGTTGGTGGGTAAAGGCAGTGAAGACTAGGGTAAAGGCAGTGAAGAGTGCCTGAAGTGAAGCTGAGGTGGGGTTGGGAGTGTCCGTCGCAGATGGTGGTTGCAAAGGGGAAGACAGAAAGTGGGCAGGGGAAGATAATGAATCAAACCTGTTGAAATTCAAGTGATTCAGTTCAATTGTCCACCTCACGTTGCCCACCGGCAAACAGCTCTGTTCCTTCTTGTTCTACGGCCTCTTCAGACTGTTATACCGCAGCTGGTTCTTCATCCTCTTCCTGTAGCTGTCTTTCTCGTCCCTTAACAGTCTATCCAGTTCTCTCTGCACACCCTTCAGCTCCTCCTCATTTCGTGATTTGAAGGCCTTCTGTTTCTGCTTGAGAACGGCTTTAATTTCAGGAGTAATCTAGATTTGTTGTCTGGATAACACTGCACAGTCCTAGAGCGTACACTGTTATCCACACATTCATCAATATTGCAGTTCACAAGATGCAAGTTCACACAGTAGAGTCAAAACAGTTCTTTACAGCCTTCTCAGTCTCATCCGGTAGTATGGTCTCAAGCAAATAGCTAGCAGCTCACGGTCTCTTTCTGCCTGCAAAGCTTGAATCCAGGCAGCACCACTTTCGTGTCAAGATTTTGACCAGTCTCTGCATTTCCTTGTATTCTATCTGATGCCAGGTTAGCACCACTAGTTCATTCATCTTGTTGGGAAGAAATCTTATAAGTTCCATGATAATGGAGGGGAGAGCTGGTCTCCTAGTGCAGAATTGCTACCCATCCCACCCCCACACCCGAAGTGACAACCCTGTCAGGGAATGTCAGATCTCTCCTCATATAGCACCACTAAATCATAGAGCACTAACCACTGATGCTGAGTTTAAACAATGGAGCTGCACATAAAAAGTGAAAGCAATGAAATGGCCAAAACAAACAACAGTAATTATGTAATTACAGAATTTTGATTGGTTTGGGAACATGATACTAATGAGGCAATCATGTAGACATTTAGTGAAAATGGACCCATGTTAACACCTGACCTCTCAGACGGAGCTCGGAGCTTTTCTCATGTGCACTGCACATGCCAAACACAGAGAACAAGATCCTATTTTTTTTGCTAAGTAACACAACTGATCGATTTCGGATTCAAAATGGCAATTTTCACTGAAAAGCAATACATCTGCATCCCTGATCATGACAAACTATGTCACAACATGGTTACCATCATTACTTTTAGAACACAAATCACTACAAGGGAGCATAACT
The DNA here is from genome assembly GCA_037832545.1 of Rhabdalestes septentrionalis. Lineage (NCBI taxonomy): Eukaryota > Metazoa > Chordata > Actinopteri > Characiformes > Alestidae > Rhabdalestes > Rhabdalestes septentrionalis. The sequence continues at coordinate 28,456,149 of JBBMFX010000001.1, forward strand.
AATCTTTGGTTATCTGATTTAGTGCAGCACAATAAGTAAAATAAGTAAAATAACAATCATTGGTACTCAGTATTTTCATAGTTTAGTTAGTTCCTAATAGTTTTTTTTTTTACTAAGTTACAGAGAGAAAGTATATTAAAATCCCATTAAGATAAGAAGACACACCTCCAGGAAGAAGTGAGGGGCTTGACGTGGCAAACTTGTCTCTCCAGCCTTTAATTTTAGTGAAGTCAGTAGTTTTCCCGGTCCTAGAAACAAAGGGGACTGGAAAGCCCAAGAAATTTAACTGACAATAAAGGGGCAAATGATTTAATAAAGGATTTCAGTGAAATGTGCTACTCACCCTGAGATGAGGCTGGACTCACTGAACTAACCCCAGGTAAAAGGACAGGTGGAGGAATAGGCAAGCACACACCAAGGTACTGTAGATCAATTGCCAAAGAAAGATCCAACAAGTTCAACTTCAGGCCAACTGTAAACATGAAACATATAAAAAGATTACATTTGTTCCTTTAAAAAACAGGTTGAATCAAGCTGAGTCTAATCAGTACTATGCAGTGAAGAAGCGACTTAAGGTTTTAGGACAATATATTAACAGATTTCCTTCTCTAAAATGAGCAGAGCACACAAGGACAATTCCTTCACAGTTCATCTGATAGAGAACCATGGATTTTTTTTCCACACAAAACTTTAACACAAATAATTGTACCTGCTTGCAGCACTGGGTGGATGACTTGTCTGTGCTTCATCATTTTTAGATCACGTAGAAGGACCTTTTCAAGTTCATCAATTCTTTCCTCTAGTTTTGGACTGTCTTCATCTGTTTCTTAAAGTAAGACGAACTAGGTCAACATTAAAGGCAACTAAGTAATGAGGATTACTGTACAAGAAATTTACATTTTTTTGTCTTTACCATCTATATTTTCTGTGGTTTTCTGTAAGGATTCCTCTTTAGCTTCATCCCCAAGATGAATTTCAAGAGCTTTCTGTTCACAAGAGACAGCACATAAATATGAGGTAAATGCAAATTTAAGTCTCTCTTAGTGCACCAAACAAAGTTTCTGGAAAAAGAAATAAAAACTCAAATAAAAACAAGAACGCTTTAAGTTACCTTTGACATAAAGGAAACAAATAACTGGCCCTCCACATCCTCAAGGTTGGGCTGCATTGGGACAGGTATGGGACCTTCAGTCACCTCAGCATCATCAGCCGGCTTTAATTTTCCACCCTTCCCATGTTTCTCCTTGAACTTCTTGCTTTCACTGTCCTGCAAGGCTTGGTTGGTTTCTTGAGAAACACACTGGTCATGGGTAACTGTTGAAGAGGTCACCTCAAGACTGATGTTCTGGGTTTTTGTCTCTGAATCTCTGGGACAGTTGGTTGGTTTAGTGATATTTCGAGGCAATGGTACAAGTGTGTCAACCACAGGTCTTGGTCTATCAAGTAAGACACAAGGTGGAAATGGGTCGAGATACTTCCTAGGAGGTATTGGCCGATCAGAAAACAGGCCTGGGGGAAATGGGTCAGGTGAAGAAGGAGGTGAGCTTAGTGGTGAGAAGTCTGCAACTGATGGTGACAAGGGCTCATCAGCATAATCATCATCATCTGACAAAGGGGACTGGAAAGGAGCATCAGGAACAAATTCAGGACAAGGGTCTTTACAGGAGTTCAAGTTAGGGTCAGCAGTGGATTCAGTGGTAATGGCACTACTACAAACAACTTCATTTTGGGGGTCATCTGTAGCAGGAAAAAGCTTAGACGAGCTGGGGGAAAGCGCACAGAAAGCATCAAATGAGGTATCTGACACATTAATATCAGATGCAGTGTCGAGTACAGCATTATCTGCTAATACAGACAAACTGAAATTTGCATCCTCTTGCTTGGAAGTGAGCGTTGTATCAGAGACATTTGTTGTAGGGGCAGTTAAAATGTTAGTGTCATGTTCAGAGTCTAGTGTTGGAGTAGCCTTTTGTTCAGAATGAATAGGGTCAGGAACATGGTCTGGGTGCGTGACAAGGATAGGAGAAAGCCTTAATGATGTAGCCCTGTCTGGCAACGTGGGGGAGGTAGTAAGTGGTGTATTAGACAATGTAGCTGGAGATAATGACAAGCATGAAGACGCCATAGTGGTAGTTGTGGTGCACGTTAAAACGGATGTGGTGACCGTTTCAGACGTCAGGGATAATTCTGGTTGTGAGATGAGAGAGGGGCTAATGCATGGTGTAGAGAGAAGTACTTTTTCAGCAATTGAACTTTTACATGATTGATCAAAGTGTGCAGGTGAACTAGAAGTTTCACATTTAGACTTTAGTCTGGTGGGTCTTGTTTTTGACTTCAACTGCTGTAGGAAGAGGGCAAGAAGAGGTAAAGGTACAGGCTCAGCCCGTTTCTTCTTTACCTCTCCACAGGCAAGAGGTTTTACCAAACAGTCTGAAATCTCCCTCCCATCTGTTATTGTAGCTGTATCACTCAATGATGTGTCCTCTTTCTCATTTATGGATGCATCTGAAATTCCACTATTGAGGTTCATTTTTATGTTTGCTGTTTCCAAATCTTGGTTTGGTGTATATTTTTTTGTGAACGAGTCTGTGGCATTTGAGAGTGACACTGTGCTGGCAATTACTTGTCCTTCTGCTTCAGAGACATTTTTTACATCAGAGTTTACACTTTCTTGCTTTGGCTTGTGTTTGGCTTCCATTTCCTCGTGGTCAAGAGTTGTGACTGAAATCTTTTCCATTTTACTGTCCTTAGATGCAGGCTCTGTCTGTTCCTCGTTGGAGGGTAGACTGCAAGTGTTCATCTGCTGGTCATTTCCACTTTGAATTTTCTCAAGAGATATCCTTTTCACTTTAACATGCGCACCCTTAATCAACTCAGACAGTCCTTCTGGCCAAGGGCGTTTCTTACTGTTGGCAAAAAAGAATGACAGCTTTTAATTCAAACTAATTTTAACTAATTTTAAAAAGTCCATACAGCACTGAATGATTTAAGTGTTTATTTTAAAGTTCATGTCTAACTGCATTTCCCACTTAAGTTGTCATCTTTATAAAAAACAATTAATTGTTAATCTATTACTTCAGAAGTCAGTCTGACTTTCTGAATAGAGAAAATGAATGAACTCCAATCTTCATGAGTCAATCTTGAGAAATTTGCTTTGTAAAACGACTTAAAAATGGTGCAGAATAGCATTGTATACTACACAACATATCAGAATTACGATTTTGCTGCTACATACTGTGATAGCAGATGTCTTTTCTGGAGAGGCTTGATGTCTATATATATTGTTTCAAATGGTATGCTTACTTCCTCTGTTCATACGGTCCACATATGGAAACTAACCTATGAAAACAGTCCATTTTCCAATCACAGTTTTTGAAATTTAAATATATCTCCAGCCCCAACAATTTAAGCATGTATTTGTCTACACAAAAAATTGTATGTCAAAGTTCCGAGAAGCATTGTTATATCACTGACACAACTTATAATAACGGAAATATAATCTTCAAGAGTATGTTGTCTCATATTTTGAACGTCAAAACGAGGGCCAAACTAATTAGTTTGCTGGATTTCGTTATATCTATTTAGGTTACAGGATCTACTAAATAATGGACATTTGCTAAATGCATCTAGCAGAAGTAGAAGTAATGTAAAGAATTAAAAAAAAAGCATCCTACAGGGTTCCCACCCTAAGTCAGACTTAAAATTCCCTGACTTTCCCTAACCAACAACCCGAATTTCCATGACCTCCTTTATAAAGAAATTTCCAATAAAACGTTTGGATGCTGAGCAGAAAAGGGTATATAAAGGGGTTAATAAATTCAAGACTGCATTTACACCATTGTTGTTGAATATAGGCAGCTCAGCGTGTTAAATGTACCAAACCCTCAACTCCATCTCTGACATCATCTACATGCATGTTTTATCTAGAAATGGCCACAGTAAAATGGGTCATTCTGAACAAAGCAGCTCTATATGCTAAAAAGCTACTTGATGTGGACGACTGGAGAAGCGCAGTGAGGGGAAGTTGAGATGAGATGGATCTTTTCAGTGTCTTCATTTTCGCAACATGTTTTCCCAGTCGCCTGGCAAGTAAGTATGACTGATTTACATACTTTATTTTGCTCTTCTATCATCATCACTTTGCACTTTACATTCTTCATTTTCAACCAAATATCTGGAAATTTACACTTGACTGGCAACTAAGACGTGAAAATACACATCAGGTTTTGGCTAATGCATTACATGCTATTAACAAAATTCCATGATAATTCCCTGACTTGGCACCCAAATGATCGAATTCCCTGACTTTCACTGTCTGGAAATGCCTTTACTGAAATTCCCTGATATTCCAGAAATTCCCTGACCTGTGGGAACCCTGAACTTATTAAAACAAAATATTTGGTTTATGTTATGACAGCTTTAAAATGTGTTGGGGTTTTTTCAGGCCCAGACATTACACATCAGTGAATCTCAATTTTACACAGCAATGATGACAACTAAATCACAAAAAATTGTAAACAGTTTCGCATTAGGAAGATGCTCCTGTGTGAATGTGGTATTAATTGTCTTGATCACTGACTAGCCGTGGTTGTGAATCTTCTTTGCATTCAGCTCTGATATTAACGATTAGCCACTGTGCAAGCCTTTTTTTAAGGACAGGCATAAATTAAAATTATATACAATACACCTCTTGCAATAACCTATTCACTGAATTATGTTTGTCATTCTGCTTCTTCTTGGATATTTAGAAGACTCAGTATCTTTTACTGTCTAAAACACTAGACATTTGGAAACAAACAAACAATCTTAACATTGGTGATGGCTGTCCTGAAGAAGTTAAAAGCACTTACCTAGAACTTTTCTCAAGCTCAGCAGTAATGGATAAATCACCATTAACAGATTTAAAGTCCTCACCAGTAGATACAGGCAGAGCCTGTCCTTTGAGGACTTTTTCAGCAGCATTTCTTTTCGCAAACAAGGTCTTGAGATTTTTCAGGGTTGTAGTCTCTCTGCTGGGTTTAACATCAATCTCCACTGTTTCAGTAGGAAGACCATTCTTGGGCTTGTAAGATCTGGAGTTGCTAGAATCATCTCTGAACCCTTTCGCAAAAGGATTGTAATCAATTTTAAGCTGAGTGATGCACAGATTTTGGTACGCTGTGACAGCAAAGAATTCTGTTTGAGGAAAACGAAAGGTTGTAACATCTGGTCCGTTTAGCTGAATGGCATCTGTGGCTTTATCTGCAGGTATAATGTGAAGACGGGGAAGGTACCGGTGCATAGAGTTTATAATAATATGACCCTCTTGATCCAAAGGGTTGTTGGTAAGTTTCAGTTTGTAGAAAGAAACAGGATTTTGCATCCAATCAAGGCCAGTCATAGGGGATTCAGGATGTACAAAGGAGCGTTCAATGTGTGGATCAGCTTTCCCATTTGTCTCCCATCGTCTGTCACTCCACTTATAGCGGTAGTTATCCACTGGATGCATGTCCATTACTAACGTATACCGCTGGAAGGGTTCCAACCCAGAGATGCGGAAGCGACAACATGGGAACATCCTACGACCTTGCTTAGTCAGAATCATCTCAGTCTGGCATCTGTAAAACTCATTCCACATATTATTGTTGTCTAGAGTGACAGTAATGCCCCTAGAAGTACTCTCTGCTGGTAAGTTCCACAGCTGGTTACTGTTGTTGGTGTTTGCCATAGCTCCCAAATGCATAGACGATACTTTCTGAAACCCTAGAGTGGATCCCCCCAAAGGACTGGTGTTCTTATTAGTCAACCGAGCTCTTTCGTCCTCACTTCTACCCCCAGGATGTAATGGCTTGAGGACAACATACAGTGGGTGAGCAGAAGAGGTCTGAGATGTGAGTGCAGATGTGGTCATGCCCTCCTGGTGAATCACCATAATGGTTTGCTTATCTGTGAGGGCCATTGAAGTGAAGTCATCTGAAGAAACTCTTGACTCCTTTAGTTCAGGTTACGTCTGGTCATTCCACATCCTTCAACCAAAATAAGAAATGTAAGTTTGATCAAATAATACTCATGCATCGTCATCTCTAAACAGGTTGTCCCTGCTGTTCTACCACCATTTGTTCCAGAACTGCTGACACCACTAATTAATATGTGCAAGACTTCATTTGATGTTTATCTGCTTATCCTGAAGAGCCATATGAATGCCTTTCGTTGTTGATCTATAAAAAAAATTATAAGCATGTCTCCCCAAACCATGCTTTATCTACTGCAATGAACATTTAAGCTTCATGCATGACTTAAAATGTGTGCCATTTGTACAGCAACAATTAAACAGGTGTCCACAAGCATACATCAAATTATTTGATTATTGTCTGCATGTCTGTCTTTTTTTCACCAAATCCTCCTCTGTCCTTGTCTCATGTGACCATGGATAACAGCTCTAAATTTCCAGTGATGATCAAACATTTGTAGGCTGAAGACTTTTTTCATAACAGACTTCCTTCTGATGAGCCAAGGCTTGACATCACAGCAGTGACATATTACTGAAGTTTGGTGATTTCTTGATACAACTTCACAACCATCACCCTTGGAGCAAGTTAAGCCTCTAAACACAGACTCCTCCTGGCATGTGTCTTCTTCCAAGCAGGTTTATCACGAGTTCATTGGTATTATCCTAACACTAGAAAGAGTATTTTCATATCATGGATATGGCTTTTAGTTTCTGTGATCTATTAACTAGGGCTGGGCACATTGACGCTTTATTATCATGTTAACACATTATTTACTTATGTTTATGAAGTTTTTTCACTCGTTCCTCAACCTCACCCACACACTCAAACAATTGAATTCATTATTGAATTCTGTGTATAATAATGTGATAAATCTGTATTCAATTGACCCTATTTATTTGGAAAATGTTTCTTCCATCAAGTGTGTTTGTACTTGGAAAAAGAAAACAACAACAATATAATAAGTAATTAAAAAAAACATTTTAAATGAAACCATCAACATTGCTAGAGTCTGATATGGGTCAACAGGTCGGCAGGACATCAGAAGAGGAGTGCAGTAGATGACAATTTCAAATATTTGACTACAGGTGACCACCAAACATCTACTGCCTGGCAGCAAAGCAGACCACACCTGAATCTGCACGGGAATCAAGAATCTGGTCACCAACAGCAGACAAGCGACTGGGACTTCAGTTCTGCTCATCTTTATAATGGAAGATAACACCGTGAAAATGGGGTCTCTCTGAAACATGAGCTCATGTTTTAGACTACATGTTTCCTCACTTGAATTCTTATAAATGTAAAAGAACAGTTGTCCAATTTTCAGAAAGAGTGGAAACAGAGAGTGTCTGTAAGTGTGATTTGACTTTTTGAAAACAGCCGTACTGCACTTTAAAACTTGGGTCATATTGAAAAATCACATTCAGAGTGGAGCAGATCCACCATGTTTTTGGGTTTCCAGTGGAATGAGACAACTTGTACAATGTGTACATCTTGCATGGTTCATTCTAAACCCTTGTGCGGCATTTAGGCTTGGTGACAGTATATATTGCTTCTTGCACTTTTGTTTAACCAGCTCTTAAAAAAGTACGGATTATAAAAAATTGGATACTGGACAAATGGCAGAGTAAAAACGTCTCTCTGAGAACGACTGAGTGGAGTAAAATCAGTTGGTGACTAAACAAACACCTTTATCTGAATTATGTGCATTCACACTTGTTCACACTCCACTCCAGTTTGTTCTCTTGAGCTAACTTCACTCAAGGCCAGGAGGCGGTCTTACTTTCTCTTTATTTCTCATTATCTTTTTCAGCAAGTGTTTTATTATCGCGATGCTTTTCCTAAATATCACACAATTCTCCAAAAAGCAACATAATGAACTGAAGGGCAATCCAGCAATTAATATACAATATCGTCTGAACACAACATCTGGATTTCCTAGGCATTGGATACAAGGAGAAAACTTAAAAGAAATTTAACTGAATAAAACTGAAGCATAAGACAGCATCTCTGAGAACAACGGAGTGTAGTAAAATCAGTTAGTGTCTAAAAGAACAGACTTATTTAAGATACGTGCGTTCACACTCGCGCCGCATCGCTTTGTGCTTCTGAGCTAACTTCACCCGAGGCCTACAGAGAACCACACAGATAAAAAACAGCAAGGCGCCCGTATTTCTCAATTTTTTTCTTTATTTTACGTATTATTGCTCTGTCAGTGAGTGTTGGAGCCGTTTGAGCGATGTAGGTATCGCATATTTTGCGTTTCACGGACAAAAACATAAGTTTCAAGTCACCTCTGGATCACCGGAGGTCGAGTGGTTTTCCCCGACGTGTATGCCTCGGCAGGCCAGAGGAACGTGCACTCCGAGACGCGCAGAATGGAGGGCCCGACTTCAAAAAAGGGTGTGCAGGAATCTGAACACGTGGGATTAACTCCTCAGTGAGT
>JBBMFX010000001.1:28466590-28479562 GCA_037832545.1 Rhabdalestes septentrionalis
CGTCTTCAGAGCTGAAACAGCTGCTCCAATTTTACCTTTTAAACGATGCTAAAATTTGCACGATTCTTTTCTGCCTTGTTTTAAAGGATAGAGAATCGTTTTGTCTTTGCACATATACAGGAATGGATTGTGCAAGGAGATAAGATTGCACTCTTTCTGTAAAGCACATTGAATTACCCTTTATATTTGATAGTGAGCTATGTAAATAAACTTGAACTGCTACTATAGCTAGGATATCTATAGTGCTGAATGGGTTAAACACGGCTTTGGTCTGTTCACGTATGACAAATGGACTTTACACTTACATTTATTTACACGTAAGCGTTTCTGAAAGGTATTGTTTTAACCTGATAGCTTGTACTGATCAAACAAACAATTTTTAAACAAAAGGGGCACAGAGCAAAACTAACCCTGGGTATTAACGTCCATTTGAATTGTGCCCAAACCTGAAACTTGTCTGAAGAAGCGCAGACAAGTGAAAGGAGGGAAACCCAATGATCATAACAAACAGAAAATACTTTTAAGTTTGAGTTTATTTATCAATGTATTATTCATTTACAGTATCAACTAATTCTCTTGGGCTACTGCATGTATGAGGAGGAAAGGCCTTTGAAATGGGCTCTTTCATATCACTGAATGTAGTTCTGAAATGAGTGTGTGGAGAATCTCTCCCATTGTAATGCCTCTCTTAACAGGTTAAAAGAAAACGTTTTGTGCATCATTTCTGTAATTCCAAAACCCTGGGATGGGCCTGCATGATCTCATAGCCCTCTCATTCTAAATATGATGCTTATGTTCCAAGCATGACATTAGTCCTTCTAAGTGTTTCGTCTCTGTATGTTCTAAAGTATGTACATTCACATGCAAATCTCTAACCGCTCCTGTAGATTATATGCCATAAAATTGCAGTTGTTTCTGTGTTGTAACATATACATTAATTTAAAAAATATATCTCTTTGATCTTCTACTGTAGATTAGACACCATAATGCCCTACGCACTCTTAATAGCTGTAACGTGTTCACGACTCATTCCACTGACAGATGTTAAATACTTCAGAAGAGGGTTCCTGGAGGACAGGAGTCCAGCATGGTTTGATTTTCTGACTCAAAACACTTGATTTAACTCAGTATTAATTTGCCAGGTTTAGACAGTATGTTAATAGCAGGTAAATCATCAAACTGTGCTTGGGACTGCAGTTCACAACTCCTGCTTAAAAATTATAATGCCTTCAGATGTACATATTGCTTTCAGAGGTTCATAATGTGTGCAACCATACAAATAAAACAAATGTTCATTAATGTACCCTAAGAAATTATAACATGCAGTCAAGCAGTGACCATATACAGAGGATATACTTCATTTGAAGAAGAAAAAAAAACATTTATAATAACAACTGATCGTATGGTGCTGCCCCTTAACAGTACCCTAAGCCTGAATATCGTCCAAGCTGGTATCTTCTGAAGAAAAAGCATTTTAATATCAAAACAACATAACACCTAAGTAGCATTTCAAGACCTGTATGTCAAATGTTCATGTCCCTTAATATCCCTTGATGCACAGACTACTGTAACCATTGTTATTACATTTGCTAACAGAATGGACAGGATAAAGCTATTGGACCTAATAATACTGAGAGTTGCTGTGTGCAAATCCATTAAATCTAATGTATGACAACTCCAGAGAACATTTCTTGAAAGTTCCAGAACTATGGTGGCGTTTAAAATATAATCTCAATGATGCAACACAATATTGGCATTAAAAAGTTCTAAAAATCCTTCATCAGAAGCTAAAACCAAAACTTTAGTTTGGTGGATTTTTGAGAACAAAATACTTTAACAAATGATATGCATTAAAAAACAAACCCATACCTGGGCTCACAGTAACATTTGTTTGAGTTAATGAAGCTAAAATGTGCAGATTTTTGACAGTTCATTGTGAAATCTCGATATTGCTACATCCTTTTGAAAATGTGTTATTTTCTAGGCATAAAAGATGCATTAACTTTATATTACTAGCAAGTGATTGTATACTGATTTGACTCCACAGTTCATGTTACGCTCAGACACAAAAAATACTCCTAGTGTAGCAGGATTTTCCATGATGCTTCATTCTTAGGGAACTCTTGTGTGCTTTTCCCAGATACACCTGTTCTTGATAAGTATCTGATTAGTCCAGTCAGGAAACACTGGATGTAAAAACAAAAAACAAAATCACACATTTATAATGACATCCTCCTCGTCATCCCTGATGTCCTCGGACAGACCATCTTCAGAAAGTCTGCTCTCGCCATCTAAGGCAACACATGGGCCAATAATATAGCGGTAATCTCCACCAATAGCCAGTGCAGCCCCTGATGAAACCATGAGCCAGTCTTTTTCATCTTCCTCCATTCCAACACACTGCCAAGGCACTCCCCATGAATGCTCCTCAGCGGTGAGGGTCCCAGCGCCGGCCCCAAGCCCAGAGTCCGGCTCCCCCTCCTCACCCTCCAGGTTTACATAAAGCAATGCCTCCTTCACAGGTGCTGGAGACAGCCCAGCCCACAGACCCTCCAACTGGGCTATCAGGTGCTGGAAACTGGGACGGCACTTTGGGACAGGAGACCAGCAGCTGTGCATGATCTCATAGCTGGACAAGACAGAGGAAAGATGGGTTGCTTTCACAATCACTCATTCAGATTTTCATAACATCATTCACAGAAAAGGTAACTTTGTAGAAGACTAAAAATGTTAAATGTTGATTATTCTATAAATATAATGAATGTTAATGTTATGGAATTTTATTTTAGAGAAGCTTTTCAAATGCTTAAAAAAAAAACTAAATATAAGAGATAACTGATAACAGTAATGCGGTTTAGACATTGACAATAGTTCTTCATACAACTGAGGCTGGCACAAAGCATGTAAAAGCAGATTCGATCATTTGTGAATATTACTAGTTTATATGTATCATTCACCTAATGCATGCTATGAAATAAAAAATAAATCTACAAAGGTTTTACCTCCCACTATCATTTCAAGCTATGTTCCATAAGAGGGTCATGTTAGAGAGTAAACCTTAAATGTATATTTTAGCATAATACTTATTAAATCTTTTTCTAAAATGTTTCTAAATATTCTCAGCGTATAGTGTTTATAACTGATTCATAACATGTCAGGGGTTTGCAAACCGGTCCTCAGATGGTTCACATTTAAGATTAATTTTCCAACCATCTGCGAGTCTCGGTTTCACACCTTGCCGCTTAATGTTTACAAGTGTAATAACATCATATATATGTTAACTATTTATTGGTAATGTAAGTTGTAGCTAAAAAAGAACGATAGAGAAAGTACGATAGAGAGAGACTGAAACTCACATGTCATCTGGACAGTCAGGTGGCTGTTTGAGTCTCTCCCCCTTGATGAGGTACTCATAGATCTCTGAATTTTCCACTCCAGGATAAGGTGTCTGACCTCGAGCCATTATTTCCCACATGGTCACCCCAAAAGCCCACTAAGGAAAAAAAGAAAACAGTGACTTAATGTAGCCATACTCATTCAAAAAGCAGTAGTCCACCCTGGGAAATATAGACATCACACATTTCAAGAAAGCTCGCTTAATTGCTAGTAACAATTCTTCCCTGAATAAATAACAAGATCTTATAGAATTTAGAGTCAAACATGAAGGGCTCGTCTGGTTGACAAGGGTTGGGCCCATATTTGGACTAAACTGCAGTGTTTCACAATCAAAATCCAGGCTTAGGCTTAATTTGATTCTAAGAAAATGGTCCATGTTGTAATCTATGAGTTTATGTATGTTACATGGGACTGATTTAGGGAAAATGTGTATTACCACATCACTCTGTGTTGTGTAGACATTGTCAGCCAAACTTTCCAGTGCAATCCACTTCACTGGTAACTTTGAGACGGACCCTTGTCTGTAATAATCACCACTGTAGATCTTTTTGGAAAGACCAAAGTCTGCTACACACACAGTCATGTTCTCATTTAACCTAAAACATGGGAATGAGGAGAATAAAAGAGCTTCAGAAATTATGGCAATCATGGCCACACACAAAAGATGATGAAACAAAAGATTAAACATTAAAATTGTATGCTTGATTGAGGAAACAAATATAAGATTCTGATGTATAGCATAGTGTATTTAGTACAATGTATTCACAGTATTTTCTGGATAGTTTTATTGTATACTATATTTTATATTGTATTTGTCTTTGTATCTTTGCATGTCTGCGCAATCACAACATATTGCTAATTGCTCCAGCGTGAATTAAGTTTTCTGATTCTGATTCTGCCATAATTAAATAACATTTCAATGAAAAGACTCACATGCAGTTACGAGCAGCCAGATCCCGGTGGATGATGTTTTTGCTGCTTAGATACTCCATCCCTCGTGCAATGTCCAACATGAACTGGACGAGCATTTGTAAAGAGAGGGTCTACAGGAAAGACAGAGGACATACTATGGCACTTGAGCGGTTTGTTTATCCTCAGAGAAACAATACAATCTTCTTGTAAACACTACAAGATAAATGCAGGAAACATTATTGAGCTAATGAAATAGGACAGAGGACAATTTACTGCTGAAAGTAACCATAAGACTTTCAAACTTTGTTTAAAGTTGAAAAACTGAATCACTGCAGTGTGTGAGTGTGTGTTTGAGGAGAGAAGATAGACAGAGTGAAAGAGAGAAAGAGAGAACAGATACAGAAGATTCATGCAGGCAGAAAACACTTACAAATGGGTCGTCTCCGAGACGGGACATAAGGAGGAAAGTGTGCAGGTCACCATGTTTCATAAAGGGGAGGATCACCATAGGGATCGGTAACCGCTGCTGTGGTCGCCTGTGCAGACTCACCCCTGATGGAGCAAAAGCATATCATGTTGTACTACATGTGGGACAACTATTTTGTTATTTATTATATAATAAAAGATTGGCAGATTGGCCCCTTTTATTTTAGCATCACTACGAAAAATGTTTAGAAATAATTTCGGAACAGTGATGCTCCAGCAATCAATAAGATTGTTTACCAACCTATCAGCTGGATGACGTTTGGATGGTGGAAATCCTTCATGTAGGCAGCCTCCTTTAGGCACTGTTCAATATCACTTGAAGAATTGATGTCAGCTTTTATCCCAAAAAAGAGATGCACACAAAATCAATAAGCAGTGACCAAAGCACCAGCTGAAGGCTCACTAATACCAGCTTCTTCCATAAGCATAAATGATTCTTAAAACACTTACTTTTCAGTACTTTTACTGCCACCTTCTGCACAGAGTTGTCCTCCATTTTGAGAAAGGCCTCTCTTACTGAGCCAAACTCACCTGCAGAGCAAAATATCTTAAAAACTGATTCCAGACAAGGTCCTTCATTGTGTTTCTTTTCCTTTTCACTGTTCCCAATTTTCTCCACTGGCAATTTTTTCTTGCAATCTTTCAATTATAGGGCCAATATGTAAATGCATGCACCACTTCAGAGTGGACTCATTCTTTTTAACTAACGTACACATTGTTCACAGACATGGTTTTGTTTGGACCATCATTGTGAAGAGTGAAAAATGTTTTGAATACACACTCCACCCAAACCACCACATGTATCATTGGCAATCTCCAAATCTGTGTACCAAAGCAGAATGAAGTAATAGCTGACCTTTGCCCAGCATGTGGCCTAGGGTGAGGAGTCTTTCTGGGATAAGGACATCCCGCAGTTTGGCCTTCAAGTCATCGTTGATGCCCAAACTATCCACTAGATGGGGACAGAACCAAAACTCCACATCATTCACCTTCACAGAAGCGTACATTGCAAGAGCAGCAGCACCTATATTTGTGGTGGGTAGTTTTCTAATATAAACACATACAAGTGGATTCCGGAAGCTCAGGGCACTGCCTGTTGAAGGACCTTGCTGCTGTAAAAGACACCACAGTCTCTGTCCCTGGCGGCTTGAATACAGATCTACCAAGAGAGCAAAAGAACACAATGTAACCTCTATTTGTGGACACAAATATTCTTTTTAGCTTCCCACTAGAGCAATGTTAGGTCTCTCCAAAAAGCGCATTCAACAATGACAACCTACCCAAACTGTGTCTCTTTGCCTCTTCGGTGTATCAGGACAGTCAGGAGAAGTCCCACCATTGTTGCAACCAGCAGCCCTAAGATCAGACCTACCCACATGTGACCTCTCTGGGTCTGAGCTTGCATAACTGGAAAAGGAAAAACATCAACACAACACACTTTACCTTTAATAAGTGCTAAACATTCACACTCCACATATGCATTTACATTAAAACCTCAAGTATTGTGAGATAGTATCATGATTGCCTAAAAACACCGCTGAAATTAGTATGCAGTATTGGGACAACTTTAAATCTCCATGATAATTAAAATTTTTAATGGTTTCAGTACGAATATAAGCACAGTGAAATGATCTTTGTTTTGCAAACAAAAACCTATATGAAGATAATAAGCCTCCCTGTGTAGGTTGACAAATAACCACACCTAACAACAAATGCACATATCAAACAGAACTAAACTAGAAGTATGTAAGTAATAAGTAGGTTATTACTGCTTTCTTGTCTTTTTAAATTAAAATCATTATGCATAATCCTTTTTGAAAGACTAACCAAAGTGTGTTAAGCTACTTCATAATTAGATGACAACAAGTCTTTGTTTAAATGAAACATTTTTGTGGTCATCATTTTGACCCAGTGTTTGCTTTTATGTTCATTTGCAGAGACTGTTTATTCCTGTGAGGTCCAAGAATGTGTCTGACCCTTCTGTGTTTCACAGGAGTCACTAGTGGATGACCTTGTCTGTAATAAATCTTGATATCTGGGAATGTGTGTACTTGCTTATTGGCATTAGGAACACATCTGTTTTAAGTGTTTTGTGCTGTTTGTAATGTGTCTAAGAAAAGTTCTGTGCTTCTTGGTGGCATACAAATACCTTAACGTTATATGCATTTTAAGCATTATACCAATTAAACCGGTGCTCAACAAAATTATACCGGTTGAACTAGTATAGCACCCACTAATATGATGCAGGAAGACTGTAAAGACGTGTCACATGTGATGTTAAGTAAACAGTCACCAAAACAGATTATGTTATTGAGGTACAGGTAGGCTGTGAGACCAGGCGTACCTGAGGCTGGCATAATGAGTACAGGCTGGCTCCAGGGCCCACACCCTGCCACGGTGCATGCTGAAACCTGGAAAGTGGCATTGAAAAACCGGCCTCCTCCTGACATACGGGCAGAGTTCTCCTTGAAAAGTAACGGCTCCTGAAAGCAATCAGAACAAACTGTTCATAAGAAACAATGTTGCAAACAAAATACATATGGGTCAAGGTTTACTGAAAGAATACATATTTGCGAAGTATGTGTGGTGGAATAGTTCCGGATAGATAGATGGCCAGGAAGACTTTCAGAAATGATATTGCTGGTGTCGGGGACAGCAGTGTAGGTTTTGGCAATGATGCCGGTACAAAAGTCTTTTGAACAGATGCAAAATGTATTTTCATCAGCCATGATTTCTGTCACACCACTGCAATGAATGTTCACAGTGAAATCTGTGGAAGTTAGCAATTACATAATTGCTCAACATAAAAATATAAAAACACATTTAATTATGTAGTAAAGCCCTAAACAGTCAGCTGCCATCAGAAAAGGTAACTCCATATCTCTGGTTTTACAGGTGTGGCACATCAGCCAATGGGCCCATTGCTGATGAACAGAAAATGAAGTTAAGCAATGCCAGAACTGTGTGGAAGCAGGATATAGGGCACAGGAATAATAATAAAAAAGAATCATAAAACAGCATTTCCTTTAACAGCCAGTAGAGTTCTTTTTGACACTGACTATAAAAAGTCTAGGAATTAAATATGCCGACTTAATTTATTTTTCATTTAGTTTACTTTTTGTTGAATATATTAGTGCTTAACAACACTGTACCTGACTCTCTCCTCCTAGGTTCCATTGTAGTTTATAAGCCAAAAGTTGTCCATTCAGCTCCTCTTTCTCTAACGCTGTCCATGTCAGTGTGAGCTGTTGTTCTGTCAGTTCAAAGGTTAGATTCTTTGGTGCTGCTGATGGCGCTGTGAAAGAGGGATAGAAATACAGTCGTCATTGTAAATTTCAAAATACCATTCCAATATAAGCTTCCTAAAACATGGTTCAACAACATACAACAATCAAACTGTATCACAGCACATCACTGTGTTTTTTTGTTATGTAAGTTAGCTTGTAGCCAGAACAACAGACTGGGACACTATAAAGAACATCTTTTGTTTTATATAGTGCACTTTTAGGAGGGCCTAATAAAAGTAATATTGAAACATAATCATTTTCATCATATTAATCTAAACTTTCAATCCAATTCATTTTCAGGCACTTACATTTGTTGTATCAAAAAATGTACTGAATCTAATGTGCATCATCACAGCACAACAATTACAGATTACAAACATTTTCTTAATGCAGTTTATTCAGTTTAAACCATTTCAGAAGGTAAGTTTGGTCATGAGCAGGGGGTGGCAGCACTGTGGGCCCTGCATAAGCCCTACATTGAGATGGATTGGGGACACATACAATGGTGCATTGTACCATCAAGCTTGGAATCCACTGGACTGAGGCCAGTCCTGCCAGTTTACAAACATACAAACAGGGTCAACACTAGAAACCCCCACTGCTCTCCAAACCACCCGGGCCAACTCCCCTCTCCACCCGCTCCCCTCAGCAGCAGGCGGGGCCTATGAGCTCAGCGCTGGGGGTAAATGTGGGCCTCAGCTCTGGTTTGTTTATTTACTTGCCAAGCATTAACTACACAGGGCCACTCACTAAGGCCAACGGCTTTGGTCAGGAGAGGTCCTAGTTCTTTTTTGGTATGCTGAAAATGTCAGTATCTTGTAGCTATAGCTGTATCAATGCACTTGATTTAAATAACTATGATTACTCAAAACTATTATGTCAGTTATATGACAAGCCCTGCCAGAGGAAACCTTCTTCTGCAGGATAGAAAACTCTGAAAATACATGGTTTCCTTGCTTCTTTTCTTCAATAAGGGATGGCAGTAAAATATGACAAATCCTATTTATAGTGCAGTTGAGCACTCACTGATGACTCAGCATCTTATCAAGAATTGTGTATACCTGCTTCTGGAGTCTGAAAGTCCATCCAGGAAGAAAAGGGGGAGGAGCCAACCTCATTCTCACAGCGGATTCGCACGCTGTGGTTGGTGTAACTACTGAGTCTACCTAACATGTGCTGGAATGGTGGCACTGCAACTTGCTCCTCAGAAAGGCTGACCTTCCTCCCAGGGTTCTTAGAGATCTGTGGAAAAGATCGGGAGCAGGGAGAGAGAGATTCCATTCATAACAAACACATTAGTTTTAGAATTACTGTGATGTACCGGTAGTCCCAGTTAAACTGTATATCCCTAGATGACTGTTTATCAAACCCAATAAACCCAAGGAGTAATTACCATCCTTTCCCCAAGCCTTGTTTATTTACTCTGCTATTGTAAAATCCATTTAAAGTGTCATAATGAATTTAATTTTCTGCCTAATTTGATTCACATCAACTGTATGAACAAATCAGAATACAGTCTAAATTAACCCCAGAAGTCCTACATGACTTGGTGATTAAAGGAAATACTCATCATACTGCGTTTGGTAAATACACAAAGTGCCAGTCTATGATGGAACGCCATTGTGAATATTCTTGGAACAGTACAAAGAGAACGCAGACGTGTACTCTATTCTGGCCTGTTCTGCTGGGTAGCGCTGCGTGGGCTGCTGTGTGGGAGAACACAGTGGGAGCTGTGCAATTATAGCCTGTTTGTTTCAAGTACTTGCTTTTACAGTTGTCTGCTTTTGCACATGACCAGACTCTCCAAGGCCAAGACTTTATAAATGAGAAAAAAAACAAAAAAGCACTAGATTTGGTCCTTGACTACTGAGAGACAATTTCTGTCTGCAATTTACTGTACACCTTGAATGTCTTTGGGGCAACAGAAAACAGTATAAAGAGACAGAAGATATGAGTTTGTGCTGTTTAACTCACCACAAAAAAGGAGCAGTAAATGCTGTATGTATGACTCAGCATTTTTAATGTGAGGGGGATGTGTGGGGGCGGGGTTTGGGCATGGGGCGGGGATTGGTGTGGAGACGTCCTTTTAGGGGGTAGGGGTGTTTGGAAACCCCTGTTGAAACTTGAATCTTGAATCTTTTGTGAAAGAATTCATTCCACTTAACTGATAGAAGAACACACACCACTGGAGATCCCCTCCGAATTTTCCTCCAACTCACCACGTGTAAGTGAATTGAATCTTCAGTGCACAGACAGGCTGCTTGGATTTTCAGATGTGTGTGTGTTATTCTATCGATTTAGTGGAGTGGATTCTTTTGCAAAAGATTCAAGATTGAACAGCGCTGGGGGAAATAATTACTTATGTTAAATGTCGGGGGGCCCAAACGAGTAATTATAAAATGTGAGGGAGACATGTCCCCCTCTGGTTAAATGGTGACAACGCCCATGGTATGACAATTTACACAGGAACATAAGCTTTCTGTCTTTGCCCGTCTTTCTCCTGGCTAATGTACCTCATCAATTCTCTGTGTGCAGGCAGGATTTATACCCAGCACCCTAATTGAAATACACTGAAGTAGATGGGTTTTTAACAATGCTTCTAGTCATGTAGCCTAATGTTATGTGTGATCAGAGGACTACAATACCTGAATGGTGCAGGTGGACAGGTCAGAATAGCCACTGAACCCTGGGCTCCACATCAGAGTGACATTGTCTGATACCAGACCAGTGTGAATATCAGTAGGGGCATCTGGGAGTTCTGCAAAGTAAATAATTTTAGATGTTTTTGCATTTGATATGCATTTGTTTGGTTGAATATGCAGTAATGCCGCATATGAGTGGGGGAGTTTTCATGTGGCTTAGTTGTGTTTTTATGATTTTGCCACCGTGTTAGGATAGGTAAGTGATTTAGCCTAGGGTGTGCCTCGACCAATATTCTGGTTACATCACTGTTGAAGGAACAGATCTGTGTCTTAACTTGAGGACTGCCTGTGAATAGTTCTAGAATCAAATGGTCAAACACTGAGATTTCATCTAAAACAAGAAAGTTCTGCTTACTGTAAAGTGAAGAAATCAGTATATCCATCGATAAAACAATGAGAGCTGAACAAACTGTGTCTTTTCGGTTCAATTTTCATATAGCAATAAATGAACCACGAGTCTGTGCTGGAGGGAGTAATACATATAACAAAACGCTTACCTTTAATGTATACAGTGCCAGTCCGCGAGACAGAGAGGCCTCTGGCATTTTTGGCCTCACAATAAAACTTCATGCTATTGTTAACGCCTAGAGGAGAAAACAATTTATATTAAAGATGTGTCCTGAGTCACAGGGAAAACAGCTGTTTCCATCACAGCCCCTTGGCTCTATCTGTCCAGTCTGGTTAAACCCTGTTTCTTGCTGTAACAGCTGTATTTAGTTCATTTATGAAAAGGCTACCTGCTAGGAAAATGGAAAGATGGCCAAAAATGCTTATGCACCAAGAAAATGATTATGCACTCATGACTACATGGCAAACTGCCAAAGCTGTGTAAATGAGCACTTACACTGATTCTCTCTGCTCAACAAGCAAGAACAGTTCATCCAGTAATGCAATTATTCTTCGCAATCACCATCTAAAATGGGCATTCTCGCTTATGCAGTATCTCGCTTATGCAGTATTGATTTCTATCATGCATTTCAGATCTATTAAAGATACTCCAGCTACAGCTAGTACTGGAACAATCACTGGTTTGGGAAGACAAGATGTGCAAGGACTGAGGGAAAATTCAAATGGCAGATGCCTTGAATGCCATGAATGGAATTTTCACTGTCACCACCTGGGCCTGCAGAACGACAGGACTATTCAGTTGTAGACCATGAGAGTTGGAGCTCTACAGTTGTTTGTTCATGAATAATTTATTGGAAACTGTTGTTAAAGGTTTTAAGGAACTTTTGACAGGCAACGTATGCATGCTGTCCTGAAAGTATCAGTGCTTGCAGAGTCCAGAATAGGTGAATGTCTTACTCAAACACACACAATTCTAGTAATCAGTCA
Source organism: Rhabdalestes septentrionalis (assembly GCA_037832545.1). Classification (NCBI taxonomy): domain Eukaryota; kingdom Metazoa; phylum Chordata; class Actinopteri; order Characiformes; family Alestidae; genus Rhabdalestes; species Rhabdalestes septentrionalis. Next base: position 28,478,709 of record JBBMFX010000001.1, read on the forward strand.
ATCAGCAGGCTTAGGAGTAATATTTCCAGCTACCAATTCAGGTCCTACAGGTCTGTCAGTGGTTCAGCTACTAACAATCATTTCCACTAAAAGATTAATACAAATATCTGCCTGAAATTCTACTTAATATGGCACATTACACATAGCACATTTTTAATGCAACTTTTTAATGCTCTACATGTGATGCTGGCTATTACACTGACCTAAACCAGAGATAGTATCTCAAAATTGAACAACTTCTTATAAAGGTCTATGTATTTGAATGTCATTTAAAGTCAGGAGCCCTAATGCTTTTGTAAATTTAGTGTATAAGACAACAGATGATTAAAAACCTCTAGAAAACCAGCTTTGTTTTTCAACCCACTCAGTATGACCTTTGATTCAACTGCCTAGTCCCAACAGCTCTATTTAAGTTACATATGTAATGAGTGAGTCATAATGACTAATGCAACAGCAATCTTCATATCTCCATGAATAGTGACATTATTAAACAGACACAATGGTTTTTTCTCCTTACAGTAACAAGCATTTTTGCATAGTGAGTTACCCTGAACAAGCAGAACTGAGGGGGATGGTCTGAAGTCTCCTTCCTGCACTCCACCCAGCCACCACAGGACCTCCACTGGGTCAGGAGGCCCAACAGCTGCACACGTCAGGTTAAAGGGAGCCCCGGGAAATGTGGCTACATCTTCAGGTTCTTCAATAAAGTGGGGCACTCCTGAAAATACATTCATTCTTAATAAATTAAGAAAACCTGCTGCATGTATGTCTGTTAAGCTTCATTCTCTCTCCCTAGCTGGTGACAGTTTTGGTGGTTTAACAGGTTTTGCAGGGTTGTTATGATTCCCCTCTTT
>JBBMFX010000001.1:28479662-28492051 GCA_037832545.1 Rhabdalestes septentrionalis
AATAACCATTTATTAAAAATGTTACAAAAAACCACATGATTTCAAAGGGTGTCCTAATTTTTTCACATGACTGTATAGAAAGAATAAGGGAAGAGAAGACAGGCTTGAATGAGTCTGTGATTATTAGTGGAGTTCACTAAGTAATGAAACTGGCAGAGAGTAAAAATGCTAAATATAGTCATGAAATGCTGTAGGAGAGCTTCATAAAGCCCACATTAGATTAAAAAAAACAGTGGAAAAAGAGATCGAGCGAGCGAGAGAGAGATAATGCCCACTAGAGGGCACCCTTATCATTATAGATGGCTGTGTCACTGATCACATCGGACAGGACTGTTTAATGACTGGGTAATAATCCCAGCAACCATCGTTGGAAAAGAAGTTATTGAGTTTCTAACGTCAAAGGATTGTAGAAGAGAGATATTTATCCTCAGGGAAAATACGTTTGATATGACACATTTGGCATTACACTTGTATATAAACGAGTCCAGAAAACTGGTCATGACCCATTCAAGGCACCGAAAACAGTTTGAGGCGTGAATATTTGTTGGGTAGATACTGTTGATGGGGAATTCAGCATCATGGAAATTGGAGTATATAAATTAAACTGTCCATTAATATTGGTGTGTAGTGTAGGTAGGATACAGTACTCTCTTGGGCATCTGAAAATATATTTAAAGCCTTTTATCTGGGCAATACATCTTTATATGTAGCCAAACATTCATATTTCAATAAATAAAAATGTACAAATATTCATATCTTGTGGTTTGTATAGTGTCATCTAACAGGCAGAACTTAGTAAAATGTAATATTTTATGTTGAGTTGACACATGCTAATCATGTAAATTCTAAGTTAAGGTGAATTTTTCTAGTTTTTAGCACTTATTAATAGTTTGAACTGCTGTTGTTTAATGCTACAGATTTTAGCTCATTACTTTACAACTCAGAATTAGAACTACATTTGAAATCCGGACTGAGCCTAAATGTCAAAAAGCTCAGGTGCTTATCATCTACCCATTATTTTACTCAGATGCTCCGAGTGCAGTATCCTTACCATGTCCTCGTACCATGTGCTGCATGTGTTTGTTTTTGATGTGACGCCTCGCTTGCCGTTGGGATGATATACTGGGACATCCTGGTGTGGCGTGGACTATAACGCTGCATCCTAGAGTTGGGTGGAAGCCTGAGCCTGAAACAGGATCTTACTAAGCATGCATCCTGATACTTGTGGCTTCAGACGAACGGTTTTGTGCGTGTGTGTGCCTGCAGGCAGACATGGCTGCATACCCATTGCAAGTTTGTGTGGGCGTATTATGGTCGGGTGTTCCACAACTGATCTTATCCCTGATCTTCCGACTACGACCCACAAGTAAACATGCCAGTTAGGGCTGCCAATATAATGTATATTTTAAGAATGAAGATTTCACATGGGTTCTGGATTAGTTTTTCACGGACCTGACAGAACTATCGGCCCTGCTGTGAAACAGTGGAACCATCCCAATCAAGCCTAATCAGGCATTGTAGGTTAATTTAATTCGTAGTTATTAACCTTTTCTGCAGAGCTTGTGTGTGCAGCCTCTGATGAGCCTCTAGATCCCACTGGCAGCTACTTGTCATCAGAACGACAATGAGCAAATCCCTAATTCCCCCTAAAACAAGGAACACGTTGTGGTTTGGATCCCAGTCACTTTAATCAGACCCATGCAGGTGAAAGAACAGGTGTCAAATCCCAGCATGATGGGATATTTTCACATGAATATTCTTATCCAGATTATTAGTCATTATGTGATGGAGTTGTGTGTCTGTTCTTGACAAGTATGTTATGTTTTTCAGTACACAGGGAAGAAAGGCTCAGAACTAACTGATTTTAGTACAAGACATTACTGGCTGAAAAGATGATTTTGGTGTAGTCACAAATTTTTCAAATTTAATTTCCGATATGTCAACCAGATTTAGCTATAAAATAGATGTTCAAAACTCAAGGTGTTTATTTAAGCATGTTTGCTGGATCATTGTCCACTTCTGTCTGTGTTTTTCAAAATTGAGCAATTTTAATGAAGTCTTAGCTCTTCCTACACATATATTTCTGAAATGCTTGTTTCCTGCAGAATCTTTCATCTTTCATCTTAAATATACAAATGTAAGTTGTATAAGTAAACTTTGATAGTACACTTATTTTTTGTAAAAAGTTTTATGTAAAAAAATACTCAAATATGCCACTGACAAATGAACAGGAGAAATGGAAAGCTGGTACTGTAAAAATGTGATATAGCTGCATAGTGATGGATCTAGTTATTGTTCTTCAACTAGCTATATAGTCACAACTGTGATCCAGAATTAAGTTTCATGCATGTGAAATTGTTTGAATGTGCTATTATACATTCTGTGTCCCTGCTGCTTTTATTTGTCTACCGTTGTTTGGGATAAGCTTACTGCCGTGGGCTGGGTTGTGTTATTACAGCTCTGTGATGTGGTGCTAGATTGTTTTCTGACATGGGTAAAATGTTCTTTTGCAGTCCAAATTCAAAGCACTTGCAGTCCATCATAACAAACAGGGCGAGTTTCCTATGGAGTTGAATTGCTATTCCTCACAAGGAGGGTGGAAGAAAAGGCTACAGTCTCAACAAGCTTTGTTCTTAGCAGGTGGATCGACCTTTGACTTAGCCTTTGGTCCCCCACCCTCTGTGCTAGCCTCCCAGGCAGGAAATGTACTGTTTAGTCCCGTCAGCTCAGGTCTGCCAACCGCAGCTTATGGTGGTAAGCAGCGGCCGTGGTGTGGTCTTCTGTCCTTTGGCTTTTCCACCAGCCACCCACCAAATCCGAGCTCCTCTTCCACCGCGCTTTGCCTCATAGAGGGCAAGAGGCGCATTTGCAGCCCTTTTGCGGCTTCCTTGTGGGTCCCATTGAAGTTCAAAATCCTTAGAATTGAGTACCGTGTGGCCTAACAGGCTAGCCCTCTGCCTAAGTGGGTGGTCCCCCGGCGCAAAATCGCAGGCACACAGATAGAGGGATTCCATAGGCCGTCTTCTTTTGTCTCACTATGTTGGTTTAAGGAATAGACCCAGGGTGGGCACTGCTTAACCGAAGCAGACTGCTTACTATGATCAGCCACCAAGGGGGAAAAAAATTCTCACACAAACCTTTAAAAAACAAAAGCACCAAACTCCAATACAGGCTGGTGTGTTTGAGGTTTTATTTCATCACTTTCTCATTTGATCGTATTACTAGTAGGGAAAAAATGGTTTGCATGAAGCGAATTGAACTGAACTGAGAATTAATTGCCAGAATGGTGGATCAAGTTCCTCTTATCCAGGCCTATGTATGACACTGGTTCTCTCTCAGAAGGATTTTGTTTCTGTTCGCCTTTTGATTGCCGAGAAAGGCTGTAATTTTACTGCAGGACATTGAATTAGATTTTGTCAGAAGTTGCTCTTTTGTTTTTTTAGCTTTGTTTATTCTTCTTTTTTTTATTTAGTTGAACTGATGTTCATGCGATGCGAACTACCCTGCCACCCAGTTGCAGGATTCCAGCAGACCTAGTGATGGCCCATGAAGCTGAGAGGAAAACAAACAGGCCCAGCTTTGGTGTGAACCACACATGCTTTGGAACAGTTTGAACAGGGAGCAATTCAAACGGTCACTCCTGTGGCCTGTGTTCAAACATCAAGTGGTAATGAGGACTGAGTGCCTGGTCCTGTTGCCCTGGCCTCATTTCAATCCTTTGACACATTCCTCTTCTCAGAGACACTTTCAGGCCTTTGGGTGTCTTTCACAGGTTGCCTAACCTTAGTTTATCTATATTTGAGATGTGCTTTGTTAAACTGACCCTAGGAGACAACATTTCATGATGAGAAGGGGATTAATTTAGAAGAATGACATAAATAATCTTTTTGTATGATCCAATGAAATCATACACACTTAAAATATGTTGTTGGTGGGACATCAAGGCAGGTTGAAATATTTTGCCTTCTAAAAGAGAAAACATATTTTATGTGTGTGGGAATCATTTCCTTATTAACTTTGTGGTTTAAAGGCGGACATATTTCTAAAGGTTTTAAAAAAAATGTTATTATTGCTTTCCTTAACCTGTAAGCCTGATATATTCAAAGGGGAACTGTTTTGATTGGCTCTTATGTAAAGAGACTCATTCAAAAAGCAGTCTAGACTGAAACTGTTGTATTGTTTTAGCATTGTGGAACTAAACAGCTGAAGGCTTCATAGGTGGATACTGATCATTAAACATGACATTAAAACCACCTGCCTAATATTGGGTAGCCCCCCCCTTTGTGCAGCAGGGACCAATGTTAGCAGCAGATCCTTTAAGGCCCTTACGTTGGAGTGCTGCCTCAGTGGATTGGACTAGTTTGCCAAACACATCATGAGGACACTGGATTAAAATCTGGGGAATTTGGAGGCGTCAGTACCTTGAAGTTCTGTCATGTTCTTCAAATCATCCCTGAGTATTTTTGCAGTGTGGTAGAGAGTATTGTCCAGTTGAAAGAGGCCAATACTTTTTTATGTTGGAATTTGTTTTACTATGAAGGGGTGTTCTTGGTCTTCAGCAATGTTTAGGTAGAAGTTAACATCCACATGAACCTAAGGTTTCCAAGCAGAACACTGCCAGGAGCATCACACTACCTCCAGCAGTTTTTGGGGGCATAGCCAGCAACATCTTGCAATTTGTGTCACTCTTCTTTGGGACTGGACCAGAATGGCCAGCCTTTGCTTCCCCTGTCTGATTCATCGGGTATCCTACCTTGGATCACTTTTGGTAGGTACAAGGCTATTTCCAACACATCAAACTTGAGATCTGACTGTTCACTTACTGCCTAATACATTACACCCCTTTAATGGGATAATCAGCATTATGTACTTCTCTTACATCACAAAAATCATAAATCCACAAAAAGCTTTTTTTGCCACTTAGTTTTCTTTGTTGAACAATATGAACTGTGGAGTAAAAGGTACATTTAAAAAATCGGTTTACCTATTACATCAATCTTTATTATTTAAAAAAGTCAGTGTTCATTGATATAAACTCTTCAAAGAATAGGTCTGCGTATAACCTAGGTAGATCTACATGAGGCTGTATTAACTGAAGAGGACATTCTCATGTGGATACTGTTTTACATCAGCTTCTCTCTAAATATTTGCGATGATGTACATCCCTGTGTGCACACAGCACCTCCTACATGCCTAGGCCTCCCACTGTGCCGGCAACTGTAGTGGAGAGCTGGCAATATTTATATGTTGGGCATAAATATATATATATATATATATATATAAAAAAAACAAAAAAGCTCATGCATTTCTTGATATTCTTCAGCTGAAAGAGAACCCTGGAACGTTCTAGAGTGTTGACTCTACAGCCTTGGCACTTCAGTCCCCTGCTGTTTAAAGCCGGTTTGTCTGAAGGACAGGTCGAAGCACATGCATCGCTCATCCTTTAGAGGGGGAAAAAAAGAAAAAGAGAGAGAAGCTCTGTTTGGATTCAGCGCTTGAGCGTCGCGAAAGTTCAACTTTGCAGTGCGTGTTGGAGAAAGGATTTTCAGAACAAAGGAAGATGTGTTTGCCGAGGATCCTTGCACCACTAGCTATGTGTGTGTTTTAGTGTTGGGCTCAAGGCGAGGTGGCATGCACAGTAATAAGGCTGGATTTGTAACCGTTTGACTATTGACTTCCAAAAGCAGGGTTCAGTTTCATTCATACATTGCCTACACTTGCTGGGTTTGATGTGACCAAAGGGCACTAAAATCCTTATTTGTACCTTCATCAGGCAGCCTTTATGTTTGACTCTGTTTCATTTGAGAGCAGTTTTAAGCCTGTGCCGTGGACTTGGTCGGTGAAACTCATAAGGTGATTGAAACAACAAGGAGGTGAGAGGGTGAAACTCTCAGTCGGAGTGTCTCTCGTAAGACAGCTGACCTTGAGTTGACTCCATCCCACAGCCCCACCTCTCCAGCTCGGCGTCTCTGAGATGACTAATAGCAGCTTCATGGCTTGTGCCACCACCTTGCACCAGTTTCACAACCTTACCTGCCACAATAAGGCTTTGTTTTCCCTAGTTTTATATTCTCGGGTTAAAATGCTTTTAATCTTGTGCTTTGAACTCAGATTTTTTTTTATTTGTAAAGGAGTGCCCTTCTTTTAGTTTGGCCATGGGGATGGGGTTCAACATGTAAATCAAAATGCTAAGAATAGAGTTATAACGTCATGAGGCAGTTATGACAGTTTCGTAACTCTGTGAGACATGAATGATTGATGTGACTAATGCAGCAATCGGTCACATGATGGAAAAAACCCATTCATGATGAATGCTCTTATGATAAAGGGCCCACACACTAAATTCTTTGCAGATTAAGTTTCTCTTTCAGGTACATGTGTTATGCTTGTGTGGTTTTATCCACCAAAACAGTCATACATTATTTTGCATGACCATTTTCCTTTTTTCTTTTTTTAAATTTCACATTGTAATATAGAATCATTTTAATAATTTTAGATCAAACAATTTTACTTAAGAACATTTCAGTTTTCCATGAAATGGGCCCTTTAAGATTTTAGATAGCCTATTGCTAATAAATATCTTTTATTATCATGATAGTACAGTGTATGCCTGGATTTGAATATTCGGCCAATTAGGATCCAAGTTTTAATAGTGTACTTACTGAAATGTACACAGAGACCATTTTCAGATCTCTGGGTTATAAGGGACAATCATGAAAAGGTGACTTAATCAGAATAAAGGTCTTCATTGCCTTCCTTTTGCTCCAGTAGCTTTGCAGCATATGCCTTTGGAATAAGAGTGAGGCCTTTCACCCTCCTGTGTTTTCCTTTAACACGCTGCATTAAGCTCATCATCAAATAACTTCTCCTTCTCCCTCCGAAATATTAGCCAATGCAAATCACAGCTTAGCCAGTATTTACAGAGCCAATTTTGAGGTTACCTTCAGCAGATAAAGTATAGGATCTCTGAATTGTTTCCTACTGAATAAAAAAAAAAATGTTGGAAATTATATTTGTCAAAGTGCTTTAACCAAAACAAGTTTTTCCTTAAAGCTGTATTACATTTACTTGCTTGATGATATGATGCACTTCCATAATTGAGATCTGTTGCAATTAACAACTGGAAATATTTGTCCTATACCTGGTCAGATTGAGTACATTTGAGTTGCTTTAGTTTTAACCAACAATGAATTAGAACTAGAACTAACATTTTTTTTGAAGAGGCAAATCACAAAACAAATAGCTTACATGAGGTCTGTGAAATATTGTTTGATTAGTATACACCAAAACAGGTTGAGGGGTGAGATTTAATATGATTTCAGTTTGGGATACATTTTTTAGTAAAAATATGGGAATTCCATTTCCCAAATGATAATGTATCACAAGCTACTCTCTGTACTAAAATGAAATGATAGTTTTGTCTCCCCAACACATGCTAGGAATAAATAGACAATTCATTATGTGACATGGTGTCCAGTGTTGGTGCATGTAAAACACTAAACTGGGTTTGTTTATTCATTCTCATATCAAAGTGAGCCTCTGTGTCACTTGCTATGTTGGATATGATTACATGTGTTACAATTCAAATTTTTTTTAGAGCATTAATAATAAGTCAATTAATCTGTTTATTCGCTTTATTTGCCTTTTTTATTTTGATCATGATCTGCTTACTAACTGTTTAAGTGCTTTTTGTTGTCTGTGTTTTGAATGTTGTTTTAGTGCACTTGTATGTACAACTGCAGTTCGCTCAAGTCAGCAGTGGCTTTACGGCACAATCAGATGTTCAGTTTCAGGGCTTGGCGATGTAGAATCCTTTTGGAGGATCATTCTCTTCACACAACTCACTCTCAGGCTGTCGTGTTTTAGTGCTGTGGCAGGGGATAGAAGTGCTTCCTGCCTCTCCATACAGCTCATGGCTTTCCCACACCCAAATTAACTGGAACTCGGGAAAATGAGGCACTCATCCTGGTAGATTTGGCAGGTCATTCCGCCTCCCCTCTTAATGCCTGGGGATCAGTGAATCTCGGCCTGTTAGATGCCTCCAAGCTGGATCCATCAAGGGGATCTGAGACGGCACTGCTTCCTCATTTTCCCCCCAATCTCAATTCAATTACTGCCACGCCTGCCCTGAGAATGAGATTAGGCCTTCAAGACACGTTTCCCCATCACATAGAACCCACTCTGCCTATTAGATATTTCAATCATGCAGGAAACAAAGGGCTATGCACACCATTCAGACACACACTATGAAGTTACAGACAGTCATTATGAACTTATGAAGGTCTTTGGGATGATTTGCAACCCAACAATATTAACTGCTTTGGACATTATAAATTATGTATTTAACCACATTGTTGATGTACTGAACATGGGATAGGAACTAGGATTTGTGGGATTTTTATTTTTATTCTCTCCCAGAACTGGTTAATCAGTTACTCAGCCAGATGGACATTTAGAATTTAGATAATGAGTGTTGATGTGGTTGATGATTGTTTCAGATTTTTCTTAGAGACTTAGACAGTTCCGCAAAACAAAGTTGTGTAAATGTCATCTATATCATCAAATATCATACATGTTCGAAGAATCCATTTTAATGACTGAATTATTTCCGATTTTTAGTACTAGCCTAGTGTGAAAAAAGGCACTCAGTCAGTTGGAATGGAGTGTTGGCTTTGAATAAAGTGAATGACGCTACTAGACTCATCAAACATTTGTTGTTATTTTTGCTGTCTCCGCTCAAGAGAGACAGGTAAACACTCTTTGCATCTTCGGAACTCAGTTTCGTTTCAGTTTTGACTCATTTGTGGTTTATTTAAATGTGAGTGTTTTTGGCCACACTAACTGATAGACATTAGAGAACCATAAAAGTGTTGTGGTAGTGTTGTAAAGACAGGTGTGCAGCCTGCGTACTGTAGCTGATTGATGAAACAGTATATTTGGCCATACAGGACAGCGAGTCAATAATATCTTTTTGATCCGAGACAAGCCAGGTTCACTCAGTGCTGCACAACAACCCATGACAATCAAAGTACGCAGCAGGCTCTCCCCAGGTGCTGTGTGACCATCGTGTGAAAAGCGCCTGTTTATCCTTACCGAATCAATTCATGTCTGAGCTTTTGTTTCGAAATCACAGCCATGGTGTACAATTAAACCTGCTTTAAGTTTCTCTCTAGATTAATGTCCGTATCAAAATTCATAAAGAATCGGTAAGATGAGAAGCCTGAGCTCGCGGATTCACAGGGATTTTGTATGAAGCCCATTTAATCAGGATAACACTGTTATTAATATTCATAAAGTCAGCTGGAATACAAATGGCAGACTGAGGAATCGGGAAACTTTTTACCGCAGAAATGTATTAAATGGAGCTTAAAAAATTAATGAAATTTGGTTTATATTAGACAAAAATGCAAAACCCCGTATTGGTTGATCGTAATTGGGCTTAGACGTTTCTTTTTGAAGACTTCCATCTTTGACGGACATCAAAGGCATTTTCAATGAATGCAATGCATGAATGGTCATTTAAAAGGATTTAAAGACATTACGCTGCAATAATTGTACATGAATAATAAGTAGCCCACCGAGGCAATTAGCTTAAAGTCTACAAGACAGGAAAATGAAGATCATAGGGAGACAGCAGAGGACAAATTGAAATGAGAAAAGTTAGAAATAAAGGATGAAGAGGATGAAGGGGGAAATGTTTTGTTGATTTTGTTGTTTGCAGTGGCCATTGGTTTGAGGCCCTTAGATGTTAGCTATTGATACACTTAAACACTTTGGGCTTATTGATGAACTCTGCATTTTTTTTTATTTAACATTTTTTCCAGTGGGCTTACCCTATTTGAAATGACTGAAACAGCAGAGACAATGATGTTAATTTTTATGTTTTGAAACCAATAAAACTGGACCATAGCACATAGCACATGTAAATGTTTCCATCATTGTGAGCGTGGTTTTCAGTTGTCCTCGGTGTGTGTGCCGATGCTAATCGCTCATTAATCTATCATGAGGAAGCCACAGATTATGTGGAAATGCAGATGTGATGCTAATTTACCATCTGGAAAGGCAACAGAAACTCAAAAGAATCAGGCCTCCCATCACACTCGGCTCAATTCAAACTTTCATTAAACCAGAGGGAGCTCTTTTCTATTTCACAGTATCAGTTTATTGCGGAATATCAATTTCATTAACTTCTTCACGGGTAATTCTCTGAGGAAACAGCGTCAATCAGTGAATCAATCCAAATTTATTTGGTAAAGCGCCCTTTGCAGAGCTCTTTGCAGTGTGCCTCACTGAAAATTATGTGACTATCAAAAGGTCAGGTTTGTATGCTCGGTGTTGTTTTTCCTTTTCTCTTTCTCCTCCCTAAAGCTACTTTCTCATGTACGTGATAAAGGATTATGCGACTCCTCAGCCATACCTACCAGCTGAAAAGTCCTCTCCACCTCCCCTGTCTCTGAAACTCCTGTGCAGAGGGCCAGCTCCTGCCCAGAGTCTATCACTGAGATTAATGGAGCCCCGTGGTGTCTCGCACAAAAAGCCAGTTGTCCGTTCACGCCTGACTGTGCCTGAGCTGAATAGTGTGTGAGCTGTGTGTGCTGGCTTACAACACAGGGATAACGTTCCACTGGCATCTGCCCCGGGGGTCACCCCCCTCCTGTCTAGCAGCCAACCTCCCAAGAGTGCAGACGCTTAGGTCTTTCCCCCCATTTTCTCTCTTTTTTTTTTTTCTTCTTCTCCTTTTAGTTGCCCTGTATTTTGTATGCTAATTTTTTCCATTTCCATTTTTTTTCCTTCACTTTAACCATAAGGCCAAAATGTAGTTTGGATTCTGGTCCTATCTTCAGATTTTTAGCTTTTTTGTAAACGTCACTTACTCCATCAGTCAAGTCTATATGACTGGCTGTATGGGTGTAAGCTGTCCTACATGGGAAAGTGATGGGAGTGTGAGATGCCCGAGCAACCCTGTACATGTTCTCTGCAGTCCTGAAAAAGGATCATAGTGAATCATGGCTAGTGTCTGACTTTATCCTGTTCATTTTCAATTGTATTCAAGACTGGCAAATTACAACATGAGTTCTATGGGCTTGTTTGGAAAGTTCGGGGATGTCTTTCGGGGATAACAACACAGCCTTTTTTGGCCAGGTACGAGCTGATAGCGGAGCAGAGCTTCAGTGAAACCCTCATGTCAAGCATAATTAGCTTTTCTGTCTTATCAGCTTCTCCACTAGAGGGTAGCCCACTCCCGCTGCAGTGCTCGGTGGCACCCAGCAACAGGCTCCCTCTCTGAATGTCATCGCAGCTCCTAATTGCCTCCAGCCTATTTGTTGCTTGCTTTTGAATTAACTTGCATTTATGGAACGAAATTACCCACCATCAATTACCATGAATTACACCTGAGAAGCTGAACTTTAATTGGTGGTTCCTAACGAGGATCTGATATGGCTTGAGCAGTATTAAATGAGTGTTTACTTTCCTGATAGCTAAAAGCATTAAAACGATTGCACGATGGGATTACGATTTGTTAATTGCCCTCGTTCATTAGTCCTCCATAAACTGTTTGGCAGAGCTCTGGTACACAGTGGAGGGGATAAAGCAAAATCTTGAAGCACAATTTCACTCTGCAAATTAAAGCTGCCTGTCTTGTTTTGCTGTCTATGCTCCAGAGGTTATTAAAGATCGCTCTCCACCCAGCACCCCTGAGATCATATTGACAGGCTATAATTAATACTAACCTTTCTAAGTCTAATGGAAAGAGACTGAGTGCCTGTGCCTGTGATGAAAAGCATTTTTTTTCTCTGAGAAATTAATCATACCTTCTATATATTTCCAGCTAATCCTAAAGTCAATGAGGAACTGAAACAAAGGCTGCCGTCCCCTGTAAAGCGCCATTGTTCAGAGACCACACCACAACTTGGGTAAAGATGCCTCTCATTGCCTCTCATTTTACATTGTTTGTCAATGGCTTTCTCCCACATGTGACAATTAAGGACGAGTTTTTAATATGTGGGAATGTTTATCAGTGTACATTGCTGCCAGTGATTACCCACCGTAATGATATCTTGGCGAAGCTATGTTTTCTAAATCCAAAATGATGTTACAATGTTTAAAAATCACCTGTTAGTTTAGTTTGTTCATCTTTAGTGGGATGCATTTTAAAATCGGATCCAAACACAATTTCTTCCGAGAGTTGCTGGAGCTATGGAATGCATCTGTATAACATTCTTTCCATAACAGAGCTGTTACCAGTGCAGTATATTGAACAGCACATATTTATTTCGAGATACGCAGATCATTTTTATTATGTATTGCCTCTAGACATGGGACGATAACCGGTTTCAAGGTATACCGCGGTTTTAAAAAGTCAAGGTATCAAAACCGCAAAAAAAGTT
>JBBMFX010000001.1:28503177-28522224 GCA_037832545.1 Rhabdalestes septentrionalis
GTGTGTGTGTGTGTGTGTGTGTGTGTGTGTGTGTGTGTGTGTGTGTGTGTGTGTGTGTGTGTGTGTGTGTGTTATATTACACGTAAATATGATAGACATATAATATAATACTAAACTATAAATTGACATAAAATCAACTATCTGATAAGTAGATCACTAAAACAGCTCTGACTTGGACTCCACTAGACCTGAATATGTTCAGTGATATCTGACACCAGCACATTAGCAGTAACACAAGTCCTGTAAGTTGCAAAGTTGAGCCTTCAATGATTGTTGGAAATTTTGAGTGCTACTGCACAATCTGCAAACTGTGAAATTTAGTCAACAAATTTTCAATGTAACGTCCACATGTATGCTGGCACCCAAAATTTCCCCAGCATAACATTCGCCCAGCGCATCACACTTCCTCCGCCGGATCGCCTTTTTGTCATAGATAGGCGACACACCCGCACCAGACCTTACAAATGGTGTGAAAGAAAACCTGATTTATCCGACCCTCAGGTATTTAATTACTCCATGATTCATTTCTGATGCTCCCATGACCATTAAATGTGCTTTTGACAGGGGTCAGCCCCATGTGCAACAAACTGCAATGCACTGTGTTCTCACACCTTGCTGCATTTTTCTTTAATTTGTGCTACAGTAGCTTTTCTGTGGGGGCAGACCAGATGGGCTAGCCTTCCCTCCCCACTCATGTCAGTCTTGTTTCTGGAAACATCTAACAAGGCCAGTCAATATGGAGATTTGATTAAGTCCTCTAACCATCAGTTTTAAACTGATATTTATTCTTGCCTATCAGATCTTTATCCTTGCCCATTCCAGCTTCCAAAACATTTAAATATATGTATAATAAATAAAAACCACCTGGTGCATGCTTAATGAAAATTAGTTGGTTTAAAAGATTTCTTTTTTGAAGTTGTTTGTCCTGTTCTTATGGTGCAATATTTAATATTTAATTCTCTCTCATGATTTATTGAAAATTATCCAAGTCGGTCAGGTGAAATGCAATTATTAAGAGGTATGCAATGCATTTCCTGTGATTCCAATGCATACCAGATCACTTTAAAATCTAATTATGAAAATTCTCTCCGCTGTATTGCAGTGCCCATCTCAGCCTCCCTGGTAATTGATAGCCACATATGTAGAATCCCATTATCTTTGGCAGAATGGGAGAGCGTGTCCTAAACCCTTATTTTCAGAGGTCACTCCAGAGTCCAGTGTGTGAATGAGTATGTACCTCTATAATGGGAGGTGATCCTTGTAATGCCTTTGTAAATGAGATGAGAAGTTTTTGTTTTTTCTGCCAAAGACAACCCAGAACAACCAGATCCATTCTCAAAGGAGGGCAGTATTCCTGCAGTTTTTTTGCCTGTTTTTAGGGTCCTAAGAATGAATAGATTATTATGAAGCTTAATTGAGATGGTAAAACAATTTGGGGAACTCATATTATCTGTTGATGTAAAGTTAAGTGTTTTAGGATATCTTTCATTTGATTAAAAGGGTAAAGTGTTGGAATAGTTGCTATTGAGTGGATTGTTACCACACAATATTCTATTGAATCATAAGAGAATAAAGAATCCTTTATTTTTTTCAAGACTGGGATATCAGTATTTCAAAGAGCACTGACCTCCGTCTTTACTAACATAATAAGGCTCTGTGCCACTTTTCTCTTCTTTTCAGCACATATGAACAATTGATCCCAGTGGTCATATCGAGTAGTAAACATTAATATCTTAACAGTTAACTGTCAGTGAGGAATGGACATTCTTGTGGAATAATAGAGAGGTGTGGTGGTACTTTTAATATGTGTGAGTGTCTTCTGCCTCTCACCAAAAAATCAACAGAACGCTATTACTGGCTCTGTGAAGTGATCTCATTTTGCCAAGTGGAGGAAAGGAAACTGATGGAAGCTCACTACATTTCATTTCCCTCTTTGTCTCACTCTGTCACTCCCTCCATCCCTCCCTCCCTCCCTCCCTCCCTCCCTTCCTCACTCTCTCCCTCTGCAGGCTGGAGAATATTAACCCAGAGGAAAGTGACACGGTAAGCCCTTCAGAGAATTTCATGTGGTCTAAAATTTTTCTGTGTACCGTTTTCGTGAGGCTGTCTTATATGAGAAAACGGCCCTAGGAAGCAAAGGATTGTGAGGGCCTCATAGACAGCTAAATTCAAATTTGCTAAGGGTAACTTTTAAATGTGTGTCAGACCTGACAGGCCTTTTGAAAATAATCAAATCAGTAATGATTGCTAAAACAGAATTAATATGAACTGGAATCTGCGCTATTTGTTTATGTCCAATCAGGGGGAATCCATGAAAAAGAAGAACAGACTTGATGTGCCTGTACCATTACCTAAAGTCCTGTCTCATTTTTATGTGCGTGTTTACTTGAATATATAATTATGGGGAAACTCTCTGTGAGAGATGCTGGATAAAACTCACAGTATGCATCAGTCTGATCATGATTATTATATGTAGAATTTCACAATATATATTTTGTCATGTTAGCTGGGTAACATTACTTGCATTCTTTTATAGTATAGTTTAACATGGCCCTTTAAGGGGTTTTTGTCTCCTTCAACTTTTCAAATCAAAAAATGATATATTGTGACTTGCCATGTAATATGAAAATGTACCACAGTGTTCAGGTGTTTAAAAATGCATTGAAACCTCATGATATGTGCCAATGCACCATGGAGCCATTCTGTTAATTAGTTGTTTATAGGTTTTAACATGCACCAATCAACAACCCAGTGTGACCAAACTATATCGTTACATACCTAGTGTGTATTTTGGCTCTATTGCCAGCTCCTACCCATTTAAAAGATCATTTACAGAACCAAACTTTTGTGCTCTTTGACATCACCCCAAAAGAGCTCTTTTTCTAAGCATGTGTATTTACCCCATGTCTTGACAAACTATATAAACTGTATGCTGTATGTGTCAGGACCTGGAGGAGCTGCTGAACAGGGTGAGCAGTGCAGATTCTGCCCTTAGCATTGAGCGCAGTGGCATGGCCATCATGGAGCGCATCCAGAGGGCCAGAGAGCGCCGCTCCAAAATCACCTCAGAAGAGATGAAAGCTGTGATAGAGGAGAGAGACAATGCGCTAATCAGGGTGGGAACCAGTGTTACAGTCACCTCAGCATACACACTCTCGCACATCACATGCACTGTGCTAACGTCCAGTCTAAACACACATCAGTTCTAAACATTTTACACGCAGTGGTTCTGTACTAAGTCATAAGCCTTGATGCATATAAAATAAATCAAACATTTCTCTCTAAATATTGACACTCTCTCTTTTTCCTGTTTTAACCACCTCTGCAATTTGCATTTGATTATCAGTCTATTAAACCACATAGATCTGTTTATTCACTGATTCAACCCTGATTTAAAAATCAACACACCAACTATATCATTCACAGGTAGTAACAAGTATTGCTGCTTAACATCAAATATTTGATATACCATTCCTACACACATATTTCAATCAAATAGAAAACAAACATGCAGGTAGCCAAATATTGACATCGAGATATTTTACTCCATCATGGAGTTGTGGGACAGCATATTTGCTCAGATTTCTCTTGTTAAATATTGGCCATATTGCATAATGGTGTCATATTGAAGTCCATTTCATTGTTGGAATCATCATCTTTATGTGGTGCCCACTGGTGGTTAATGTTCCTCATGAAAGGACATTGATAGGCAGAATAGTTTTGTTTTCTAAATTAAGACTTCTACAAACACAGATAATCAATTTATGGTGTGTACAATACTATAACAATCTAACTGAAAAGTCACTGATAATACTCTATTCAGCATTTTAACTGGCATGAATGCTTTAGGTTACCCAGATTGTGATGAAACTTCAATGGCTGAGAGGGGGCTCTAAATGTGGTCGGACATTTGTCCGTGTAGGTGGTCGCAGACTGAAGTCTGAACAGTTTTCCTCTGCTCTGATATTTCTGGGCCTGCATTTGCAGGAATATTTATGATTGGGATCCTTTCTGCAGCATTCCCTGTGGGCGACCTGCTTGGATTCTTTCCGGTTCTGCCCAACAGGACAGAAAGGCAGGCATAAGACATGTGGAGAAGAAAGGCAACACAAGAGACTGAGTGTATGCTGAACAAATGCAGCTACATGGAACACTTGCTGTGCTGCTGCTGCACCTCCATGGAAGACAGACTAGCTCTTTTTTTCGCAAACAGCAACTCTCTATGTGTGGAAACATATATGGACGAATAGAGAGCGTGGAGTATAAGAAAACTCAGCAGTTCAATTACTTGGTTCTTTCAAAGTCCAAATTCATGCTTTAGCCTTATATCTTTGAAGTGATTTTTGGTCTTCCTCACATAATCACCAGGAAAACTGGACAATTTTGACAGTTGCTCATTTTAAATTGAGTTTTATTTATTTAATGTACTTTGGTATTAATGTACTTTTTGTCCATTCATTATGAAATGTGCACAAAATGTAAAAAGCAGTTGGCATTTCAGTTAAAAACACAAGCTGCGAGGTTTTTACATTTCAGAAAATAGACAGTTGGCTCCACAAGGCCCCCCCTTGCAAGAAATTTGTTTTAGGCTTTCAAATATCCTTCAGGTTGCAAAACCTGATACCTAAGGTCAGTCTACAGTTGATGGCAGCAGAGAATATTGAAAGACACTAAACACTGGAAACATTCTTATTTTTGTACAAGGATGAAGGATTGTTGGGACCTGCTATGTGTGACAATGGCACTGTGTTCAATTTATGTACAGCGTGTTTGTCCATCCAACAGCCTTGAGATTGTGTCCTTCATTTTTCACAGCAAGTGAACTTCATAAAAACGAATCACTGCCTCTCTGCTCATCCAGAGTATGGATATTTGGTGGAGTGTGAAAAACAGTGTCAACTTCTCCAGTACAAACGCAAGGCCAGGTGTAACCTGCCTAACTCCACCCAAACCCCACCACTATATTGCTGCAATCCCCATCCTGTCTCTGATTCTCATGAAATGGTGCCCTGATTTTTCAGTGAGGCCAAAAACCCATCTATGGGGCAATTTCAGAAGTATGTTGCAAACGCCGGCCTAATCCCTCTGAGGCAGAGATAGGTCCCCTCTCTATCCTTAAGGATTTCTCCCTCCCCTGCCGCTTCTCCTATCCCCTTCTTCATCTCGCAGGGATTAGCCGGCAGCAGCAGGCAGAGGACCGCCACATCCCTCTGGCCTGCTGGAATATGAAAAGCTGGATAAGTGTTGGGAGAAATAAATCTTATTCTCCCTTCTTTCCTCTCCTTTCGGCAAGCGGAGAATGAGATCTGCTTCGTTATGTCCCCACGCCTCGTGCGTTTATTGAATTTCGACTGATCTTGATAGAGTGCTGGTGTTAAAGTGAGAGAGGAAATGAAGTCGCCCCTCTAGATGATTTTAGGCCAGCCTCGTTGTCGTCAAGATTTTACGCAGTGGATTCTTCCTCTCCCTGAACGGAATATTATGTGACTTTAAGCCCTTCAAGTGTCATAATTAGATATAACCTCCAATACACCTGACACTTTGGTGTATGGGTGTGACTTAAAGAGCATAATTAGAGTAATGTGTCTGTTCGTATGCCCCATTTCCACTCTGCCTGGGGTTATTTTTGGGCCACTAGCAGCAGGGACAGACCTTTGCGTCAGAACAGAGGTGCATTCTGATTTAAATACGTTTCCCCTGCAAAAAACATCTGTTGCCCGGGAGCCATAACTCAGGCTGACACTAAAGAGGAGCTGTGTGTTTTGTCTGGCCGGCAGCAGTATTATTTTAGTCTGCAGAGGAAAGGGCCGGGAGTGGGCTCGGAGGCTGAGCGGCTTGTTTGCGCGGGCACTGGGCTTTGAGGCAGCTGGATATTGAAACATTGGGACTTGTCAGGCAGTGAGGATGGTTTACATTCCTGGTAAGTGTCCTTCGCTCTTGGAATGTGCACACGGAGAAGAGCACATATGGACGGGTCTAAAACAACCCGGCTTACAATAATACTCAGCATAGGGCCTGTCGCATTGCGCTGTTTATACTGTCTGTCTGTCTGTTGCTGCGTCGGACTGCCAGCGCCGCCCTCCATCCTATAGCAGCGGAGAGAGCGGAGGAGAGACTGATCTGTGTGAATAGATGACAGTACAGAGTTTAGACAACTGTTCCTATATCGTGACTTTGATGATAGATCTTCCATTACTGCTCTTAAGTCATGGACCATATAGCAGGAACATTTACACGCCCAGAAGGTGAATTGTGTGCATTCCCACATAATAAAGGTTTTTATTTTATTTTGAAATATACCGTAGATGAATCTGCCCCTCCAAGGATTACAGGCAGGCAGTGAGAGTAATATCTGTGGTGTGTGCTTTTACCGTAAATGTAATAACAACTGAGTTTGAGGGCTAGTATCCTGCAGAGATTTCACCTTTCATCCTCTCATAGAGCAGCTGAAGTTACACACTGTTTCACTGCAACAGGTTCTTACCGGGTCTGCGAACCACACTGTAAATATTAGTTCAACTGTGTGTTAAATAATAATGAAGAGTGTAATCTGTATACAAGTGTGCATAGTTTATTTATACTACCCCCAAAAAACAAACAGTAGTACAACAGAAGACCAGATTTGCTGACGACCTGTCGGAGATTATTTTTTTTTTTGAGCATAACCCACCTTTTGATTTCCTTTGTTTAATGTGTGGGTGGGTGCATGCATGCATCATAACAGACAGGAGCATCGACGTGAATGAGGGACAATAGGAAAGGCTAACACTTAAGAGATATGTGGGAGCACACAGGGAGGTTGTCAATGTGAGGATGTAGAGACATACATGAGATCATGAGAGAGAGAGAAAGTAAATGCTAGAGAAGTAAATGCTGTCTGTCTCTCCACAGTGCAAACGCCTCGAGCAAGAGCTCCTACAGCCCAACGAGCCAGGGCAGACCAACAGCATCCGCCAGCTGACCATGCTAAACAACCAGGAACGTCTACGCAAGGTGAAAACAAACACACAGAGATCCTCATCCCTCCTCAGGCCCCGGCCTTTCTTTATTTTTAAATAATAATTTTACTACTCATGAAAGCACATATTTCTCCGGTGTTGGTTTAGGATTATTATGTATTAGAATATATTTTGCTTACACGCTATGGGTTTAAAAGAAGCATTTTTGCTTTGACAATTTAGTAGAGCTAAACACATTACGGGGAAATTCCACCAGTATTAAAATTCTGTATAATGTTTTTTAAAATGTGAAATAGGCCAGTTTAGAGAAACCAACCTAGTCAGAATTGTTTGTAGCAGAGGTGCTTGAAGAAAGCATCTGAAGAGTTTACCGTCTGTTAAAGCTAATCAGAAAGTTATATCACTAAATGGTTGTCGTTTTGGCCTAAAGCACATTTTTGCAGGTACATTCACAGCAGAGAGGTATATAGAGAACTTTTTAATGTAGAATAGGACCCAAAGAAAAAAAAAATTGTAATATGACAATGTTATAAACTGTTATATCTCTGTAATATTACCCATGCCTTTCATCCCTGGTCATCTCAGCACTCCAACATTTTATGTTTTAACCACCTTGTGTGTCCATTGTTTGTGTTTTTTTTGCTTGTTTGTGTATTTTGAAGGTTAAGCAGCAGTATGTGCCTAGCCACCTAACAGTCAAATCATTATTCAGGCAAAATCTGCTCTTTAAAATAGCCATATCAAGAATTTGCAGCGAAAATCAGACATTAAAATTAAATGAAGGCACTGTGTGCCCATACATTTGATATGCAGTGCATGCACAATACAGTGCACCTGTTATAAAAGCACAGTGGGAATGTTTGCCCACAGCCCTGCTTTAAAGGTGGTCCCCTGTACCACAGCTTCACCCACAAACACTGGCCCCTCAATCATCAGCCCATTAACCAATCAAACCTATAATTTATTAACTTGTATTGACTCGGAGTCAGCCCTGCAGTGATTAGGGGCAGCAGAGTGTTGGCATGAGTCCATGTCACACATGGTTTGAAGATGACACGGCCGGTCATCAGGCCACGATGCCTCGCCGCAAGCCTGTCGGGGAGGAGCAGGGCAAACACAGGTCTGTTTGATTTGCTGTATTTATCTGATGCAGCCGGAGCCCTTGAGTTTAATGCAGAGTGCTGTAAAAGGGCCGTCATTAGATAGAGCTGAGTAAACATGCTCTCAGAGAGAGAGAAAGAGAGAGAGGACACTTTAGCCAGGGAGCTGAGTCAGGGCCATGACCTGAGCCCCACACACACACACACACACACACACATGCACATGCACACCCAGCTCATTTTCACACTAACACCCAAGTACACGCACACACATTTTCAGATGTATCTGTCACATTCTCCCAAAGCATACCATATAAAACATTTGTCAAACTTTTCATAAAATTCAGTTTCCAGTCTACACTGTATTACTGAATGTATTAAATTAATAGATTTCTCAGCATATGGATACACTACCAGTCCAAACCACACACTGAGATTTTCATGATTCTCATTTGTTTATCAGCAAAAAAAAATTCACGTTATCAAAAATACTCAGTATACTTTACTGACAAATATATTTAATATGCACCACAACACCACCAGTTAACAGGATGTCAGACATGCATATGCCCATGTTATATAGGAAACTTGTTATATTTGACCTATTTTCATGTAACAATGTTCCGATGCTTAACAGGAATACAAATATCCATTTTTTTTTAAGTCAATGGATTATTGGTAAAGGCCTGTTGTATGCAAAAACGTATGACTGGTAATGTATAAGTAAACATTGAAGCTTAATTGGTTTAAAACTAAAATGTTATCTTTCATGGCAATGTTTTTTGAGCTGGGACAGTTATATTGATTTCATAATGCATCATGCATTTGATTTACTGTGCATTTTGTATTTGCTCATAAATGGTAAATTTTGCAGATTATAATTTGCTCGTAATATTCTGAATTTGTTCAAAATTGGAAGTCATTGATGTTAACTCAGCAAAAATAATTGCAGCATATTTGTTCAGAATGATCAAGCTAGCACCCTCAAGACTTCTATTGCTGAAAACACATGCATATAATGCTGATTATGTTGCAGTTTGAGTTTCCCATCAACGCTTTCCACAGACTTCCATCACTTTCTGTTCTACAATTTAGACGGTTTGACTGATGGCTTATTAGGAAATATATTAAATTTTGTTATTAATGTAGCACTTGGATTTTTTTCTATAAATCCCCTTAATTACAGATTGGCTCCTGGGATTAGAGAGTGGGGTTTTTAATTTAAAACGAAATGGGAACAGCTGTTGAAAAATTACTCAACAGTGCTGGGAACATATCCACAAAACAATTTAAAAATGAACAGGACTTCCATTTATCGACTGACATTTAACTTTAAAGAAATCGCAGTAAAGCTGTAGGAAGAAATGAATCGAGTAAAATGTTGTACAAAAAGCTCATTCCTAAATCTTTATATCAAACTTGGAGCGCATAAGCTTTTAGAGATTTATTCAGGGGGAAAATTAATTGCTAGGCTTTAACTGCCACTCAGATTTTTGGGACTTTAAATACTAATTTTTTTTAAATCATTAGGCGAGATGAAATTGGACAGATGCCACTGAGAGCATTTTTATGGTATGGATTATACCATGCTTCATCAAAAGTAAAAAACAAAATTCACACTTTAAGAGTCGACGCTTTTGGCTTGAGATGTTTTATCAGAAAGCCTGGGGCTTTTTGCTTCTTTATCTCTTCAGTCCATCTGTACTTCACCTGAGTCCTGGAACAAGAACCTGTTCAGCAGCCATTTCCTACATCTTCTGCAAATGGTTGTTTGTGTGTCTTTGTGTGTGTGTGCTGTGTGTGTGTGTTTGTGCCCTTGTGTGTGTCCTTGTGTGTAGGTGCCTGTGTGTATTAGATGTGTGTGGGTACCTGTGTGTATGTGCACATGTGTGTGTGGGTGCCTGTGTGTATTATGTGTGCGTGTCTGTGTGTTTGTGTGTTTGTGTGTAGGCCTGTGTGATTTAGCTGTGTGTATTAGCTGTGTGTGGGTGCCCTTGTGTGTGGGTGCCTGTGTATATTAGATGTGTGCGTGTCTGTGAGTTGGTGTGTGTGCCTGTGTGTATTAGCTGTGTGTGGGTGCCTGTGTGTGGGTGCCTGTGTGTGGGTGCCTGTGTGTGTGTGCCTGAGTATGTGCCTGCGTATGTGTGTGCCTGTGTGTTTGTGCCTGTGTGTGTGCGTCTGTGTGTATTAGATTTTAGGGCACTCCTGGGCTCCTTGGTGTGGGGGTTGAGGAAGGGGTTAGGCTGTTGAGGTCAGTTGAAGCAGGCTGTTGTTGAGGGCTCTTGCCCTAGCCCTGAACCACCTGTGTTTGCTCTGCAGCTTTTCTCTCTGAGTACTGACGGCCACATAGTGATCACACATGCCTGCCCCTGTTCCCAAGCTGCTAACACACTAAATCGTTATTGCTGCTTCCTCTAACCCCTCTAAAACTGACCACCCGCCCTTCTGAACTGGACCTTTCTGCTAGGCACACGTGATTACACACACAAAGCACACTTGTTTTATTAAAGCTGTTGTTACCAAATATAATAATGATTGAGTAAATTGCAGATTATTGTAACGTTCACTCAGTAATTGTTGCTTTTGAAGATGAAACAGAAAAAACTGACATTGATGAACAAAAAAAAAGGCTTTGTAAATGTCTGAAAGGAAAAAGTTTCAAAAAGATTCAAACTGCATATATGAAAATGGACAAGGCCATGAGGATCTGTGTGTTACTATAAAAGAGACCAGCAGGAGAACAGCGTATTTGCCTTATAATCATACCTAATGGCAGGTAGAGTACAAGTTTTTTTAGGAGAAAATGAGATTATTCAGTTGACTGAGAGAGCCTTTAATCTCACAAAATAAAATGTATATTTTCTATGTAGAGAGGCTGTAGTGAGTATTTATTTTGGACATTGCTTTGTTGGCTCACGTTTTCCATCCATTATTTTACAGTGACAGTGTAAATCTGCATTTGTCCTTTATGAAAGAGATGTCAGACTCTGTTCCTGGTGGGCTACCTCTCTGCAGAATTCTTTTTTCCCTTGTGTGAATTTAGTGAATAAAGGCTTTTTGGGCTATTTTGCCTTACAACAACAGGATTTTTAAAAATGTTTAAAAGGTTTTTAAAATGAGCATTATTTCAAAACCTAATTTCAAAGTTAAATAATGTTTCAGGCATAACAAAATTAATGTATAACCATTTTCTTTAACTTGCTGCAGCTTTAACCATTTCAGTCATTACACATAAAACCACTCAGAAAGCATTTAGTTTTATCTTGTTTATTTAAAGATGCAGCACAGTTGAACATTTGAAAAACAAATTACTGTGATTCATGAATGAGCTGCTTAAAATGCTGTGGGAATGTTTAGTGTTGCATGATTTGTTCACCATGACCCTGTAGCTCTCAGTTTCAAAGTGTTGCTAGTCATGACTTTTCTCACCCTGCTGTATTTTCTCATTGACTTTTTCACCTATGATGCAACAAACCGATACCCAGAGTAACCTCAGTATTTGAGTATGGGCACCTGGCACAGCTGAGTATTTGTCAGTTCTGTTGTAAGACACTTCGATTATGCCTGAGCTCTGTTGAGATCTTTGAGAATAAAAGCTCTTTGTCTTGCATCTGTAGAACACTCAGTGGATGATTTGACTTCATGATCAGAAACGGAGGAGAATGAGCAATGTGGTGGGGAAGTTGCTTTCAAACTGAAACACTTTAATGAAGGGCAAAATTTTATTCATCAAAGGACAATCCTAAGACACTAGAAAATGCCTCATGTATTGGGTTATACTTGCATCCTTATCACATTAAAGTTCCATGGTTTTGCTTGGAATCAAAACCTTTGGTGGTTTGTTTAGTGAATGAGCATGGAATTGATGCTCCTCTTTGTATGTATATGTGTGTGTGTTACATGTGTGTGCATGTGTGTCACTGCTTTTTCTCCCCACTGGGGCAGAAAGGCCATGCTTTGGCGGCCTGCCGCCACTCAGCCCAGCACTGCCCTACCCAGCACTCTCTCCTAAAGGTCGAGGCAGTCGCTCTCCTTTCCATGGCTTAATCTCTCCAGGTTAATGCGCCACTCGTTGGACCTCATTTGGATAATATTATAATGAATGCTGATAAAATACATATGATTAAAGACTCAGGCTTTGAAGTCGAGCTCCGCTCCCTGTTGGAGAAAAGTACATATTGACTTTAGAGGTTAGCCTCTTTTTGATGTTCTCTTTGACTTTTGAGTCCTGCACTCCAGTAATTAGAATGATTGGGCTGCAACAGCGGAAGCCAAAAGCACTTAGGGCAAAGGTGTTTATAGCAGTCACTGTACAGCAGCCAAGCTGAAACCCAAACACAGCACGTGTCTGCTTTTGCCTGCTTTGCAGTGGAAGTGTGCGGAAAAATAAACAAACATCTTGATTGTATTTATACTGAAATGGGATCTAATTGCATGACACTCAGAAAGAATGTAGTTAAAAACTGGGAGTCATATTAAAACCTAACTCTGCTTAATCAATAATCTGACCAATAGCAAAGGTCCAAAGTGGTTCTGAAATTTCTGACATTAATTTGGTTGTTTTCATTATATGGTTAATTTTATTGGACAGTAAAGATTTTTGGCAAGTATTACTGGCTAATAGTGTCTTTATATTGGTAGGATGGTCTTATGGGTTTAAGTTATAGAAGGGAATTTGCTCACAGATTGCAAGTTAAACCCAATATTGTATAGCTCTTCAGTGCAAGATACAGTCCTTTTTAGGGTGAAGATAAGGCACTGGCAGCCTGATTGACCTTTTCACAACACAGGGAGCCTTTATAATAATAGTACACCTCTCACTCCAACCCCATAAAGCCATAAAATGTTTAACACAATTCCAACACTTACACTGGAGCAAAACTGATCTGTGATTGTGACCACAGCTTTATCAGTGTAAGTGTAATCACCCCTTTACTATTGCTCTCTCTTACAATAAACCGCCCCCTGCCTGTCCCTGTCTCTATTCCACTCACATGGCAGAGTTAGAGAATTGATTGCAGGCTCTTACAGTAGGCCAGGTTGTTGTGTTTGTTTAGATGACCTCCATTGTCTGTGTGTCCTATCCCAGCTGTTGAAAGGGTGACACCAACAATAGATCTGTTTCAACGGCTGGTCATTAGCAGAAGCTTTACTGCTGGTCAGGTTTAAGCACAGAAAGGCAGGGGACTGTGTTTACCCAGCCTTGCCTGCAACACACTGGAGCCTAGGCTTGCCTCTATCACCCAACATGCTGCCTCTGCGTAGGTGCTGAGTGTGAAGACAATAGAGTGAATTAGATCCCCTTTGGAGTTCGGTCCTCGCTGTGTGTGAGAGGAAGAGAATGAATGAGAGACTCACCTTTTTTGTTGGAGTGGGGTGGAGGGGGTTTGTAGGAGGAGCATGATGCAGCTCAGCTGATTTCCAGCGTCCTGACACAATAAGCATTTAAAATGAGCTATAGAGATTAGAGTCACGTGAATGTAATCAAATTACACACTCATAAACATAAAATGGTGTCTGTTATTAATCAGTTGATTTTTTTTTTTACATAGGTCAGTCTTCATCAAATTATAGTGTATTTATAGTAGTTAATTTTACATTGGCCCTGTTATTAACGATAACAGCAGAATCCTATGATACCGTTATATTACATAAGTGTGACCTGATGACCGTGCTGTGTTGTACCACCTTGGGTTGATTTAATTTCTAACAGAAACAGCAATTCTGTTCATTCATAATGCAAGTAATTTGAAAGACATTTCGTTATTTTGAGGTCTGGGCTCTGGTGTGGCCAACTTATTTATCGACAGCTTCTTTTTTTGAAAACTAAAACTACATATCTTTTTAGATTTAAAATATGTTGTTTCATCACTGTTGAAGGATGAATAGAATCACCTGCACATGTTGTTTAGCTCAAAACCTAGACTTAAGGCACTATTTATCTGATGTTGTCTGTGCTGGTGCCTTCCTTGATCTTGCATTATGTAAATGTGTCTATGTTTTCTCTTTATTTTCAGTGGAAACTCCTGTTTTTTCATCTATTTCCCCAGTGTCTTTCCCATATGTATGTGTATTATCTTACATCTCAGAGATATAAATAAAAGAAGGGTCTCTGGTCTCTGACTTTTCAGAAATTTCAACTGTGTAACACTTCTATACATTGTATTAAATAGTGCTCTGATGTGTGTGTAGATCCAGATGGAGTTGGAAGCCGCCCAGAGAGAGCGAGATATGGTTGTGGAGCTCAATTGCAAACTAGAGGTGGAGCTCCAGTCCCTACGCAGGTACCACAGGTGGGCCGTACAACGGGTGGGCCGTCCCAAATTACAGTTCACAGACACAAGTCAAACATTCAGCTTACAGCACGCTTTCTTCACAAACCCTGAGTGGCTGATTTAGTAGATGTAAACTAATTCCATAAAACAAACCACTTGATGGAGCAAGCTTGCAACAAACTTGGCTTGTAATGCCTTTGCAGTTTTTACTAAAGGAACATAAAACCTTTTACATTAGATAAAAATCCTACTTTCATAGAATGATCTTTTTTTAAATACACATCTCTCAAATAATTTTCCCAGTGGAAATAAAGTTACATATACCTGTGACTTCCCTCTCTATTACACTTGCTTGCTCTTCCTTTTATTCTGAGATTTTTGTTTGTTCACTCTCTCTCTTGTGCGCTCGCATTCTCTCGCTCTCACTCTGTTTCTCCCACTCTCGTATGCTCTTGTGCTCTCTTGCTCTCTCTGTTTTTCCCTCTCTCTCTCTCTCTCTCTCTCTCTCTCTCTCGCTCTCTCTCTCTCTCTCGCTCTCTCTCTCTCTCTCTCTTGCTCTCTCTCTCTCTCTCTTGCTCTCACTCCTAAAAGAGTCATATCGTCAAGTGCTCCCCATTTTAACTTCTTAATAAAGAGCCCCTCATGGCACCTCCCATCATCACCATGCCCCTTATTAAAGCAGGCAGGAAACATTTATTGAGCTAGCTCAGCATTCCCATCTAAGAACAGATATTAAATGCTAAAACTAGTTCTCATATGCATTGTGTACTTTGGATTGATAGGAAACACATCTAAAATAGGTGAGGAAAGTCACTGCCATGAAATTCATTATTTGGAAATTGGAAGGATCTTTGAAGGAGTCAATCTGTCTCTCCTCCACTCTTAAAAATAAAGGTCTCTAAATGGTTCTTGTCTTGGAAGCATTGTTTTAGGGGGAAAAAGCTTTAATTGCTATGGCACTTTCATATCTTTTTGACAAAGATGATTCATTCATAGCAAGTATCTTCAGGGAACCAAAACTGGTTCTTCTGTGCCATGTAACACTTTTCAAAAACTTTTTAGAAAATGCATTGCAGCACCTCCCATGTTCTCTTGCGGACTGTCTGGCCATTTTAAGGGCTGGGATTATTATTATTGTTTTTGCTGGGGTGTTGGAAACTCCTGAGGTATTGACCACAGACATTTCACCGCCGCCTAATGTCAGATTGTTTTGGCCCCTGATGCAACCCAGTGCTTATTTAAGACTTCTGTGCGGGAAGATAGTACATCTCTACAACAGAGTCTAGCGATTCTTGTCCAGAATGGGTGTGGTGGAGTGCAATGGACACTCGCATGCCAAGCTTTTCTGTCAATAAACGCAGGCGCTATGTACGATGAACTGTATATCCATGGTTTATCTGTCAGTCAGTTGGAGCTCAGTGGAAGATACTGTATAAATACGTTTGGCCAATAAACTGGTCTTTCTGGTTTGGGAAGCCGTATCCTGTTACAGATGGAGGAGACGTCCGTCTTCTTCAAGGATCCTGCATTCGTTTTTGCCTTTGTGTGCATGTATGCGTTTGTGTCTTCCTGCATGCATGTGAAGGTGTGGTTGTGTGTGACTATACTTTGGCACATGGGGCAAAACCCTCTGGGGGAAGTGTGAAGGGGGGACACCAGTTCCCGCAGTCTGTCCGTTCTCGAGGAGGAGAAGGCAGACATTGTATTCATCCAAACAATCTGCATTGTGTGAGAGACAGGGGGTGCAGTCCTGCTCCCAGTTCCTATCAATGTGGCTTTGGAGCTGGACCTTTAAAGGGGAGAATCCTCTACGCCCAACAAAGGCCAGAATATGGCCGTGTGTTTGCTCTCAGGATTGCCTGGCCAGCTCCATTGTGTCTTCTAGGATGACAGACAGTCTGAGTCAGATGAAAGGCCAGTGGAACAGACAAGCATCAGCGAAACGGACAGGACAGACGGAACAGAACTGTGCAACGATCGGTGTTGGATTTTATTTAATCAAAAAAAGAAATCCATTCCATATGGTCCATTACTTGTTTTAGGTATTAATGTAATAACTTTACTTATTAACTCCCAGAAAAGTAATCTCACTGGCCATGAATTTATTTCAACATTACTCTTAAAATCCACACACATTTAAATAACCTAGAAAGTACAAGGCAAAACCTTTTCAGGGCTAAGTACAAATTTCAGTTCTTAGAAGGAAATATTTCATCACATCATCATTTGAAAGGCATGTCCTGCATGCATCTGCAGGCAGTTATGCTTAATTTAAGTGAATGCCTGGTGCTGTAAGAACATAAAAGTTAGACAGTAGTAACAGTTAGAAACAGCTGTCTGCAAAAAAATAATCGGTTAAAATAAAACATACTGATAACTGGAACTTTTCTTCTTCATATATGGTTGTTTTAGGAGATGTAGGAGCTTTTTCTTCTTTAGTGCAGGCTTTTTTGGATTATTCTACATATTTGTTGTGGAGTTACAATATACACTTATCTAAATCATGCGTTGAGTGTTAAATCAACTGCAAATTATATACAATGACCGATACAAATCTAACATTTACATATATACAACTATATAACTATTTAACTATGTGTTATTTTATGTCACATAACTCCCATACATTACAACCTCTGGAAATTATAAGCAACGTCAAGGAAAAAAGCCAAATTTTAGCAATAGTGTGTTTTTAATTTTTAAATAACGGTTTTAGAGTGTTGAGTTGTAATAGATCTGTTGAGTGAGTCAGATGGGGAAAAGAATCAGATGGACAACCCATTATGTTAAACCTTAATATGTTTTCCTAAATTAATATTTCCTGTTTTAATATTTAGTATGTGATTGAGGTGTTCGGTCTGGTTTATTCCTATGCACTGTTTTTTTGTTTTTTTTTACTCAGAATATCAGTAATCGTTTACATTTCTATGTTAGTTGAATACATTTTTCCCCCGTAACACCTTTACTGTGCCGTGAACCCTGGGCTGTGGCCACTCCGGCTCCTAAAAGCGGCTCCCTGCAGGTTAAGAACAGTGCTGAGATCAGGGCGAGTTGCTTTAATGGGTTGTCGTTGGCGGGCCTGTGCAGAGGAGGGCAGACTTTGTGTAAGTATAAGGTGCTTTGTTTGAGTGTAAGCCAGTTGCAAAGGGAATCCAAGCTTGGAAGGACATGGATTAACACCCTAGTCCCCATACAGCCCCGCTCCCCAGAGATCACTCATTATCAGAGAGAGAAACAGCTTTGCCTGTCAACACCTCAGCACAGCAGACATTAGCCAATATGGTGGATGTTGTAATACTCTGACATAAGATAAAAATGGGGGACAAGGTATTATTTGGAGGCTTGCAGGCACACAAGAGTGACTGTGGCAAAGTCTCTGCTTTGTTTAACTTAAGCTCACTGCTCAGAAGGCTGATTAGCTATGGCAGTTATTTAAACTCCACTATCCATTTTATTCAAAGCTCTGAATTTGAATGTTATCACAACAGTAAAGAAAGTCTCAGACTTATTACACACTGTTAATAATTACATGTCATATTGGTCGGTATCTGTAGCAGTTATGGTAGAATTTGGCTGCTGATTTTATGTATGGTTGAGAAGGTGTGGTCTGAACATACATAGCTGTAGTCTCTCGCACCTCTGGATTTGTTTTGTCTGACATTCTGTGCTGCAAAATACATTTTGTGGATTGTCTGCGATGCTTCTCAGCAAGTGAGCGCCGCTGAGGAGGAAAATATCAGGAAACTAATTCAAAACGCACAGCAGTGCCTCTGCCTTTCCCCCCACCCCAAAACGATCAGTCCCCTATATTTCATTAGCAGGTGGAACTCCAGCAGAGAGCACGACTCTAAGTTTGGGTTACATGTGTGCGAGAAAGCGCTGTGGCCTTTATCAAAGATCTTCAGCACAGTGGATTGATGTACTGCTGATGAGGAGGGGCTGAAGATGGGGTATGGTTGCTTGTTGATTTCTGTCCAGTGTAGGTTGCTGTGGATACCTGGCTTCCTCTCGCCACCTGCATGCGTTTGTTTTGTTGCCGCAGGTACGTCTCTGTTGAAAGGATATTTTACATATCCACTTTGATAGCATGCTGCAGTAAAGTTAATGGTTAACTCTTCTGCGCAGGTAGAGAGGCAGGTTCATTGGGATCCAGCCTCTGTGATTAGTTATCTTATGATTCTGGTTAATGTTTTGCAGAGTGCTCAGACCTGATGTCTTCTGGGCCTTCCAGAAACTAGAGCAACACACAGACACATAAACACACACACACACCACACTCTAAGTGTGTAGCAGGCACACAATATCATATTAAAAGTCAGTACAAAACAGAAGTTGTAAATTGGCCCTATCTGTGAATTGCAAGCTGAAAACTGTTGTAAGGGGCCCTCATGTCAGAGCTTTTGTCTTATGTCATAAAAGTCCTGCTAGTTAGGAAAAATATCAGTCGTTACTGTAAGGGTAGATGAAAGTCTTTATTTTAAAGCAAGAAGGGAAATACAGATAGAATGTCAATGTTTCTGTCACCCAGTGTATCTCTCTAGTCCTGTGTGGGCCATCAGTGTTTGTGCTTCTCACTCAGACTTCCTTAATAATAAACCAAACACACTTGGGTATATTTAAGTGCTATTTAGTTAATGTGTGTGTGTGTGCGAGTGTGTGTGTGTGCGAGTGTGTGTGTGTGCGAGTGTGTGTGTGTGCGAGTGTGTGTGTGT
This sequence comes from Rhabdalestes septentrionalis, assembly GCA_037832545.1. Lineage (NCBI taxonomy): Eukaryota > Metazoa > Chordata > Actinopteri > Characiformes > Alestidae > Rhabdalestes > Rhabdalestes septentrionalis. The sequence continues at coordinate 28,522,224 of JBBMFX010000001.1, forward strand.
G
>JBBMFX010000001.1:28522324-28539843 GCA_037832545.1 Rhabdalestes septentrionalis
GTGTGTTTGAGTGTGTGTGTGTGAGTGTGAGTGTGTGTTATTTTGACTGTGTGTGTGTGGGTGTGTGTGTGTGTGTGCGAGTGTGTGTGTGTGTGTGTGTGTGTGTGTGTGTGAGTGTCATTGGACCTTCGTACCCAATATGTTTGCATTTAATTAAACAAAGCACACAACTTTACATCACTTCCTTGGCTATCAATATCACATCAGAATCGATTGTCTCTTGTTTTCAAAAAAAAAAAAGCAAAAAAAGCAAAGGGAGAAGCATGACATGGAAACCTCCCTGAAACTAATTAGAAGGACAGATCAGAATGAGTAATATGACATTAAGGCAAAAACACACACAATGATTGGTCTAAGAGACAAAGACCAGTGGCAATCAATCTAGCTTATTCTGTCAGTAAAAGCACAGCAGCCTTTCTCTGTAGCAGCGGTAAAAAAGCAGAGGCTTGGTTAGTATTGTTGTCTTATTGTGGCCCATTATTTGGTATATTGTTTCCTAGGCTAATATCTAATATGGTGAGTTTTTGTGTGGGGTCTCACCTGGCCAGAGTCCACCTGGCTGGTTATTAATGACATGTTCCTGATCATAAAAGACCTTTGAATGGACATGAATAGCAGATGCTGTTTGGACCCTTGACTTTAAAGCAACGTGCTATTGCGGTCATTTAATACAATATAAAGCATCTCCTTTATATTTCAGCATACATGACCATTTCTATTAACAGTGCATCTGTAATTTTTTTTATCTGACAAATCTCTTTGACCTTTTTGGTTTTTGTTGTTTTGTCCATGACACTATGTAATGATCAATGTGGTGTAATATGTGGACCAGGTAACTGGTTCAAAGGTACCCCCACAGCCAACCACCCCATCCACCCCACTCCAAGCAGTACCATTACTGGTTCCTCTCTAATTAAAATGAACACCTGCCTATTTTCTCAATGCATATTTTTTGTGAGTAGGGTTCATTTTTTCAGCTCACCCTTTCTCATTTCCCCTGTATTCTTCTGTGCTTTCCATCTCCTTGAAAACTACTTGTGTGGATCTCACCTGGAGGCAGCTGTGGCGCGTACTGGATCGTAATGTATTCCACTGGCATTCTGCTGCATTATTACCCCCAGATATTGTCTCATGTACCGACATTCCATTTCAATATTAGATGTGTCTGTTGGCACAGGGTGTTGATATAGAGTTGCCATTTCTCACCTGCAGGTAAACTGGGAGCGTGCTCTCATTGTATGGGTCAAGTTGTGTGTTTGTGTAAGGAACTTGGCCATTGATATTTCTCTTTTTTTGCAGTGAAAGTAGAGGCAGGGCAAACCTGTTGGCATGCTGTTAGTCAAATATAACTGCTTATGCTTTGATTTACCCTTCTTTTCTCTTTTTTTGTGGAATATTTTACTCGCTCTGCTTCAACTGCACTGATGGAATGAACTGAACCCTTAGCTGGGCTCTTGAATGTTAATGGCTCAAATTGATTCTTGTTATTTTAACAGCAAAATTGGCCAGTATTTATTTATTTTTTTTAAGTTTAATGTGAAGCACACACTGTGTAGGTTAAATAAACACAATAAGCACCCTATCACATTTCCAATATGTTCCATTAGACAAAGTTGCAACATAAATAACATTATTTGCTCTTTAATGGGGCAGGTGTATGTATGACTGAGTGTTTAGCCCAATGAATCATGCTATAGCATTTAGGTACAGATAAAGCATTTCCAATACGACGTAAGGCCTCTTACCTTCCTCACGTTATTTGTCATAAAGTTCACGTAATACATATACTTATAACAATGAAATGTCAACTTTTTGATTCCATGTTTGGAGCATGCATCCCTAACTATAATAATAAATATTATGATGGCTTTTCAGTGATTTTCAGTGTGTTAAATGATTTAATGTATGAATCCTAATATACTACTTGCAGCGATTTTACATTAAAACATTTTTTCCATTTTCTGCCCAAAAAGAAATATCAACCCTGATTCTAATCCTTAAATCAGTCACTGTTTCTGTGTTTTTCTGATCTGACATAATAAGTGAATTAATTGATCAATTGGGGTGGAGGTAGCGCAGTGGATAGGATACTTGCCTCTGGATACTAATTCCTGGGTTCGAATCCTACCTCCAGCACCACCACTGGGTTCCTGAGCAAGACCCTTAACCCCAAGTTGCTCCAGGGACACTGTCCCCTGTAGTTAGGAGTGGAAGTCGCTTTGGAGAAAGGCGTGTGCTAAATGGCGTAAATGTAAATGTAATTGGCCATAATAGGGTAAGGGATTTATTATCTATATATTTTGCTGTATTGCTTTAAACATTTATTTAAACTTTTATTAGATTTTATACTGCTTTCATACTGTATTAAAGTGATAATTCCATAAATCTACATCCATCCATCGCAGGGTCTTAGTGTGCTTAGTTTGTTCCTCTTTCTTAGTCCCGATGTTTGAATGATGGTCGACTAAAAGGGATCTGAGGGCACAATTTAGTCTGAGCTCTTTCAAATCAAATAATTTTTTTTCTCTTAGTGCACAACAGAAACATGAACTGAGCTGGAAGGAGCAGGCCAGGCCATTCTCTCCTACCTGTGATACTGACAGCTCTGCAGCTCCACCCCAAACCCTGATGAGCCGCCTGCAGCAGCTGACCTCAGAGCTCCAGAGCACGCAGACCCAGCTGCATCTGGCTCAGGAAGCTGAGAGCGATGCCACTATGAAAGTGCAGAAGTAAGTAGAGCCATTAGTGCACCAAGAAGTTCATAATGAGAATGTGTTTTTTTTAATGAGCCACTGTAGAAGAGCCTCTGCCTCAAATGAATTTGTGCTGTTGTTAATCTCCTAATAGTTTATTAGATAAAGTAAATTAATCTGAGATCTATTTGTGTTCCAATTTGCCAGCATAACAGTAACACAAAAACACATTTTTGTAACTGTGCTATACATTATTGATGATTAGTTTCTTTTTAGTAGCTTCTATCTAATGTGGCAGTTAGGGATGTTTTGGTTACCTTTCTTCCATTATAAATAAAGAGTGTGTACATATATTTAAATGATTAACTCTGACGTGGAACTCATTTAGAACTGTTTACTGTTAGCTTACTTCTGTTTCCTAAAATAACTTTTTACTGCACCTGTAAACTTGATTGTACAGCACTGGCTTCTGACTAGCTTCTGGGAGCCCATCCCATGACATGGCCCTCTATCTTTCTTTTTCACACTCCTCTCCCGCACACCAGTGCTTCCTTCGCAAAGCAAACACGTCTTGGCCTGCTGATCTATTTACATGATGAATTAACTAACCAGGGGGTGGGGATGCAAAGCTGAGGGGGTGCTCAAAACCTTGAGAGAAACCCCATGTCCCACCATCAGTATGAGAGGCCAGAAAAAGCGGGAACTTTACCATTGTGTTTGAAAGAGGGGGTCCTGAAATTTTTTCTGTGACATCAAACAGAGGAGGTTCAGTAATGTGGGACTTTAGACCCCTTGATGTCCTCTGCCGTGCCATTTTCATGATGAATGAACTGATCTGAAGTATTATTGTTCGTGTTGATCTGTTTCTGAAATCATGGTTGAAAGCGTTGCGTAAGAACATTCGCAGCAGTATCTTTGAGTCTTTAGGCTGCATATTGCTTGCACATACTAGTGGTTCACCACAACATCAAATTAGAAAGAACTTTTCCCGCTGTTGAAAAGAAAGGCAGTGATCCTTATACTTGTGCTTTCCACTCGCTTCACACACAGTAGCGTAGATTTTACATATGATGGAATTATGAACTATGCAGTATCCTACTGGAGTAGTTTTTATTTTATCACTCTGTTTGAACCACTTGCCTGTTTGCATTAACACACTGATTCTGAGGCATGACCCTGCCATGTCCACAGTGCAAGGTTCAGCCGTGTGTGAATCACATTTGCTGCAATGAGAGGAACATCTATCTCACCACTGTGCTGTGCCATGTTACTGGAAGTAGAAACAAGTGAGTTCCTCGCATTCTGAGAGCCGTCATGTTATTTATTTCCCTGAAGCCTGAATCAGCGCCAGCATTGAGGCTTAAGCCTTCTCTGTGCCAGACGCTGTGTAGTGGCCACACTTGGGACCAGACCCTTCCCCCTTTATTTTTCCAACCACAGTTTGTTTGCCAGAGATGGGGCCAGAGGGTGGGGGATCGGCTGTAGCAGTACTGTCGCAGGGTGGAGGTAAAGGCTTTTTTGGAAAATGGAATCAGAGACAGACAGGAGCAGCATTAGTGTGCAGGGCAGACAGTGGGATAGGGCAGGGGATATGAACTGCTCACACCTGAACGCTAGCTGACACTCAGATGGATACCCCGCAGTCACTGGACTGTGGGCGGCTGTGGGAAGAAGCTCTGACGTGGGCCTCGTCACACAGCAGTGAGAAGAATGCAGGGCTGAGGAAGGTGGGCCTCAGCCCCATCGGCACGTTATGATGGGAGGAGGAAGCCCTGAGCGGGCCCAGAATGTGGCACCTGAGTGTTGGGCCTACAGCCCCCATTGATGGAGGGGCTGAGCTGAAAGTCTAATGACCTACTGAATCAAACTTGGCCATGAGAAACACACAAAGGCCCCTTTCATCAGCCGGGCGGCCCACAAATGGACTATAGCCGATCCTTCCCATCAAACCTTGGGCTTGCAAGCTGCTGTGTGGGCCTACTTCTGCCTGGCATGACTGGTGCTGACCCTCCATTGGCCTGTTGTTGCCATCTCTTTGCTTACTCTGCTTCTGATCTCCCACAATGCACACACCCCTCTGTGTTACTGAAGTGCTGTGGGTGTTTTGTTGTTCAGGTAGCAGTAAGAACATCTCTGTAGAAACTCTGTTGCTTCCATGCGCTACAGAAAAAAACAATGCTGTTTTAAGATTTATGCAAGGTCGCTGTTTACTCGGTCAATTTTGAGCTGTAATTGTTGGTTTTGCGACTCTGTGAATTCTTAATCAGGATTTATGTTTTTTTCTGGATCTTCCCTGGCGTGTATGTTTGGGTTTACTGGCTACTCTATGCAAACAGTCTTTCCAAATCCCCAGCACCACATCAGCACACCTTGGACATCCTGCTGCAGGAGCCTAGACCCTCTAATTGTGCAAACGTGCCTGAGAGACTAACAGACACATTTAAAATTAAAACAAATTTAAATATACAAAAGTTTGCATGCGTGTGCTCATACGCAGGTTTTCAGGGGCAGGAGAGAAAGTGTGTGTCATTTAGTTTGCCTGTGTGTAAATGTGCATGTATGCATGGCTCCAGGGTTTAGCTACACTGACCTTTCATAAATATTAGTCATTGTTTTATCCCTGTTTTCCCTCCTTCAGCCTCAGATTGACGTGACGCATCTCGTGGTCCCATTTGTTTGTCTGTGTATACAGACATGCATGCGGAGTGTATACTCATGAAGTATCTCCGTGTGCGTGAAATACATATGGCCCCGCAGTTGTGCTCAAATCTCTGAGCGCAGGGAAACAGGTGGAGGCTGCTGAGGAAACAAGTCTTGGGTCAGACCACTCCCATATGCTCCCTGATAAGCAGGAGCAGGGTAGGAAGACAAAGCCCAAACACAGCACTCAACCATAGCTCATTTCATTCCAAGATTTTGCTTGTGTTGATGTTTCTAGTGGTGATGGGGCTCTTGCAGTGTCATAATGCAGCGAATACACTTTAATAGGTTTATGCTTTTTTTTCCTTCACATATTTGACTGTGCATGTGTTTTTCTATTGCAAATACCATTTACCCTTTTGTGCAAAAAAAAAAAAAAAAAAATATATATATATATATATATATATATATAAATTTTGCATTGCCAGTTTTCATCTGCAAAGTTTTGGCATTATTTATATGACATGTAGAACAACTGGCCTTTTTGGGCAATGTTTTTAAGCACCTTTATCTTACATTCTGTTCTTTTTTTCACCTTGGGTGCCACTAAACATTCATTTTATTAATTATTTTTTTACACCACCATGTTACAACCCCCTTTATCCTTTAGGACCAATATATGTGAATTTGTTTTGTTTTTATTGGCTGAATTTTCTCATTGAAAATGTGAAACAAGCTAAAATACTCTATAACTTCAGTGAGTGGTTGGAACTAAACTGTTGTTTGCAAAATAAGTTCCATGTATGGACTAGCAAATGAATGATTTGCATCCAGTGTCCGATTTGACTTTCATGATCTTGGTGACTTTTTAAAAAAATGGGTGGTAGTTGGAGAATTATTCCAATATTCCAGTTACTTTCTCCTCACATTTTTGTTATACTAATGTATATTATTTACCCATGGAATACAGTTATAAATAATTCTGGTATAAATTCTGGTATAAATGATGGGCTGTATAAAAAACAAAATACGGATCCCCTCCCCCTTGGACACAGTCACACTTCCCATATGCAGCACTAAGCCACTGGCCTTTCTGCACACTCTTCAGCCCAGGTTTCTTTGCACAAAACAGTCTTGTTTGCCAAAGAAGATGGGGAAAAAGTACAGTGGTGGATATTTTAGGATTTGATTTTAGTGTGAACGATGGTTTTGCTGCTTGAGAACTGTCTTCATATCTTGCCTGTTTTTTATACCCTTGTGTCAGAGCAAAGAACTAAACTAGGTGACACTTTGTCACCCCCCTCTCTTTCTCTCTTTCTTTCTCTCTTTCTCTTTCTTGCTCTCTCTTTCTCTCTTTCTTTCTTGCTCTCATTCTCTCTTACTCTCTCACTATTTCTTTCTTTTTTTCTCTCTCTCTCTCTCTCTCTCTCCCTCTCTCCCCCTGCCTCTCTCTCTCTCTCTCTCTCTTACTCCCTGCCTCTCTCTCTCTGCAGGCTGGAGCGGTTGGTAGAAGTGTTGCGGAAGAAGGTGGGCACAGGCAGTGTCCGTACTGTGATCTGACTGGCCAGTGGCTGACCGGAGCAGACGGACACATCTGGTCACCAGGCTGCTGCGTTTAACTCTGAGCAAACAGCGGAAGCCTGGCCTGGGCAAACACAGGCTGGAAGTGCCGCTCACGCTCTCACCCTCAGCCCTGCACTCATTCCCAACCAGGCTCCATCGTAAATGTTTAACCGCTCCTCAGTGCTGCAGATATTGGTGTCTGATACTGCTGCAACCATCCATTTTACCCACAGTGTTAGGTCATTATTTTTTTAGCAGTGAGTTATGTGTAAGTATGGCAGAATAAGGGAAATTACAAGTCAATGCATATATATTTTTTAAAGATAAAGATGCCTTCGTATGATGTCATTGATCAAGCTGGTCTTTGATGTTAAAGTAAAAGCTGCTCAGCCTGATTTCACTTGTATCTTGGCAGTGTTGTGTATTGATTTCAAGGTTAACCGATAATTAAAAACCATAAAATCCCAAGATATGTTTTTAAATAGCTATTCATTTCAAAATTACAATCCTACCTTCTGGTATCTGTTGGTATTTTGTGTATTTCTCAGGCCATTGGGAAAGCAAATAAATGTCCTGGAATTTGATGATGGATTTACTTGGATTTATTAAATTTACTGTCAGCAAAATGTGGTATTCACTGATATATAAATAACAGAATGACTTAATTTGTTTATATATTATTTATATTGCATGTTTTAACAGATTGATTGAAAGATTGTTTGGTCTAACATCAATATAATTTCACATTTCCCATGTAGTCTTCAGTTTTAGAAAACCAAAGGTGTTGAGAAAAGTGAATTTTAAGTGAGTGTTTGGTTTTCTTGATTTTATTTGTGTTTTTGTTTGTGTTTTTTCCTGCAAAATGAAGTGACCATAAGTTAGATCAGTATTTGTTGTTTTTTTTTTTTGTTTTTTTTTTACAATCATAATTATAAAACATTTGTAAGAAAGACCTTAGAGACCCAGTTAGAGACCTTAGCCTGCTGGTAATTCACCATCTGACTTTAAGTCAGATCTCCATAACCACCTCTCATTTCTCTTTCTCTCTTCTACCCACATGACGACCTTCCAGTGCTTGAAGTGGGCCGGAATGCAGCTGAACGCAGTTCCGGAACTTCTGTATTTTCGTATTTTGGGTTCCGCCCGGTACTTACTGAAACGGATCCGATGCAGCGACAGTGGCCCGAGAATATGTCGGAAATTTTGAGTTCCTGCACTTATTCTTTCCCACTTCAAGCACTGCGACCTTCTCTCGTGTGATGTGGGCATTGTAGCCACACTTGTGTTCTTCGGTGTGATCGATTATGTACTCAGAATTGTGGTGAAGGCACCGTTGCCCTGGAGTGGCTGAATAAAGAAAGGAGGGGTAGCTGAAGGCGGGTCATGCTGCTCACTTGCCCTCCCCTCTAATCAGCCCAGGTCCTCCTCTCAGCTGTAACTCTGTGCCGCTGCACTGGCCGGGTGTCCCTCACCCCCTCTCTGGCCCTCCATCAGGCTGTCCAGCTTTTGTCGTAATCAGCACACTGAGGGGAGGTACAGAGGGTCTTGTCGGGTGTGAGAGCCGAGGGCCACGGTAGCCGAAGGCGTTGTCCCCTGTCTGTGTGGAGGCCCGCGCCTGTGTTTACTGGGCCGTGACAAAAGGCAAAATCCCGATTATCCTCCTGAAAATCGGCAGCATGATGACCAGACTACAAAACAACTTTTTATACGCTTTAATTAAAACCGTGTTTCGACAGCCTCCGCTCAATGACCCTCAAAGAAAAGCGTGACTGATCCCGTTGCTATAACGACCCCAACTATTTCGAGGCTCTCTCTTTTTCTCTCTCTCGCCCTCAATTCTTCATTCTCTTTCTCCATTTTTCTCTCACTCTCAACTCTTCTTTCTCTTTCTCTCACTCTCAACTCCTCTCTCTTTCTTTCTGTCGCACTCTCAATTTTCTCTCCTCCGTCTCTCTGCCTCTCTGTCACTCACCCAACTCACCTCATTATTTATCTCTATCTTTATTTCTTTATATTTCTCTCTCCTCTTTCTTTTACCCAACTCTTCTCTTTTCAGGGCCTCATTAGCATATTTTCATACCAGATACAATACTGAAATTTAGTTGCTCCAGTCACCATGTTTTTCTTTTATAAACGTGACCTCATTCATCCATTTGTTCATTCCCTCTTTCTTTCATAAATCCATAGATAAATAGAGAATCAAGTGGTACATAAAATAAATTGTAAATCAATGCTTCATATGCAGCTTTATCCTGACTAATGTCCCGCACGCTCCTCTTCAGCTTCTCGCACTTGATGGGTCTCGTTTGGCTCTTTGAATTTTGCTAGTTATTCTTCTACGTTGTTTAACATATTTTTCTTTCTGTGCTCCTCACAACGAGGCGTCTGAAGAATTGGAGACCCCAAGGCAGCTCCAACTGGCTCTTTGAGTGAATTTCAGAGGAGCTAATGAAGACGGAGAAGCTCGGAGACCACCAACCTCACATGGCTGATGCATATGGGGGGCGGGGTGGGGGGGCAGAGAGCCCTAATAAACTTCTCCCGTATCATTTTTAATGGAAAAGCAGCTGCTTCTAAAGCTGATTTCGGATAGAGAGATCTCTCCCTCTTCTCCCTCGGCCTTTGAAAGCTCCTTTCTTCTGAGGGTGTGATTCTGGAGAGCTAATGCTTTGCTCTTTTCGTTGGCCAAGCACAATTGTGTTATTGGAGATAATTAATTCAATCCCCATCAAAAGGTATTAGGAGCGCCTTGGCCCTGTAGTGGCTTTTTTCTAAACTGGGAATGAAAGGCTGGGTCCGCTCGGGGCCGCTTTTGAAGTAAAGGGCCCTGCGCATTGTTCCGCACATTTCTGCCCATAAGGCCGAAGAAAGAGCCGCAGCTTTTCTGATGGGGTGGCGAGAAATACGCCACATAAGTTTGGAAAACAAGGCGCTGTTGAATCCTCCAGCCTGGACACTGCCCGCTGCTGACATATGTTACACATTAATAAAGCCTGACCAGCCTGTGTGTGGAAGAGGAGGAGCAGGAATAATCTCACACCACGGCACCATTTGCACCAATAAAACTGAGCAGAATCATTACATTGTCAATAAAAAATAATAAATAACAATGCTTAATACTAGCAAATGATAATGCATGATATTATCAATAATAATGATGATGATGATTATGCTGATGAAAACAATAATGATATAACAATAGTAAAATAAATGAAGCTGACGATTATGATTATAATTATGCTGCTGATAATGATAGTAATAATACTGTTGATTATGATAACGATGGAAATGATATTTAATAATAAACCTGCCATTACTAGCACATGTTAAAATTGCCTTAAATGCAATAAATAAACAGCAGTCATTTACAATAATGCGCTAATAATTCAGTTTTCCATTACAATGTACACACTTTTCCTATTAAAAATAAAACAGTTGTTCCCATAATTCAGTTTCCTTTGTAAGTGGTTTATCTTTCGACTCCAATGTTTCTGAGGAATAAAACTCTCTGGACTTTAAGAAGGACCCCCACCTTTATCAGCTGTACCCTCCTACATACACGCAGAATGTAAAGGCTTACATGTATGGCCAGAAACATGTAGGCTTTTAAACGTACATAGCATGTTTGTTTTTATTTATTTAGAATGTTATAATAGATGTAATATATTAGATACTAAAGCGGCTAAAATACAACTTCTAAAGCCGTTGACTAACATCATTAAAAGGAACACAATTGTGAAATGGAATGCTGGAGGACTGCTTCTTATATTTATTTATTTATCTGTGTGTTTATTTATTATAATGTAAATGCCGGGCAGCGATTTGCACTTGCTCTTCGTCACAGTTGCGCTTTAATAAAACAGGCAGTTGTATAGAGTAAACTGCCTGTTTTATTAAAAGAGTATATACAGTAAAAAAGTTGCGCAAAATAAAAATCTTTCCTTACATGAAAACGTGCAGAATAATATCACACAATCCAGAGCGCACTTTTACGCACGAGTCGCTGAGCCACTGCTGGGAGTCTTGATAACCTTTTTAATTTCAGAGTTAATCTGCTGCTCGGGTCTTGATGGTGTGAATTTCTGAACCCGTGGGTGGGTTTATGGGGCATATTTTGTTTGAAATGTGTGTAAAGTGTGTAAATAGATAGCTCGTAAGTGAAGTCTGAATGAGGGGAAATCGGTGCGTTCGTCTCCAGCCTGCCCGCGAGCTCGATTCCCCCCATTTTATTTACGCATCGGGGGGCAATTACATGATAATTAAATGAATTTCACGGTTAGTCAGCCAAAATCTGTGTCTACAAAACACCATGATCAAAGTAAAATCTGTTCAGGTTCACGTGGCCGTCGCGCGGGTTACGCTTCACAAAAAGGTGCTTTGGCCTCCCTGTGATAGTGTTAAAAATCCCATTTAAAACAAGATCGGATCTCTTCTGGCGCGGGGCTTTGAGGCTAGACTTTGTGTTAGACTTGGATTTTCTCTTGGTCTTTTACCAAACAACGTGCTGAAAGCAGGCGGGCTCCTCTGCCTGCGCGCGGGGTGCGCCCCCCAAACACCCGCCAAAGAAAACCGAGCCGCCCACTTCCACATGCTGTCTGTTTTTGTTTTGTTTTTATGTTTAGTTATTTATGTTTAGTTATTTTAATTTTTTGTTTTTGTTCGAATTATTTATTTTTATTTTTATTTTTGCTTTAATATGTAAGGAAAAGTGATGATCAATCAAAGTCCAGAGCTGAAGTTCTATTTTTCCACAAAAATGACTCTTACATTAAATCACATTGCATTAAAGCTTTTTTACAAAATATTTTTTTTATAAATAAAATGTTACATTAAAACAAGAAACATAAATAAACCCGTACAGCTGAGCAGGGCCTAGATTTAATGAATCCTCATCGAGGGTTACTGGTCAATTAAACACGGTCCAGTCCTGCTCATCTGTAAGACGCACAAATGCAACGAACTCGACCTGGCGTGATTAAGAAATACTTGTTTTTATTCGTAATGCATTTCCACGATTTGATTAACTTAGTTCAATACAAGAACGGGGAATGAAAGATTTGTTGTATTTCTTCTCTTCTTTTCGGCAAAACGATGTCAAAGAAACCCAAAAAGAACGAGTAAAAGGACAACATCCAAATACATCTGCAACAGACAGGTGCTTCGCATTTTTCTTTTTCTTTTTTTTTTATCTGCACAAGACCATAAGTGACCTTCATTCGTGCACATTGTAACACATGGACACATTATAACGGGGGATTACAACATTATTTTACAAGCTCAAAAATTCGCCTTAAATACACTCGCAAATGATTTATAAGTGGGATATACAGTCATCGAGGAGGAGGTGTGGGGGGCACTTTACAATAGTTTATTATACACATACACATCGTTTATAGTTTAAAGTAACAGTCCTTTATGCACCGGGTGCATGCAAGAATAAAATAAAGTGTATCTGTTCGGCAGTTGCTGAGAGGGGACTAAGATGTGTTAAGAACCGGCCTGGAATACACACCTTGGTAGTAAGACGCCTCTAAGGATGAGGGGTCCATGCTGCCTCTACCGGCCATGGAGGCGCTGCCCAGGGGCAGGCTGGAAGACATACCTGAGCCGTAGGAGGAATATTGCAACGCCTGCTCGTAGGCTTTCAAGTCCAGTTTGTGCTGCTGCTCCGAGGATGACATTAAGTTATTGATGGAAAACGGGTGGTTGAACGAGTAATGGGGGTCTCCTTTTAGGTGTAGCTGGGATTCGTGGGCCATAGAGTGGGGGGGTAAGGGGAGTGAGGAGAGGGCCGTGGCTGGGCCGGACGCGGGGTGGTGTATTGGAGGCGCGCCGCTCTTTGGCTCCGGATTGGCGGCGCTCCGGTGCTCCAGGCCGGGCGGGCTGGACGCCTGGCTGGATCCGGAGTCCATATGCGTACTCTTGGTGTTCGTGCTGTCTGAGCCGCCCTGCTCCTTCCTGCCGTCCTGCCCTTTCCCTGCGCCCCCCGGTGCTTTCTTATCGCACTTGAAGCGCTTCTGCCTGCGCAGGTAGCAGCCGTTTTCGAACATATTCCCAGAGTCCGGGTGCAGGGTCCAGTAAGAGCCCTTGCCCGGTTTGTCCGGGGAGCGGGACACCTTGACGAAGCAGTCGTTGAAGGACAGCGAGTGGCGGATGGAGTTCTGCCACCTCTGCTGGTTCTGCCGGTAGTAGGGAAAGAGGTCCATGATCCACTGGTAGATCTCGCTGAGCGTCAACATTTTGCTGGGTGACTGCTGGATGGCCATGGTGATGAGGGAGATGTACGAGTATGGGGGCTTTGCGTGTGGGTAGCTCCTCCTGAATGTCTTGTTGTCCCGTGCCCTGTTCAGGCCGGGCTGGGCGTACGTGATGGGGCTCATGGCCGGGCTGATGCTCGAATAAGGATTCAGCGCGTTCATGGACGTGTGCTGGGCCGAGATGGCGTTCATGTTGCTGGGGCTCAGGGCCGTGCCCATGGACGAGACGCCCCCACTCATCCCGTTCATTGCACCGCCCGCGTTGGACTGCATTCCGGCCATGGTGCCCGGACTCAGCCCCGCGCCCAGAGCAGGGTTCGCATAAGACATGTTGAAAGAGCCCGATGTCATATTCCCACTGGTGGACATGCTCATATAACTGTTCATACTGTTCATTGAGCCCAGGCCTGCGTTCATACTGCTGTTCGTCATTGGGGAGTACACCTGAAATAGAGGAAACGCATTCTACACTTTATTTATGGCATGCCAAAATCATGTATACTAAATTCTTATCTTTTTATTTTAGTGTAGAAACCATAAAGAAACGTAGGAAACATATTTCATGTGGTTTTATAATACTGTATATTTGGTCGTGAATAGTGCATAGTATCTGAACAATTATTTACTGTAATTCTAATTCTACAAAATACATCCTCAATATAGAGTAATTAAGAATATTTATTTCCTTTACTGCATAATAATATTTGTGATATAACCTACATGTCAAGATTGGAATTTCATAAATATTCAACTGAAAACATTTTAAACATTACATCAAAATAATTTTACTGGCTATTTTTCTGTTGATTTATACTCTTGGAAAATGGAGCAGCGTCAGAGACTAGGTCTAGTGTGTGGTGCACAAAGCAAAATAATAAAATACCACCAAGTGTATCATTTAAATTTTATATTAAATGTAAATTGTCGCACACACGCACACATACAGACAGATAGATAGATATGTTGATAAGTAGTGACAAAATTCAGAATAACACGCTCACATATTCAATACAAATGTAAAAATAAGAATCAGATGCAGAAAACTTTTTTAATACTGGAGGAAAAAGCGAGCCTTTTTTGAGCGTGTTAAATTCTTTGTTTATGTTCAACTGGATTTTTACGGTATTTGTATTTTTAATATTTGTTACTCTATTCTGAGGTTAATAATATAAAAAACAGTATATCAATACATGCACGTTTTGGTAATACTATTTAACATTTATTTGTTTTATTTAACACAATAACACATTTTTTAAAAGTATATTTCCTCTACACCATTTAAGTAAAAACTAGCGTTAATCTGTACGGTATAGATCACAATGGGATCTCTACCGCCACCAAGTGGGACGTCCAGCTCCAGGTAGAGTCTAATTAAAATCCACGATCATAAAAAAAAAATCTGTTTTTTTTTATTTTGGGCTCCTATTTGCTTTTGATGAAGTATCCAGAGACAGAAAAATCCTTCTATACTATCTAGCGTGATAAGTAAAATCATTTTTATACATGCACTAAAACTATTTTCCCATTTTAAACAGCAGTGATCTAACTCAGCCTACCTCCTGCGCGTCGGTGTAGTAGCTACTCCAGTCTGGAGTTTCATGTCCTTCCATCTTCACTGCGCCCAGCATTATGGTGGGAATCTGCAGACGGTCAACATGCAGTTCTCAGACTGAAGTTTTCCAAAGTGCTCCGCGAATCAGCGCTGGGATGTCGTAGTGAGGAACTGGTGGGAGAGCAGTGAGCTGTGAGCTGTGTGGAGATCTTCCGTCCCCTCTCGTTACGTAGCGAGCGGTACAGCCCACTTCACTGGCTCATTTGCCTAGGTCTCTCTCCTCTCTCAGCTCACACCTGAGCATTCCTCCTGCCTCCCTGCATTTCACTCAAAGTACCCCAAAATCCAAAATATGAGACCATCTTGCTTTAAAAATTTCAAATGGAATAAGACTCGTCCATTTTAGAAAAGTCCATTTATAAAATATGACAAGCCCCCTGACGTTCTCGTAGCTAATAGAAAAAAAACAAATCTAAACATGGCAATATCCCCTTAATTTCTAAAACCGGTAAACAGGAAAAGTCCAAATATAAAATATGATAAGAGCCCCTCACGTTATCATACCTAAAAGGTCTAAATCCAAAATATAACAAGACCACCTCGTTTTTTCGTATACATAAACTTGGAAAGTCAAAAATCTAAATATAACAAGATTCCCTCACTTTCTCGTACCTAAATGGCCCAGATCCAAAACATTACAAGAGACCCCCACTCTCGCACATATTTTATGTCTAAAAAGTCCAGATTGAAAATAGGACAAGACCCCCACAGGTTTGGGTGTCTAAAAAGGAAAAGTCCAAGAGGCCATCACTTTTGTAGCTAAATGCACCAGATAAAATATGACAAGACCCACTCACATTCTCGTATCTAAATATTGACAGTCCACATGTGAAATATGACAAGACCGCCTCACGTTCTTGTAGCAAAATAGAAAAGTCCACATCTAAAATATAAGACTTCCTAATTTTCTCGTGTCTAAAATGTCAAAATCTAAAATATGATAAGACACCTTCACGTTTTAATACCTAAATAGACGTCCAAATCCAGTTTTCTCGCATACGTTCCTTATCCACATTTTAGACATACATTAAAACACACACTAAGATACTTCCCCTCAGAAAACAAAAAAGGTCGACGGTATTACATAAAATGTACCCTAAAAAATATCGCCCTGTGAATGTAATGCGTTCCTCTGCTCTGTTGAGCGGCTGTAGCTCTGCACAAAAGTTGAAGCGTCTCCCACCACCCCGCCCCTAACCATGGAAAAACAAGGCTTACACTCCCTTCTGTAGCTGAACACCTGCTAATGAGCGAGTAACAGTGCTCATCACCCACTTACAGAGGATTATCTCCCAGTGATCTCCACACAATTACAGCACCAATCGATTTTCCACGGGGCGGAATGAAACGGCTCTTGAACATTAAACCATGTTATCACTACCCCCGAGAGAGGGACTCCGCTTCAGTCAGGCTCAGATACACTATGGACCAAAGTATTGGGACACACCTGTTTTTCAGGCTTTGGGTGAGGTTCCTTACTTCCAATGAAGGGTTATCTGAATGCTTCAGCATACAAAGATATTTTTGATTCCAACTTTGTTGACACAGTTTAAGGAAGTCCCAGTGCACAAAGCAAGCTCCATAAATGCATGGTTTGAAAAGTTTGGCGTGGAAGAACTTGTCTGGCCCACACATACCCCTGACCCCAAACCAGTCCAACACGTTTGGAATGTATAAGGCACAACTTCTGGTCCACCATCAGCGCCTGATCTCATAAATACTGTACAGCATGAATGGGGGCAAATTCCAAAATTTTGTGGAAAACCCTCTAAGAAGAGTGGATGCTGTTTTAGCTACAAAGAGGGTCCAACTCCGTATTACACTACACTGCTGAATGCTTGGCTCGCAATCGTCGATTCAATCAAACCCAATGGTGTTGTATAAGGTTGAGGTCAGGACTCTGTCTAGCCAGTCAAGTTCTTCCACACCTAACTCATCCAACGATGTCTTTATGGACCTTGTTTTACGCACTGGGACACAATCATGCTGGAATAGAAAACGTTCTTCCCCACGAGGTAGAAAACATGCCGTTGCCCAAAATGATTTGGTGTGCTGCGGCATTAAGTGTGTTTTTAACTTGAAATAAGAGACCACTTGAATTCAGTAAGTAAGAGGTGTGCTCCAATACTTTTGTCCATATAGTTTAGCAATTTAAACACTAGAAACACATAAAAACAGGGGCCGCAAAGTTTAATATCAGAGCAGAAACAGTGTGGCGCTGTGTCTCAGTTTACTGTTGCTAGGAGACGGAGCTGCTGCCCTGCACCGAGACAGAAGTTTCTTAAAGTAGCTTTACATAAAATCATGAAGTTATCTGTGCATTAACTAATCTCATATAGTTACACAGTGTTAAGAGAAGACCTGAGTTAAAAAGGTAGGAGCCGTGTAAATTCAAAATGTTAAAGGCTTAAAAGTGTCTCATTAAAGTTAACAATCATAGCTGCCTAGCTTGGTTGTGGTCGAAGCTGCATTACAAAACCTTAAACGATTATTCAGAGTAATAATATTCTGAATTTCACTACTGCTTAAGAGTGCTCGCTCTCTCTCCGAAGTAACATCTATATACTCTCGTGTCTGTCAAGAAAAAAAAAGCTAAACAAAACATAAAACGTTATAAGACCATATTACAATGGATTTAATATCAGCCCCTCATCGAAACTAGATATTTATAGGGACTTAGTGCCAAATTTGAAACAGGTGTACATGTACATTGCACATATATATTGCAGATCTCTTTTATAAATTCGTTTTATG
>JBBMFX010000001.1:28541097-28557811 GCA_037832545.1 Rhabdalestes septentrionalis
CAGTACTGTTTTGAGTGTGAGGTCTGTTGCTCAACTACTAGAAGAAGCGAGAAATATTGCAGCAGAGCGACCCCAGGAAGTGGACCACCAGAGGGCGCCAGAGAAAAGAGAATCAGAGACTGAGCTCATCACCTCTCGGCAGAATCAGGTCCAAGACAAAGCCACCTCTCGCTCTAAGCTGATGATTAAAGAACCAATGGAGAGAGAGCTAGTAGATGCTGATGTTTCTGATAAGGAGGCGAGTAGACTACATAGGCATGTAGTTTGTGTGATATCAGTTTTAATTAGTTATGTTGTACTATCAAAACTAGCAAACAAATTAAGATGCTTAAAGACAACAAATGTATCTGTCAGTTCATTCCTAATACATTGTTCATAGAATAGAATAGAATTGAATTGAAAAGAAAAGAACAGAATACTCATCAAACCACGGTACACATTTAAGTATAGGAAAATAAATGGACGCTGGAATAAAGGATTTATTGTATGGATTCTTTTGGTGTACAAGAGAGGAGAGCCTCTAATCTTTCAATTTAATATCCATTTATTTTCCTGTGTTGTGTACTGTCTGTTAATGTTTATTCTATTCTAATCTGTTTGGTTCTATTCTATTCCATTCTATTCTAGTCTAGTCTAGTCTAGTCTAGTCTAGTCTAGTTTGTTGTAAGTAGATGTTTGACATCTCTTAGTCTGTCGAATAGCTTTTTCAGTTATTTTCAGTTATTTGTTTCCTGTACTTTGTGCTAAGATTACCCGGTCTTGAAGTAATGTAGTATACAAGACTGCCGATTACTGAAAGAATGTATGTAAAGTATTCACACTTTAGTTTTCTGAGTACATTTTTGGTTAACTTATTTACAGTACAGTAAGACTGCTTGTAAAGCTCATAATACTTCACTGTTGGTTTTAGATGATTACTGGGTTTACGGTGTTTACTTGCTGATTGCAAATAAGGAATGCTAACACAGATTCAGATATATTAAGAAAAAGATCCTTAGTTTATTTACAATAATGTAGTAAAACACAGACCTAATCTAGAGTTGTCACACCATGTATAAAATCCTGTGCATATATTTTAAGCACCTTATTAAAATGGAAAAGCTATTTGCATTTCATGCATGTTTATGTATGTTATTGATATATATGTTTATGTATCATGTTTTACGTATGATTATATGTAAAGTCTCCTGTCTTCAGAGAAGCCCAGTATTATTTTGAGTTCCTGTTAAATCTGGCATGCTGCTGATAACAGCTTACTGCCCCTGGGCATCAAGAAAAAATATGGAACAAAACGTTTTCTTAAAACTGGCTCCTAAGAAAACCTTTTGGTTTATGTGTATTTATTCTTTGCATGCAGTTTTATGGGAATAAATAAAAACAACGAATTGATAAAGAGTTTTAAAAAATGTTAGGTACTAACTTTTGCACAGTATTTGGTAACAAGAAACCCTTGAAAGTTATTAAGAAGAATTTTACCCCAGAATTGATTTAGTCTGAATGAACAGCATGTATGTCAAATGTATCTCATTTTGTTAATAAATATATTCTGGTCTGGGGCCTGAAGGAACTTCTGACAGTTGTAGGAGACATGAGAGAAGAGGAACGTCCTTCAGGGATTATGCATCAGGAGCCTGTTTAATCAGGAATTTATAAGGCAGACATGCCAGTTTCACAGGAAGATTCTGAGCTCATTTCTGACATGGAAAGTCCCCAGGAGCTCTCCTCTCAGGTACATTCATAATACATTCGAGTTGTTTATTACATGTCAAGTTGTTGCTGTAAGAATCACAATACAATATATGAATACATTTTTATTGTGTAAACTTCATTTTTGCTGTATTTGTATGTTTTGAAGGTGACAGATGTGGCCATATTAGAGGCTAGAGGTGGTAGTTTTGCTCCTGTCCCGAGACCTCAAAGGGTGTCTCAGCAACCAAGAACCATTCAAGGCCTCTCTCTCCTTGCAACCTGCACTCCCAAAACAGAGTAAACTTTTCCTTAACACTATTAGGAAATGCTGTTTCAGACTTGCGGTGATGTGTTTGACAGAAAAACAAAACAGGCTGATAACTACCATTCCATGTTATCACAAATATTTGAGTTATCTTTTTTATTTTGGATCTACAAACTTTTAGTTCATGTTAGTTGCTCTTTTGGCATAAGTCTGAGCAGCAGACCTTTTCTGTTTTTTTTCTCTTGCCCTTTACCAGGAGGCTTAATCAGGAAGCAACTGCCACTTGGCTGTTTTAGAGATGTTTTAATCCAACATTTCTCAAAGGCCCCCTTCACAGATAAATCCACTGTGCCCACTTTCCCCCAACCCCAAAAACATGAACCTTATCCATTTTGCTATTTTGCTCTACAGCTATTGCTGACCTACCTGGACAACAGACATGGTGCTGTTCTGTGACAGTACAGATAAACTGTTAAGTGAGCGCTGAATGACAATCAGTTGTGGTGGTTTGGCACATGCATTAAGAATGTTTTACACCCATTTAATAACATTTTAAAGAGGTAACACCCCATATGTATGATCAAATCAGATTGAATAAACTCACACAATAAACATTTTTCTGTAGGCCCCCTTAGTGTGCCCCTTGCTCCTCCTTGTGTAAATACCACGGTTCTATTCCATTCTACTAAAGAAACAATTATCATTTTGTTAGTCATTCTAGCTTTGGTGTTGTTTTGGTACTGCTTGCTTTTACTTTATATTTCATGTTCTTTCAGCATGTGTGGACAAGCCTTATGTTCGTTTGTCTTTTTTTTTTCCTCCTCATTGTTCTACCATGTGTTTCGCTTATACGCTGACCTCTTCAACTCACTATCAGCATGTCAATCTTGAACATCTCTCCACCTGTAAGGACGCTGAGGGTGGCCTCTGGCTCAGACAAAATTTCAGTCTCAGTTCCCCGGGAGCCTGAGTGAATGACTAAGCTGTCATCACCTACCTCTCAGTACCATTTAAGAGGCAGTGACACAGTCCTTAATTACCCTTCACCTCCACCCCTCAGCCGTGTGCCGGGTCAGCCTGGAGCCTTCACACCCCCGCACTCCACCTCTCAGTCTCTTTCACCCACTCAACTCTCTGCACGATTTACTACCTGCAAGTGCACAGTTGGACACTGGCCACCTCTTCACTCCGAATACACAACCACAACAAGTGCCTTTTAATTAGTAGCTTCCTCCAGCTTTTGTAGGGTCACTGAAAAGTTCTTCTGGATGCAGTTGAGAGATTTTAAATGAGAGTGACCTGCCTGTAGGGTAGATGGATAGAGAGTAGGTTGGAGGTTGCGCTTCATGCTTTAGGAACGTTTCCTTTCAGGCAAGGCAGGGCCGATGACTTTGGCGTGACCTTCCAGGTCTGTCTCTGAGGCTTATCCGTGCCAGAGAGAGGTGATAAATCTGGCTCCTGACAAGCCAAAGTGAATGCCCACCATAAATTAACTGCTGTCAGTGGAGAAGGAGGCGGCCTCGCTCCCTCTCCCGCCTGCCTGCAGTTTGACTAACACAATGAGCCCACACACAAATGCAGGCACGATTTCGCGGCTCTCAGTCTCCAGTTCAAACAGTGGTGAGAAGTTATAGCGCTGTCGATCTGTGTAAATAGACTGATAAATCATTGGTTCGTGGCAGAGAGACTAGATCCTTTTTTAGCAGAAACCATGATGAAGGTAGTTAAACTGGCTCTCTCACAGGTCACCATATGTTTGTCTCAAGAAATAATCATTTACAAAATAAACACACAAACGTACTTTTTAGTAATAAATAAACAATTAATAGCCATCATCATCTTTTTTCAACAATCAATTTGTAATTTACTTATGAGTTCTTCACAGAGGAAAATAATGCAAATCCAAAACTTTTTTGAAAAAATAAAATTGATGAAATAGTAGCAACGTTGCAAATGATAAAAAGTTATATAGATTCAACAATGTAGGTAGGTGCTAGTCTTTAGTTTTACTCTGATTTAATCTGATTAAACATCCATTTACATTCCCAATAGTTTTTGGAAAATGATGCTGATGTTAAAAACTACACAAGCAAAGAAATTTTCAATGATCGTGTCTTCCACAGTTCAGGAGAACACAAAAGCATCCACCACCTTTGTACCACCCCTGCCTATGATGTCTTGCCTGCGGAACTGCAGCGAGCCTCCAGAGTAAGCCATGCTCTGAACACACTCATGGTTACTCCATATTTTCACCAGCAGGGGACAGCACTTAGACACATGGCTGTCCACCCTGAAAGTCACAGGTGATAAACATGCCTGCCTGCGTGTCTCATCCTTTTTAAACTGCTTTTTGTTTTGTTTTGTTTGATCACTGAAAATAGATAGCCAAGTTGTTACGAACCAGATCCACATTGTACTACATTTACCATTTTAGAGGTCTGCCTTTAGCTAATGTTACACTTACCTGGCACTTTTATGACCATGGATATTTCTCATGTGAGTATGAAGGCTAAGGTGTCCAGTGCTATATAAATATGTGTATGTGTGTCTGTGTGTGTGCTTTAGGGTGATATGTGAAGGTATTTATGCAGAGCAAGTTGAAAACACAGAACAGACAGATGGTGTCATTCACCCTCCTGCACAGCCATTGGATGCTCTTGCAGACTGGCAAAGGACCGCAGAGTACTATGTAGAGAAACAGAGGATGGTCATGTGTGGATATGCAGTAAGACAGACATTTCATCACAATGTCCAGTCACTCATGAAAACCGAACATGACCCATGATTGTTATTATTTAAACTTGCAATTAAATTTGATAAATAGAACAGTAATCAAAACCTGACCTTTCTGCTTTAGCAATATGTGCTTCAATTAAATTGAAAGTGTGGTAATTATCCCCAGGCGATCAATGGTAAACCAACCAGTAGGCCATGCCTGCTAATTGCTGTGTTTCTCAGATACTGGTCACTAGGTGGCGTCAGACACCCATACAAGCCTGCGGAGTAGCAGCATGTTCAATTAGAAGCAAAAATTAGCGTGAACATCAGGCATTGTTGCCTCATGCTGCTGATCTGTTTACATTCCGAACCTTCTCCTTTGACTAAAACTCTTATTTTAACAGTGAATGGAATATACATTATACCCTCATACAAACATTCAAATTTATATGTGCATGATTAAGATACCAAAATATGAAATATGTGTTCTAAGCTACAGAAAATCGGTTGCTGTAACATTTAAACTGGACATGCAGATTGAGTTTTTAAAAAGGGCAAATAGAAATCCATGTTCAATTATTTGCCTTTTTGGCTGTAAATAAGGCAGACAGATGATCAGGACGAAAAAAATAATCGGTGCATCCCAAATTTGAACATTTTGTTTTTTTTCAAACACATGTAATGCAAATGGAGTTTCAAGGATTATAGAGTTTCCGTCTTTGAGTGTGCAGTGTGTGCCGTGCTAAATGATGAGTGGTACTTTATGTTCTGTGGCCCTGTGAATGAATAGCAAACAATACAGGTTTCTTCATTATCCACAGGGGACAAAAAGCCTTGGATGTGAATCCCAAATGTGCATTCAATGGTAGCATCTAATACTTCAGTATTATTCAACTATACTTGTAGACATGAGTCTGTTTTTGTCACTTGAAGCCTCAGTTCCTCTTTCCGGAATAAATTGTTTATAGTTTGACATATGTCATGATTTTTGACAGGGTTCCCTTTTTAATGTCTCTCTTGAGACTCCATTTACCAACTTATACACTACAGCAAGTTTTATTTCATTTGTTCACATAGAAATCGTGTCTATCATGTTTGAATTCTATTGTATCCACAATCATTTGAGATCATAAAGAATTTGTTATTAGAAGTTGTTATCTCTTTTGTATTTTCTCACATATTGTTACTCTTACATATTTGTTATTTCTCTGCTTTATGCCTCAGGCCACACTGTGCAGAAATGAATTTAGGATGTTCTGGAGTCCAGGACCTCCAAAATTCAGTTGTGCTCCATGTGTTATTAAAGACAAATTATTTCCCCAATACCAGGTACAGTAGCAGTGCCTCTGTAAAGTTAACAGATGGACTGGTTTTTCTCTGCCAGTCCAAGGAGACTCTTAACAGAAGTGTTTGCTGCAGTAAATAAAGAATGACCCCACCCCCATCTGCTCTCCGCTGTATGTTTTCTCTGGACTCTTTTTATTCCACTGAGGAAAACATGTTGTGGCTTTTTTTGTCTCTAGATTAAAACAGACTGTGTCATACTGCTTCACCTAATAATCTCATAAGAAGCAGAGAGGACAACAAAGAGGCAGAAGGCTATTTATGATGAAAAAAGGAAGCACTGGTGCCTTAATTGGACAGCTGACAATATTGAAAACATAATCTAATATCTTCTTATCCTGAAATCATTCTGTAAATGAAATAACTGACATTCCTGAATGAAGGTCACTTTGTTTTAAAAGTCCTGCTTTATTTGAAAGTAAAAATTCCTCTACTTTCTTAACCATTTCTGTAATATTGTGTCTTTGGGCCCCTGCTTCTGATCTATCCAGTTGGAATCTCAATGGCCTAGAGGATGTGAAGGAATCTGGCATCAATCAGATGGAGGTGAAACTTAGCAATTCTATGGTCAGTTAATTTCTGTATTACATCAAGGAGTACACCAATTTCTGTAACTGTCTCCATAAGACACATAAGTAATTACTTTATATTTACCCAGTCTAACATTTTTTAAGTGTTTTTAGCACAATTCCACTTCTGACACAATACTGAACAAATAGTTGCTCTTATGGATTACCAATTCAATTTATCTTCTTTTATAACTGCTACATTTTCAAATGATCTACTTTTTAAATAAAGTATGTAATGCAAGAAGAACATCTAAAATACAACTGTCATGATGAAACTGCCCAAACACTCTACTACCCCATAGGAAGAAAACAGCTAAAAATGATGTCACACAATGCAAATGTGGGCTATTTCAGAATAAATGTGTTGGTGGATTGGATGAGATTCATTTTCTCTTTGATATTTATATATATTTAGATATACTTTATACAATTTGCTTGATTATTCTGAAGTCTCATGGCTACTCATTCTCTAGTAATATATGCCTAATTTCCAGCTAATCTAATGCTGATGTATTTTTATTAGTAGGCAATTTTATTCGTTTAGCAAGATTACCTAAAACATTTATTAGACACCTTTTAGAGAGCATCCTACACATTCATTCTGTTACAGATGTATGAGAACATAGCTGTTGGAGTCTCACAATAGGACTATTATTCTAGTGTAGAGCTTTTGCCTAGGCTGAGACCTGAACTGCAGCCTGTTGTGCTAAAGGCCATGGTGCTACTCTCTATACTATTTCAACCGCTTATTGTGACACCAGAACTTTACTTGGGTTTTATATTAACTGCATTAAATTGTCTTACGCAGGAAATATTACATTTCAAATGGGAAAACATGTTGTTAGGAGATAAGCTACAAAGACAGTTTTTCTATATTCCTGTTGAATGTATCGATTGCTTTTTTCCTAGGAAAATGTTCTGTGCAGGAAACACAAGTCTTTGATTGACTTGAGAGCAGAGGAATTGGTGCCAGAGTCTTCACCAGAGGTCAGCTCAGAAGAGCAGGTTTTGTTGTCATTTCTCTTACTGAATGTCTACACAGGAAACAGATGTATGTCATAAAATACATGTACAGCATTCTTCTGTGCCATAGCACCAATCTGCCTATTTGATATTACAATCTGCTTTTAGTTGATAGAAGGAGACTGCATGTGTGCTTAATGTATGAGGCAAGAAAATAAGTAGAATAATTGCCAAGCTTGTACTACACAGCACAGCTTGCTTTAAATTGCCTTAATTAGTTAATCTCTTGCTTAAACCACAGTGTAACTGACCTTATGCATTTAGCATCTTTGTCCTTGGAGCTAAATGAATTATCATGTTTAATACAGACCTAGCAGCTTATTAGAGTGAGTTGTTTTCTATTTGTTGTATGTAAGGGCATTTTTCATTAATCTTATGTATCCTGTTGCAAGTATTTCCATTTAAATCTTCTCATTGTATATGTGGGCAGGAATGGACTGGGAGATTATCATGGCTATAATTGCTGCTATAATGGCCTTCTTCATGAATTTTTCCACAGCTCCAGGTTAAGCGTCCCTTCTCTGCCCCACACTTAATACTAGATCCCAGTTTGTCACTGAGGCTGCAGTCTGACTTCACCACCATCAGCAGAGAGCTAGACCACATCCACCAGCAGCAGCAGTCTCTCATCTGCACCCAGGCTGACTCCATGCTCAGTGTCAGTCAGACTTATAAGAGGAGTATTCACAATAAGCCCAAATCTCAAGAGCAGCCAAGCTGGAACCTAAGCCGCAGAAGTTCACACCCTTGCAGGGCCCAAGGCAGGAAAGTGCTAATAAAGCAGTCCATTAGGAGTAACAGTGTCTTTCAGATGAAACGTAGAACCAGGAAAGGGGGGAAAAAACTCAGCCCTGCTCAGCGGGCATTTGTCCATAAGAAACTGAAGGAGCCGCCAGCAACTCTTACGAGGTTATATTTGTCCCTGTGTCGTGTTTCAGTAAATACAGAGTACAGTTCATTTAACTAACAAAGTCACATGATATTGTTAGATTATGATGCATTTTTTACATTTGCAGATGTTGTAAAAAAAGGTTCACCCCCTTTGTAGAGAACATAGTTTATGGTTGAATTTATCAAGTGTAAAAAAATGGAATGTAGCCTGTGCAAAAGTAATTCAATGTTTAAATGACATGACAATTTTCTTCCAGCATGCTTAACTCAGCACACAAATAGAAATCTGCAAAAATTTGCAGAAAAACGCCAAATGTTCATTTGTTCTGCACAGAATAATTTTTTTAATAAAAAAAAATCTTTAAAATTTAACAAAATATGTAATCGGACAAGGGTTTTTTTTTAAAACTTTTGCATATAAATAAGGACTTGGGCACTTGTCAGGATAGAAGGAAAAATAAATCAGGGAAAATGCATCTATTTCTTGAGGAAAAACTGCAGCCCCTGGCTATGTGCCTAGTCATTGCCTAGACTATTCTATGAATATCCATAGAATGACCTGAAGATTGTAGTCTACCAACAGTGAACATGCAATTTGACTGAGCTTAAAAAGTCCTGCACAGAAGAGTGGGCAAATATTACACAATCTGAATGTGTAAATTTGATGGAAAGTTTACACGTGGTGGGTGATTTTTTTAAATTTGCTATAATATCTTTCAATTGTATGTTATAAGTTGCATTAAGTAAAAACTTTAGTTTGAATTAAAATTAGTTTTGTGCATGCCGTAATGTCGGGCTGCAAAGAAACATACACATATTTTGATGTGGTTTATTATTTTCTATATCCACTCTACATACACAGTACAACATTATCACCACAATATGATATACATGATCATAAAATGTAGTTTACATTATTCTAAATATTTTATCATCTCATGCCTAATATGCTGTGACATTACTATCATTATCCATCCAAACAGGAGCCAGTCACTGTGTGAGCTTCCACTGAAGCCTAAAGCATCTACAGAGCAGACTGCTCTCCTCCTCTCCCCAAGCCTGCCCCGGCTATTGGACTTTGAGGTCTTTGCCATGAAGCGGGGTGGTATTCCTAACATGCTTCCACCCCGAGAGTGGGTTAGGGACATCTGGAACACCTTGTATGATGAGGTCTTACATTTACCAGAGGAGAGCATCATCAAGAATGATCAACAAGCCAAGGGAACATGTACAGTCCCCAGTGATCAAGAGAAACAGCCTCCACATGATAGGATCCAAGTTCAGGAAAAGGTGGATTTCACTGGGGTTCTGGATGAGGGCCTTATCACTGCAGACCTGGAGAGGGAGGTGGCCAAGCTGACCCAGACTATTGTTGAACAGGGGAGGAGCAGTGCTTTTGACCTGTGTCGCAGAGTGGCAATGTATAAAAAACTTGGTAAGCTCAACCAAGCCCTTGAGGATCTTAATGATGGAAGGCCTTATTTTTCACCCAGTTTACAGTGCAAATACATTGATTTTACAGTTTTTGCAGATTTTGTACTAACTGAAAGAAGGTATTGATATATGTATTCACTTTATTTGCCATAAAATGATTTATACTTGCTATACAATAACAGTGTGACCTTATGCTACACCTAGCTTCCTATGTGTGAAATGATCGATCTGTTGTGTTGCTATAAAAGGCCATCTCCCTGGAGCCTCATTTACTGGATGCCTACTGGCACAGACACAGCATCTACCTGCTGAGAAACATCCCCGATAGTGCTCTGGAAGATCTCAATTTCATCATTAAGCACAACAAGAAGCATGCAGGTAGGCTTAAGGTATGTTCTACCTTGACCAGAGTAAAGAAAAAACATTGTTTCTGGCCCTTAGATGCAGCAAAATTCAAACATGCGGGGATTACTGATTATAACAAACTGCATGTTTATGATGTTATTGGGCTAGAAAGAATTTCAGATAATATAAAGCTTGCTAGTGCTCATGTCGCTTGGAATTTGCCTCCTGATGCTTTTAAATCAAGAGCAGAGATCTACAAAACGAGAGGAGATATTGTTTTGGCCATATCTAACTACACACAAGCTATAAATTGCAATCCAGAAGATGCTGAAACTTACTTCAGAAGAGCTCAGTTGTATGAGAAGACAAATAAGATCCTTTTGGCCATGGACGACTATGCCAAAGTAAGCCCCCTTCTAAACACCACTAACAGGTCTCATGCAGGAACACAGTGATTTAGGAAATCTAAATCTGACTGTTTTACAGTAAATTTGACTGATTTTATTTTCCAGTTTAATTAAATCAGTGCATGTATACATAGTGTGTACTATGTTTTGTTTTAATATAGGCAAACACACAATGTTGAAACATTAGTTTTTTTGTATTTTGTGGTATAGTTGGTTGATTAATACATTTTCTCCTGCTTTAAAAACATTTGTACAGTACTATGAATGTCTTTTGCAGACATTCATAATACTGTAATGAAGTGGAAGCAAATAATGGTTGATTTCTTTCCTGTCTGATCCCGATATATTAGTTTTATTTTAATCCATCAAAAACAAAAGATTCACACTATATTTTTATATTTAAAAATGTTTGAAACTGTTTGCTGTTTTAACAGTGCTCCAGAAATGTGTTATGTTCTGAATCTCTGCTGTATTCAAATTTGGTGTGTAGACTTTTGCCATTAACCCAGCAAGGACAGGTGAATTGATGATCCATGGCCTACAATTTTTTCACACTTGTAACTGGAGGGTGGCCCTGAAAGACTTCTCTCTACTGAGCCTAAAGAGCCTACAAATGTCAGAGCCAGGTGCTCCCTAAGGCCCAATATAGCATTAGTTTATTTCTTTTAGCATTAGTTTATTTCTTTTAATTGTGGACATCTCTTGGAATCTTGTTTCAGTTAAATTTTCTGCTAGAGTTGAGTAATGTTTCTCTTTGAGATATGCATATTGACGTCTTAGGTAAAGAAGTGATGAAGTAACGAATAAATAATAGCTTCATTTGTAATAAAAATGAATAGTGTAAAATAGTTATTGTTTACACTGAACTTCACAGGACCTACAGAGGAAGGGCCTTTGTCAAGATTGGTCTTTTTCAAGAGGCTATTGAGGACATTTCTTTGGCTGTGCACTTGGACCCCAGCAACTGGTTGGCATTTTACCTCCGTGGCTGTTTGCTGAGGAAGATAATGCCTGATATGGCCTTAAGAGACCTCAGTATTTCTGGTAATAAATACCTCAACACACAAAAGCTGAATTTGTGGTGAAAGTAGCAGTCACACACCTATGTATCAGGTCAAACACACACAAAGTGTATATGGTAAACGTGATTCTCTGTACTGCCCCTTGATTTCAAATGACTTCTTTGGCTTTCATTCTATGTTTGCTTATTCTTTCCTGTGACAGCTGTCACATACTGTTCTGTAAGATTAGTCTGGGTCATATGGGGATGTAAATCACCTTATATTCCTTGAGGACTATTATCCAGTGTCTTCTTTATCCAGTTATCCAGCCTCATCTACATATTATATTTTTACATAATCAGCAATCCTCATTTGGGAATATAACCTGAGAAGACAAATGAATCTCACATTTTGGATTTAAGACCTGGGGAGGTGCATTAGTAGGCACTGGCAATGAATGTAATATGCTGTATTTTTGTGAATTTTGGTAGGGTCTAAACTTTCCTACTCTCATAGCAAGCTCTTGTGTGTTTCTATGTGTCTGTGTGTTTATCTACACAGTGGTCTTCTCTACACAGAGCTCCAGAAGTGGCAGCAGGCCATTTCCGATTTTGAAGCAGTGATCAAAATTGACAGGTGACAGCTTTTGTGTGAAAGTACAACAGGTCATTTTTGAATGCTCAAACACAGCAACAAATAAATACAGATGTACAGATACAAATGAATTGAATGCACAGAAAATGTAAAGTATAAATAAATCCAATAAAACCGAATAAATTGCTCTGTTCGAAATACACTATGCTGTATACACAAATGCTGTGGTATGAATACGACAGATAAGTAACTTACATTTAGGTGAATTACTAGTAACACAACTATTTTATGGCATGTACCTTCTTGAGGGGACACCACTGGAGAGTTTAGCATTTTAACTCATTAAACACATCCAATTCAACTAATTAGCTGCTTAGTGTGGCCTTTTAAATTTGGTACGTTAGAAGAAGGAAAACATTGGTCTTCGCATTAGTCTGCATCCTGGCTTGTCAGTTTTAACAAGCTGGACTTAATCCAAACCTACTATTTTTTAAATTTAAGTTTCATTACATTTTTATTGCAGTACTGTTGCTGTGGCGCATGTCAACTTGGGACTTATCTATATGCTAAAGATGGACCAAGGTTACGATGCTATCAGATTGTTTAGCAATGCCCTAAAAGTGGACCCTACATACATAAGAGGCTACATATGCCGGGCCAGAGCTTATCACAAGGTAACAATACAGCTGTCAAGCAATTTGAGCTTATTATGTCCTAATGAATACCATTTGAATCAGCTGATAGATCAGTACACATTACTTGGAGATGATTTAGCAATTTAACCTGTTGTATAATGCATGGTGCAATTTCTGTCTCTGTAAAAAACAGGTGAATGATTTGAAAAGAGCTCTGAAAGATCTGACTACAGCCATACACATGAGGCCAGATGTCCAGGATTTTCACATTATGAGGTATCTTATACCTGGAAGAGCACTCTTATCTAGAGGCCTTATATAGATTTTAACAGAGTGTAGCTCTATCCCCAAACTAATTCTGACTTTCAGGTTACCCTAAAGGCCCTGACTGTTCGGAACTGGTATGATCTCCATGTACAGTGATGTGCAACAGTCTTAGGCACCTATAAAAATGGTTTGAATCTGTGTAAATCTGCAGTGGGTTTCTTCCTGCCAGCAAAAACACAAGTGAACATTAGAATAAACGAAAAAGTTCATTTTTTGTGAGCTGGTTAGAAGAAAACAGGTTTGGTTTCAGATTTCTGATCATTGCCTCCAGTCATTATGTGGATTTATAAAATTCCATAAGCAGCTCCACCTGATTTAGTCTACGGCAGTTAAATGAGCCAAACTAGGTATTTGATTGTAACTAAAATAAATATTGGACTTCCATGAGGAAAGAGGTCTGGAAATGGTGAGGAGAACCTTTTGCCACCCATAAAACCACTCTTTACAGTAAACATGTTAATTGTATTTATTGTAATAGAGTTTTAACACTAAATTAGCACTACTTTCCTGTAGTAAATTGGTTTTAATAGAGTAAATAGACTTTTGCACAATACTGTACCTCCAGAGGCAAGACTGAGAAACCTCTACAATTATCAAATTATGGAAATATGTACAATAATAAGTGATGTAGCGAATTAAAGATAATGTGTGGTGCAGAAACTGAAGTCTAGCTCTTGTCAAATATTGTCTAGATTAGCATTTGTGTTCTCTTCTACCATTTTACTGAAATGTTCTGAATGCATAAAACGTTTTTGTCTCATTATTTAGAGGACAGTATTTGTGTGATATGGAGCAGTTTGACCTGGCGACATTCGGTATATATTATGCAGCGGAGACAAATGAAGGTACTTGCTAAGGAAATGACCAAATATGTTTCTTGCAGAGCTTGAATATAATACAGCTGTTTTTTTAAGAACTTGTGTAGCAGCGTTGGTTGTCAGGATTCAAAATAATCTGGCTTTGGTACAGTGTCATTGTGGAAGGAATAAAATCTGCCCATGTACATCATTCCTAAACAATCACAAAGAATAGTTAATCGAACAAAAATGAATATCTTAAAATGAATAAACAGTTTGTTGTTCTGAGCATATCTGTTTTTAGAATAAGATGTTTTTACTGGCTAATGCAAACCTAAACAACATGTTGTTGTAGTCACAGTGCACAGGTAAAAACAACTCTGTAATGTTTCCTCTGTTCATGTGTAGTTCTGGGCTCGTCTCTGGTCCAGCAGGCAGCTGTCCAGTCTTTCTTACAGAATGATGCCAAAGCCATTGCTTGCCTGATGTCAGCTGCCAGCTCCCACCCCTCCCCACCCATCCTGATCCTGTGAGGAAAACGCAGATGAAGGCGTGTAAGTTCATGGTAGGTCAGACACTTTGAAAGGCTTCCTGTTTGTAGCGTCAACACTCCAAAACCTAAATCATACACAGCAGTCTTTTGTCAACATTTTACTATGCTGCCTCTAAGTATATTAGTGGGATTTTGTTAGTTTTTATGATATTTGTTTCACCATGTAATGTAGTGCCACAGAGTAAAATACAGATAAAATGTTTGGTCCTGCATCTGTAGGAAGCCGTCGAGAGCTTCAAAAAGGCTCTTTCTTTACTGAGATCCAATGTGACAACTCTCCGTAATGTGCCCAGTGCTTCTGAGCTTTACTACTTAATTGGCAAGTGTTACATGGCTCAGGTACTGCTCATGGAGCCCCTTCTAAACTAAAACTCTTTTAATAACTAATCACTACCAGTACCCATATGCATATATAAGATGCTGCTGCTTGATTCCAGAGAGAAGACTCTTTACTGCCTCAGGCTGTGGATGCTTTCAGCAGTGCTGTGAGAATACAACCTGACTACGCCAATGCTTACTACCAAAGAGGCCTGTGCAACATACACCTACAGCAATCCAAGAGTGTACAGGACTTGAACAGAGCACTTTACATCAACCCCAACTTCTTTCAGGTGATTTCAATTTGTAGCTACAAATTTCTCAAATAACCAAGTGGAAGGAATGTTTACAAGGGCAAAATCAGTCTTGTTTTATTAGTCTGAAAAAATGCCCAATGTTTGTCTTAAGGGACAATATTTTTGTTAGATTATGTAGGCTGCATGTCCTTCAACACATGTCACACAAGCTGATGCCCACTGGGCGATAGCTCTGTAGACGACACAAGGGCAAACACACTAGTACACATTCATTCATCTCAGTATTAAGCAAAGTTAAAGAGTTCAAGGAAAACAAACTGTAATATTAACGGCAGTGTTGTCCTGACATAATAAGGTGTACCTCAGCCAAGCTGCCTTTTACGGAGCTAAAGGGCGATATTCAAAGGCTATTCTCAACTGTAATGAAGCCATCAGGATCCATCCAAAAAGAGTCAGAGCTTACTTATATAGAGGAACTCTCAAATTCTATTCAAAGGTAAAAGCTCTGATACTAACGCCAATATTCTCATATTTGGATAATTTCTAAACCGTTAATGATGTGTCCAGTACTGCTTTATTTTGATCATATAGGGTGAATAATGCAGAATTTGTTCTTAATTACTTTTGAATTTAAACTTATGTTTGGTTTCAGTTGTATATGCGTGCAGTGGAGGATTTGACAGTCGCTATCAAAATCGACAGGGCCTGCTCTTTTGCCTACTACAGCTGTGGAGTATGTTACCAGCAGCTGCAAGAATTTGAATTGGTGATGTTTCATTTCTGCTTTATCACTCTTTCACATGTATCATATATGTTCAGGCACATTCTTCATAAATGCTCCCCTTGAGTCATTTTGTAACGATATTTCTCTCTGATGCTCTCTTATCTTTACCTCTTTTGCTTTTTAGGCCCTCCGAGACGATGGCATAGTGATGCTTCTTCCCAGTCAGAAAGAAATTGAGCTCAAAGTGTTGATAAATCGTTCGCTCATCTACGTGGAGCTTAATGACCATTACAATGCCCTTCAGGTAGACTGAACAGATTTAAACTCTATTAATCAGGTCTCACATTACAATGTTGTTCTTCTCAATGTTATTACTTCTTTTATTAATAGTTGAACAATTTTCTCCACTGTGCCTTTCTTCAAGTAGTGAAGGTAAACTGATATTTAGGCTGTGTATTGTAGTCTGAATTAAAATTTGTCTACATGTGTTCAGTCATTAAAGATTTCAATATCCTAAAATGTACACATCAGAAACATACGAAAACACTAAGATGGAGAGTTAAGTGATAAAGGGCCAAGGGAGAACATATATTCTAGTAATATACATCCAGAAATAAAAAGTGAAATTCTGTAATTTAGATATTTAATATTTCAGGACACCCCAAAAATGCTTGGAAATGACTGTTTACTCCTAAACAAAATAGTTATAATAATAAAAGTAAAACTGTTTTGTCTTTTTTTTTAAACAAAGGACTTCAAAGTTGCTGCAGTTAAACAACCTGGGGATGCATCTATCTTCCAGGCACAGGGAGTCTGTTACCAC
>JBBMFX010000001.1:28557911-28573750 GCA_037832545.1 Rhabdalestes septentrionalis
CAAAGGACTTCAAAGTTGCTGCAGTTAAACAACCTGGGGATGCATCTATCTTCCAGGCACAGGGAGTCTGTTACCACAGGTCTGTTCTCTCCTAACTTTCCCTAGCCTCTGAAGTTGTTTTAGTACTGAGGCCTAATTTTGAACAGTCAGTGTATCCAAATTCTTCACAAGCTATAAATAATGTAATTAGCACATTGTGTCAGTGTTCAGTTTAGGCTTTCTTACATTTGGTAGTTTTGTGCTCCTGATTTGACACATCAAAACTCAATATTTAGCCAAAGGGGAAAGCGCTAAGCTCTGCAACGGGGTTGTGAGGACTGGTGTTTTTGTTTTCATAAAGTAAAATACTACAGGTCAAAAATTGTGTACAAGATGGAAACATATCGCTTTTAGGGTTTACTTACTGCCCTCAGTTCAGCTACATTTGAATGTCTACAAAAAAAACTTGTCCACAGATAGGTTGCATATTTTGTTATTTGTTTTTGTCTGTGTCTATGCTCAGTTGTTGTGTATTAAGTCATGTTTGCACCTGCTTAGAGTTTAAAACCTGCTGCTTCAATTTCCATTTTATAGTATTATGTGTTTTTAGAGGCACCTAAACTACACATTTCAAGCCAAGTGGTATACTGCTGTGGACCATATTTGAGTGAAGGGTGCATATAGTGAAGGGCACTTACATTTTTTTTGCTGTTGCTCTGGATTTGCAGCCCCGGGTAGCATTTAACATTCAGAGCCTTTGAAAAGGTGTAAATTAATTGTTCTTCAGTGAAGGCAGTGGTTGTGTATAGAACAAAGGTAAAAATAACCTTTTGAATGCTTAAAGTAGTTGGATTTTTCTATGACAGAAGCTTTTGTGTTTTTTCTAAGGATGGTAAAAGTGTGTAACAGCATTTTGTGACACTTGATTACTAGCCAGTGATGTTCTTTAGAAACTGTGCACCTTATTGTCCAAATCTATATATGATCTGTTCTCAGAATGGCGCAAACACAGCATTCAGTATGGAGATATTGTTGACTATTGATCACTGGGTATAGACCAGTCACAATGAGTGGGTGCATAATGGAAGCTATGTTAGAATTCATTTCTCTGTAACAAGAGAATGACCTTAAAGCAAAATGAAGCCAGGTTAAAAATGCAAGCACATTCTTCTGTGACTGGGAACAGCAGAGATGTTTAAAGGAATGTGACTAGGCTAGGTTCACAGCAGCAAAGTGTGATGAATACATTTCAAAAACACCTGACTCTATCATGTAACTAGTTGGTTCAGGGATATCAATTGTTTTATATGGCATTATACATCCAAATACCATAGGATTATATGTCTAATTAGCATTCTCATGGAGCATTTTACTATTGAGATTTGGGTAACATTTTCTAATAATTTTCATAAATAAGCCATTAACTGACTTTAATAGATTTGAGTATGTCATGAGTATGTAGTTTTTCATGTGTTTAGTCAAATTTACAGCCATGTTTTTTCTGTGCATTTTACACAATTGTTTATTTAATTTATGTTACTTATGCTGATCGAACAGATTTAGTTGATCCAACAGATTTGGTTCATGTAATAACCAGTCAATTTAGAATCACACTCAGTAGGTCCCTCCTGCTGGATTTCGTAAGACATCTGATGTTGCTCTGTGGTATCTGAGATATTAGCAGCACATAATTGAGTTCCTTGGACTCTTTGTCATATTCCTCAATCCATTCCTGAACAATATGTGTAGTGTAGCAGCACACATTAACCACGAAAGAGGCATCCACAACATCCACATAAATGCTGTGACCAAGAGTTTCCCGGCAGTACGTTGCCCAGAGCAATCTACCGAACAGTCTTCCCATAGCACATCCTGGACCACACCACCTTGTTAGGTCGCCCCGTGGTCCAGTTCTGATGATCACATTCCCATTGTAGATACTCACAGCTGTGGACAGGTGTCAGCATGGGCACTCTGTAAAGCAAGCTGAAATGCGCAGTGTTCCGACAATATTACTGCAAGCCTGAAATTTGTGCTACAGTTGTTCTTATGAAGGATAAATATTATTACATTTACAATTCAAGAAGTCATGAAGTCGTTGTTTGTGTCATCTATTGTAAAATGCCACTCATTGTTCTACTGGAGGTGGTGTTCTAAAATAGTGCTATTCTGTATTTTGAAGGTTAGAACAACTGCAGGATGCAGTGGAGGCTTACAGCAAGGCTTTCAGAATAAGCCCCTTCCTGTCTGATGCCTACGTTGGACGTGGCAATGTCTACATGGACTATGGTCATGCACAGGCCAGCAAACAAGCCCAAAGAGACTTCCTCTCTGCCCTGCATCTCAACCCTCAGTGCTCCAGTGCACGCATTGGCCTGGCGTACAACCTCCAGGTACTGGTTTGTCTTAGAAACATGACTTATGTTGGACATATTACATTCTAGAAGAAAAGGGGTACATGCTCTCATAAGAATCAATATTACAGAGGCCCTCAATATTTAATGGCTTAGATCTGCGGCCATGACCTTACCATGTTATCTTAGTGATCTAAATTGAACATGGCTTGTTCTGGCACTCACTTAGCAAACCATGTGCTGACAGCCTTGCCTCATTTATTACAGCCTCATATATGCCTTAATTTGTCTGTGAGAAGCATGTGTCTCATGGGAAAGTGACTAGAATACAACTAATTCAGTTTGTTAGTGTATTCAGGGATGTGTCCTTCCAAAATTAATTGCTCTCCATAGAGCCTATTACATTGTTGAACTGCGCTGACTATTCATTTACAGTGCTTTAAATGAATCAAAGAGGCTTAATTGCTGCAGGATTTATTTAACAATTCATGCTGATATTTGTGGCACAACAATTGCTTGGTTTGGCATATTCAGTAACTGGCTCTAAATCCTGTTTGACATGATATTTTTTCTTTTCAATTATATGTAATTCATTATAGAAGCTACTGTCACTTTACATGTATATCACATACGACTACAGTGACTAAATTAAAAGTGGAAGACAATGATTATGTTGTTTAAGATAATTATGAGATTAGTATGTTTATGGTGTAGATTTATTTCACAGTTCATGCTGCTATTTGTGGCATAAAAATTGCTGAGCATAGATAGTATGCTCATTGTTGAGGCAATATATAATAAGGCATAATATAGGGCTTCCTACATTTTCTTTTTGGAAATGTATCTTAAAAAATCAGATTAATTAAAAAATGTATGCATAAATCCCATTATTTTGCCCCATTATACATTCATTAACAATAAATGTACACAACTATACATTGTAAAACTGATTATATTTGTTTGATCTAATATTTCATAAATGCTTGTTTATGTCAATATGCAGAAATAGCAGCTAAACTAAGGCTAATAAGGATCCATTCATGAGATAGAGAGCAATCTTCAAGGAGATTGCAGTTCAAATCTCTGCAAGTTTTTCTGTGAACTCCAAGAGATGATGTG
The DNA here is from genome assembly GCA_037832545.1 of Rhabdalestes septentrionalis. Taxonomy (NCBI): domain Eukaryota; kingdom Metazoa; phylum Chordata; class Actinopteri; order Characiformes; family Alestidae; genus Rhabdalestes; species Rhabdalestes septentrionalis. The sequence continues at coordinate 28,561,364 of JBBMFX010000001.1, forward strand.
TTTGCAGCACTAGTGAGTAAGAATTGGTCATGACTAAATTGAGAGGAAAAAAACATAACAACATAGAAAGTCTTTGATCATTTTTCAGCAAATGGTTTTTGTCTTTTTTTTAATCATGCTCAAATTTTTTTACCTTGTGCTGTCAGACAATTGATCATTTTACTATTTTTTACTTATTTATTTCCCCCCTAGTTTGTTTTAAGATGTTATAATGCAGTTTTCTTTTTCTGAAGTGAGCATAAACATTTCCTGAAATGCATAGTTTATTTTTTTGTCACATTTAAGGTCTTTGCAGGCAAACATAGGTGAATGCAAAAAGTGAGGCACCATTAATCAAACAGCCATGACCTCTCTAAATCAGTATATATTCCCCTCTAAATCAGTATGATTAATCTACTTTCTATTTAACGTGGCATCATATTGAATCACCTTCTTTGAGCATTGTGAATTTTGACAAAGAATGTACTTTATCATCACCGATATGGCCAGTCATATCCTGCCTGTCGGAGGCCAGGCCTTTCAAAAATGTACAAATGATACAGACCAGTGGTTACCAAATGAAGATCTATCTTCCTGCAGATTTCGCCTCCAGGTCAATTTGAACACATTTCATGCTGCTGATCATGGATTTCTTAATATAATAATTAGCTGGATCAGCTAGAACTGATTAGTGGTGAGGCTAAAATAAGCTGAAGGTAAATCTGCAGGTGTATCCTACTGGGGATCCACACTTCTGCACTGATTTAGACCCTTAGTGTAACACTGGTATAGCTGATAAAGCACAACATACTACATAAATTTCACATGGTGTCATCTGATATCACCAAAGCTTATATTGCATGTTTTCCTCTTTTAAATGTGAGCCTGCAACACTATATCAAGCTTAGTGCTGAACTTAAAGCAACAAACAAGACTGGATTCCTTATCTCACATTCATAAATATGTTGAGCTCCATCCTATTAAATCCCACTGTACGTAAAAAGCCTTTTGTTAGGTGCCAGAGATTAAGAGCTAAACCAGTAGACTCAATAAATGTAGTACAAAACATTCTGCTCACTCAGGGCTGGATTTCTGCTTTTTTAATGTCTTCTACATTATGCCACTTAACACAAAGGCTCACATTTCAACAATCTAAAACCCATAAATACAAATATGCTGGTAGATATCGTCCAGAGTGCAGTCAAAGGAAATAGACCTGCACACAGCCCCCAATCAGACAGAGATATTTGATTCCTGTGGCCTTTTCACTGAATTAATCTTTGTCTTCATGATCTGCCTTTCCTCTTGGCATGGCAGTGATATCTCAAAGTGCCTGTTGCCGCTCATGCTGATAGTGATTTTAACTGAAAATTGCTAACATCCTTTCTTTCTACTAGGTTTTTGGATGCTTCCAGAGAGCCTGGAGTCAGTTCACAGTGCCTGTGGAGATGAGTGGCAAGTGCTGGGCTGCCTTTGAAGGACGAGCTATTGTCAATCTACAGATGGGGAACACATTTGCAGCCTTCCAGGACATACACAATGCCCTGAAGGTATCTGTGCCAACATTGTTAAACTGCATGCTATGTAGTATAATTTCAATATAAAGCACTGTAGTAATTGTTATATTTGTTTAACTCAACATGTATATTTAAATAGATTCATCATACATATTATAACACAGTTTATGCATTCTTATAAATTGCACCCATTTCTTATTTATTCACCCTCTAAACTGCATACAGTTGGAAGACGTACATTATTTTAATTGTCATAGCATGTTTTTAAAAAAGCAGTAACTTTTACATTATACAAATTCCTGATTGATACCAGTTACAGTTCTGACAAAAGTAAGTAAAAAAAAACATGTTGCCATAAAATGTTAATGTAGTATTCTTACCTATATCAAAGTTTCACAATGCACCAGTCACTCCCCTGTCCATTAGACACAATATCAAGCTTCAGCCTTTAATGCTTTTTTATGATGTGTTTCGTATTTTGTAAGTGTTTCTGTACCATTTCTGCAGTTTAATCCTCACTCAGCCAGGCTCCTGACAAACCGAGGTGTGATACAACAGTTCATGGGAGATAAATCCAGCGCCATGAGTGACTATAAGAGAGCCATTTCCCTCAATCCCACTTGTGAACTTGCTTTCTTTAATGCTGCTAACCTCTATTTCTGCAACAGACAGTTTGAACAGGTAAAATTGAGGGCCTCTTGCTATTTTCATGTTGAATTGAGGATGGCTGAGGAACAGAACACTTACACCAGCATCCATCACTGTGACACTCTGTCTGTTTTTCCTGTGCGGGTAAATGGGATTGGCTCAGGCACGTGAGTACTACAGCTGTGCCTTTCAACTCGACCCCAGTGACGAGTCGGTCGTCCTGAATCGAGCCATCACTCAGGCTATACTGCAGAACATTCCTGAGTCCTTGCAGGACTTCAGCAAAGCTCTCCACCTCAACCCTCACTCAGCACACGTCTACTTCAACAGAGCCAATCTGTACTGCTCCCTCAGAAAGTACAAAGCTGCTGAGAGAGACTTTACACAAGGTGGGCAGTTACACTGTGATTTTCATTTAACATGATATACTGATTTGTATGGTTTTCTTGTTATGTGGTAAGAGTGTCCAATATGACAAAAACACATCACAATATTTATTGTTCTTGCAATACACAGTATATATCATGATATAGTTTTTATGACAATTGTGATAGCATGGACAAAGTGCACCTGCAAGTAGTCGTGACATAAAAATGTTATAAACAGCAAACCTTGAAATAACCTCTTTTGCACTTTACATTAGCTGATATTTACAGACTCTCTGATATTAGTCTGAATTTTGTATATGCTGTCATAAACCTTGTTTATGATGGATGCAGCAGTTTAGTGCTATAGAATTCTTAACACCCATGATATTCTCACAAATTATGTCATTTTTCATGATGACAATAACATATCACCTTATCATTCAATGCACTGTACTGCCACTCTTCAAAGTCATGTCAAAGTAAAGTCAAAGTCAAAGTTTTGTATAGTTTCTAGAATAATGAGATACAGTATATTACACAACTGTCTTACTTCCTACAGCTTCTTAAATAAGTGTCCAAATGACACTGGCTTAAAATATCCCTCTTAAAAGAAAAAAAATACTGCTCAGTCATGCCTGGTGTAAGTGAAAAATGGTGTAACTTCAAAATGTTCACCTAAACAATACTTTAATTTCAGTTTGAGACTTGGCCTTTCCTTGATACAACATGAACATTATCCTCACTGAGGTGTCTGTCAGACTGATGAACAAGGCAGTGTTGAAGACGTAACACAGCTGTCTTCCCTTGTCTATACTGTATCAGTCACCCTTGTGTAGTTGTTATTGGAAAGATGGGTTTACAGGTTGCTATTTTTGCCCAGTGAACATGTTCACCTCCACATGTAGAAAAAAACACATCTGTATTCCCTAAACCAAAAAAGAAAACAAAAATACATCACAGCTCATGTAACCAAGACACTCCTTCTCCTTTTGTGTAAAACAAGAGACAGATGGTTACTATGGTTACAGTGTAAACCCAGTGCTAGTTTTCCACTGCATCTGCTCAAACAGTACAAAGACCTTAAACTGTGAAGTTAAAATCTGCTTTGGATTGCCATATTTTACATTTAATTAGAATGTGAAGGGGTTTGATTATTAGAATCTGTCATTTGTAGAGTCTGAGCAATTTGTACAGTGTAAACAATGGAAGGAATATCAGTGAACAGGTGGCATTGTAATAAGCAAGTCAGCCATTCATGAATTGAATAATTTCTCCCTTTTTGAACATTTTCAATTGCATGATTTGTTTGTGTAATCAGTATATACGCTATTGTTGCAGAACTCTATACAGTTTATGTAGCAGAGAAATATATATCAAACCTGAAGTCAGTTTTTAGGTACACCAGCACTTTTGAAATAAAGCCTCAAAGTAAACACCATTTGTAGATGTGCTGACTGACATTGTGATGGTAATTTATGGTAATGTGTGAGGCAAATGAGTTTTAAATGGTACCTCTTGTCCCTCCCTTTGCACAGAAAAGCATAATGTCCTGTTTCAGACCATAGTTACTCTGTATTTAGAAAATTACAGAGGATAATTTGTTTTAATAGCTGTTGTAAGGTGTAGGCTACTCACATTCATGATGGTCTCTGTAGACAATGGTAAGGTAGAATGACAGTGAATGGAAGTATTGTGTTTGTGATACTAATTAAAGTGTGTGTTTCAGTAATAGTAGGGATCTGCCTATGATGGCCAATAGATGATGCTCTGTGCCTTTGTGTAGATTACACACACAATAAATGTAAAAAGTGATATTTCACCTACAGTATAAATCACTGTTGTGTTACAGCTCTGCAGCTTCAGTCTGATGATGCTCTGCTGTATAAGCTCAGGGCGGATGTACGTGGTCACCTAGGGCTGACCGAACAGGCCATCCAGGACTACAGAACTGCAGTGGAGCTCCAAGATGCTGCTCAACACCCTCATCCAAACCTTTTAACTGGTGATGAAAGCCCTGCAGTTTTCTGTGCCATTTGTGGTGTTTAGATACCATTTGTGTACATGGTTTACCTCTTATAGCTGAATAAGTAGAACAATGACTGACACTGAACATATGCCATTAAAAGAAGCAGGTTCATGTAATTAAAGGGTGTATTCAATCAAAAAGAATTTCTACAGATTTACTTTAATCTGTATTGTAAATGTCAGCAGCAGCTTCCCTTTTTTTAATTTTGTCACTTAAAAAAGTAAAATCTTTTTAAAACATTAAATGTGTATATAATTGAAAATCACTGTTTAATGTATTACACAAAAAATAATGAATAGAAGGAAGGTGTGCAAGGAAATGATGAGGGAAAGTATAATGCAGGAGAAGCAGCAGAGCACCTGCAGAATGCCCTGGCTCCTTTCCACATTTCAGAGAGAGAGAGAGAGTATGAGAGAGTGTTAACACAGCCATCTGCTCTTCTTACCCACAAAGATGTGATGGCTATGCGTGGTACACTTGAAGGGCAACTTGATCTTCTCTCTCCACGGATACAAAACTCCAGCTCATTCCAGAGCCATATTTACTTCTTTTCTGAAGAAATTGATATATTTAGTCATCATGAGCATCACATAGTTTAGAATTGAGTGTGACAACCACAGAGTTACAGAAATTACATAATAATAAAAATAAGGACCATTGTATGTACCGATGTATGAAAGATCATTTTCATGTCATACATCTTGCGTCTTTTAAGGCTGTTTTAAATTTACCTAAATTTCCCTGAATATCAGTGTGGCAGTACAACACTGTACTGCCACTCTGGTTTATTATGATATTTAGTCCATCACTAGATGGTGCCAGAAATAAGCATGGCTTTCAATCACACTTTAAGTGTCTCAACTGTACAGCATATCAAGGTTCTCGAAACAGAGTTACACTATTAGCTTTCAAATGACACCACAAGAATGAAATAACTCATCAGCGTGGTGGCGCATTTCAGAATGTTTACTCGAGATTGTTTAGTTTATATTGTCACGATCACACTTTTCTTTGGACAAAGTACCCGACCGCACAGTTTATAAAAGATGCTGAATCGGGTCTTGAATGCTGAGGGGTTAGGAGGAGGTGGTTGTCACGCTTTCATAAAGGAACAGGTGAGGCACATCATTTGTCGTGACATTAGCATAAAGAGAGGGGGAAAGTTGTCATGGTGTGACGTCCACAGTAACGCTTCATCTGAAAAGATCCGCGGTCTTGTTAGCCACGTCACCTTGCAGTGTCTGACGTTGCGTCTCTACATGTAACGCGAGGAGATGTTTGGTGGAGTAACTCTCCATGGTGCTGAAACGCATCCCACGCTGCAGAGCGAGCGAGCCGAGGAAGAGGAGGATGCGCCTGTGGGGCTCCGGACCAGCCCAAACCGAGATCATCTGAGGTCACTTCTCTGCTGTTTGACCCGGGGAGCTCGGTGAGGGTCGACATGCTGCCCAACAGCTCTTTCAGGAGTCTGGAGGACGGCACGTTTCTCAATGTGTCTGGCAACGAGACGCACGGCGAGTCTCACGGCAGCGCGATCCTCATTTCGTTCGTATACTCGGTGGTCTGTCTGGTGGGGCTCTGCGGCAACTCCATGGTCATCTATGTGATCTTCCGATACGCAAAGATGAAGACAGCCACCAACATCTACATTCTGAACTTGGCCATCGCGGACGAGTTGCTGATGCTGAGCGTGCCGTTCCTCGTGACCTCCTCACTGCTGCACCACTGGCCATTCGGCTCCTTTCTGTGCCGCCTGGTCTTAAGCGTCGATGCCATCAACATGTTTACTAGCATTTACTGCCTGACTGTGCTGAGTATTGACCGCTACATCGCCGTGGTGCACCCCATCAAAGCCGCCCGGTACCGGAGACCTACCATCGCCAAGATTGTCAACTTTGGCGTTTGGATGTTCTCCATCCTGGTCATTCTGCCCATCATTATATTTTCCACTTCCACCCCGAACTCGGACGGCTCAGTGGCTTGCAACATGCAGATGCCTGAGCCGCAGCGCCGGTGGATGGCCGTGTTCGTCGTTTACGCGTTTCTCATGGGCTTTCTATTCCCAGTCATTGCCATCTGCATGTGCTACATCCTCATCATAGTCAAACTGCGGGTGGTGGCCCTGAAAGCGGGCTGGCAACAGCGCAAAAAGTCCGAGAGGAAGATCACCCTCATGGTGATGATGGTGGTGACCGTGTTCGTGATCTGCTGGATGCCTTTCCACATCGTGCAGCTGGTAAACGTGTTCGTGGAGCAGCACAACGCCACGTTCAGTCAGCTGGCCGTGGTTCTGGGCTACGCCAACAGCTGCGCCAACCCTATCCTGTACGGATTCCTGTCGGACAATTTCAAACGCTCCTTCCAAAGGATCCTCTGCCTCCGGTGGATGGACAGTGCCGCCGAGGAGCCTATTGACTACTACGCAACTGCCCTAAAAAGTCGGGGATACAGTGTGGACGAGTTTCAGCCGGACAACATGGAGTCGGGCAGCGCGTACAGGAACGGGACCTGCACCTCCAGAACTACCACGCTGTAGCGGGCTGCGCCGTTCTGCTGACTCGAACAAATAACCACATCACACGTGTATTTATTTGTGCTTTATTATTTAACTGTTTGTTACATGTGCACGTGCGCGCGTGTGTGTCTGTGACAGTAGGCGACCTTTTTAAAGTTGTATGGTACGATAATGTTGCATTCGTCTTAAAAACAAACTGCCCACGGTAGAATTCATTACATCTAGTTATAATAAAAAAGGTGTGTGGGTGCTGCACTAAAGCTCTGAGGATGTGTTTGAATAGGAGTTATGAGAGTGCCTGGCCTAGATTTTTTAGCTTTTCTATTCGTTCTGTGTGGGAACTTACGAAACAAGGGCAGTAGTGCCGTTTTTATGACACACAGGATTTACATAAAAAATACCAGTAAGGTCTCATCATAAATAGGTTGGATTTTTAGGGTTAGTACTAGTTTCTCTTTGAGAGAGAAATAGTGGAGCTTTCAGATCATATCTAGTCACTTCCATAAAGATAAGGAAAATACCACAGAAGAGCGGTTTTATAGTTTCCTAATAAATCTTTCAGCATATAGTTCTTAAAAGAACTATGTTTGTAAATAAGATGTGAGAGTGAATAACCTTTTGAAAGGTTTTGAAAGGAACCTTTTATAAATTAATAAGGTTCTTATCTTATTCACAAACAGGGTATTATAAGAAACTAGGATTTTTTTCTGTGGCATCAATCAAGAACCCTTTCGGTCGACTTTTGTTTCTAGAGTCTAGGCAATCTAATGAGGCTGGTGGACTTAGTGCTGTAGCCCGTGAACTGTAATGTTCTGTTTAGTGTTGTGGTGTTTTCTCGCCTACTGTACATTAAAGGAAACGCGTGCAGGAAAAACAGTGTCTTCCCTAATGTGCCATATTTTATCAGGTCAGCTTACTTGTGGCCTTCTTACCTCATGTTTATATGCCCATGAATGAACATATTCTGAGTTGTGCAGAATTCAAATTTTATTTTAGATATTCCTTAATTCTGCAAAAGAGTCATTACTTCTTATTTCTGTGTTTGATGCAACATGTTTGATGTCACTCTGGGTTTTAAGCTATCTAGATTTACAAATTATAACATCATATATGCTTTTATACTGACATTTGTAATGCATTTTTTCCAATATATAGTCTAGTGCAACCCCCTGAGAGATTTCATACAAAAACATTTATATTGGGAATACATGAACCCCCACAATTTACAAGTGTGATAGAAAGTCCTTAGACATTTAAGTCTGTCCAGAATAATACATCATGCACCAACACCCTGATTCAGACTGTCAAACATCATTAGAAGCATGATTATGTTTTCAAATTCACTGGATCACCAAGTCCTTAAAGAATGCTGCTTGTCTCCTCCAAGACACACACTCAGTCTAAATCAAGCCTTTTTCATTCACCTTCTCCATGGAGTCTGCTCCATTTAAAGCCATTGACTCTTTAGAGGCCTTTGCTCGTTTCTGGGCCCGTTTCTTAGCGCGTCTTATGTGGCAGCATTTAACAATGCCCACAGCGATTACAACCAGCACCACAAAGATCAGCAAAGCTATGATCACAGGGATGATGATGTTTGACTGGTCTAGAGTGTCTACCTCAGTTGGGATGTCAGGTTGAGGTGATGGAGGATGGCTGTTCTCCATAGAAGTGGGTATCAGTTTATCCTGGAAAGCAATGTCACCAGAGCTAGACGTGGAAGGGGAAAGATTTCCTACTTCCTCACAGTTTTTTGAGTCCTCCAACATACCATCTGGGCAGTTGCAAATGTATGAGCCCTCTGTATTATTGCAATGATGTTTGCACATGTGGAGTTGTTTACATTTGTCTACATCCACACAGATTCCATGTCCATTCTTCCTGAAGCCCACTCGACAACCCTGGCAAAGTTGTGATACATCTGTCTCTGTGCTGTCCACTAATGTCCATTTATGGCTGCTCTTGGAGCACGTTAGTGTGAAATTGTAAGTCCCATAACGCTGACAAGTTACTCGAAGAGTGTAGGGATCATTCATTTTCTGGATGATGTCATGAGGCCCGATTATTATGGGTTTGGGGCACGGATTCTTCTCACTCTGTCCTTTATGTTTACAAATAAAGGGATACTGATACTTGCAGAGGCGAGAATCCAACTGCCAGCTGTCAACTTTAGAGCTGCTGTACGTCACCGAGAGTAATCCACAAAGTGTATTCGTGCAAGTATCAGGAGGTTCTGATTTCCACTTATTAGCCTCAAATTCAGTGCTTTTGTTTGAAATCCAAGAGAAACCCCTGAGCGGAAGATGTGTGTCACCACACTGTTCCTTGTTTTTCTTTAAGCCAATCCAGAACAAAGTTAAGCTTTTGTCTCCCTTGTCCTCAATTGCTTCCAGAATCTTTGAGGTTTCTTCTTGGTTTACCATGTCGGTGAGAAAACTGCCATCAGAAGCACAGGAATGCTGAGCACTCTCAAACGAATATTTGTCCAAGTGTACCGTGTAGAATGTCTCAGGAGCATTAAAGACAACATTCAGAAAGTTCAGAAAATATAATCCAGCACGATAATCCATTTTTCTCTCTTGTGCCTCTTGTCCGTGAGCGGTGCCTCTCTGTCAGCCTCCTGGCTTTCGCTATCTGAGGGTTAATTGAGCGTCCACTGTGTATGCACTTTCTTAGCCTCCCTGTGAGGTCCTCCCAAGACAACAAGCACAGGAAGTGTGCTCAGCCTTGATACGAAGCCCTGCTTCCTCTAGGGTGGTGGTGCTGGTAGAGCAAAACAATGGAAACTCTGAAAGGAATTGGCTACTCGCATTACCAAAACCTTCACAAACTAGCTCTCACATTCAAAATGATGGGAAAAGAGAGAGAACTGCAAGACTAATTCACTGTGCCCTGCCTTAGGTCAGATAAGCCTCAGCTTCAGCAGTTTACACCCCAAAACATCTATAAAACCTCAGGTTTCACTTGATAAAGTTTCAAATATGTCACTTTTCTAAAAAATATGTTCCAACACAGTAAAAGCAGGATAACATAATATCTGTGTAAGGCATTATACTCAGACAAACTGGAGCTCTCAGTGAAGCCAGCGTCTTCCATCTTTGTAATCACTCTGTAACTGGATGAATGGAACAGGAATTGGAAAAATAGATCACTCTACATGGGAATGCTCTCCACAGTAGCAGTTATGAACAACTTGCATTTTGCATTTACCACCAACAGATTCAAAGGAGTGCTGATTGACTTCTGGAGGTGTGTAAAATGCTTCTCTTGGGACCATAAGCAGTGTTACATATCCAGCAGCTGCTTTACCATTCTGTAAGTCTTATGGGGTATTTTGTGAGGGAGCACCAGATGCTTCCTGGAGGAAATGCCAATGAATGGCAGGAAGTGAAGTCACAATTAAGGGCTTGATTCTGTCCGGTAACAGAGGGAGGTGTGATACAAGCAAAAGAAGTGGAATTATGAGTGGTAGGAAATAAGAACCACCAGAAAGCCCAGAGCATAAAACAACAGGCTGAGCTCATGGCAACTAAGTAGTTTTTCTTCATCATTTCCTGTTGCCCAAGAACAATAATCAAGCTGTATGGTAGTTCATGACTTCTTGTTTGGAATTGTTTTGCAGCTTCTTTGTGAAAGTTTTACATAAAATACCACAACATAATGTTCACAAAATCTGTAATTAAAGGGATTGGAAAATTGTATAGAAATTACAGTCTCTCAGTGTACAAACAATGTAATGGTAATACAGTCCAGCTGTGTGTTTTAAATGTGTTTTTCCCAGGGAAAGAGACATAATCTATACCTGGAATTCGTATATTTGAAAGCATGCAGTTTGGACATCAATTACATCAATACTGTTGAGTGTAATCCTAGAGAAGACTGCATGTATGACCAACAGAAAACCAGAAACAGAACCCATTTGCATTAAAATGTGATTCAATTAATCTGGTTCCAAAAGACAGACATACCTGTCTGTGAATGTGGTGGAGTGACAGATTTTGTACTCCAAATTCTTTTATTGTGAAAATTTACTGGTGAAGAGATGCTGAAATTATTACCTTGTTCGTGCATCTTTCTGAAACACATGCTCTTTCATTTGTAAAATCCAACAAATCCACAGAATTTCTTTTTGGTCTCTGAGGTTAAGGTCAGGGTTCGGGTTATTTTGGTATAGCAGTTACTGATGATTTCATTAACAAGAAGATCCACAGCAGTAGTATTTAATTGCATGGAATTTCTTTGTTCATGACGCATATTAGCTCTATTATGTGCAAAGTCTAAGTACACTAGGCAACAATTATACAACAATATGACTGTACATGCATTGTTATGATGTCAGTGGTAATAAGCTGTGAAATTGTGCTGAGATTGGAGTGACTAACTACCCAGGCATATTATAATATTGTACAAGTTCCTTTAGTAACAGTGGAGCTGATTGCTGTGTGTTTAGTAATGGAGCTGTATGAACAGTGGGCAAGCAGAAGTCGGCACAGTCGTGTGACTGTATAATGAATGATGTCAGTATGTTCAGCATGTTCAGATGTGTAGGAGGAAGTGCCTGGCTGGTTTAGTCATGGCACATGCATGGACACTGTCCGTCTGCTGAGTCGTGTAGATCCACATTTGGAGGAGAATATTTGTGCTCTTCGTAAATTGTCACTGTTGGAACAAAACCTTGTATTTCCATTTTTATCACGTTTTTGACATAAGGAACAGCTTCATTTTATGATGAACAAACAATGAGCATATATATACCAATACGTATATATATAAACATTTAGATATTCTCAGTCCCTTGTTTCACATGGAAGACATATTTTTATGCTGAATATAGAGGCAGAAGTAAAACTAATTTTAATGTGATATAATTTAATTCATTATTTTGAAAAAGGATTGAAAGGCAGTGTGCTTGCTGCATTAGCTAGAATCAGCTTTGTTTAGCTAGAATCAGCTATTTCAAATCCTAAAGAATAGTTCAGAGAAAACAGACCTTATTTAATTTAGAACTGTAGTTCAATTTAGAACTCTAACTTTGCTTATAAACATTTGGTTCTTGGCAGAGGGAGTGGCCAGCTGTATTCTCTGTGAAAGATCAGATACAGGAAAAACCTATTTTAAAAATGTACAGCTCCAGAAGAAAATAAGGGATTTTGATAACTGAGAGTATGATAACTGTTCCATTCCAGTGTCTGTTAAATTCCCACACAAGCACCTCATTCTACTTTATGATGTACTGATTAGGTGATCACCTGAATCACATCTTATTTGATGAGGAATAGTAAAAAAAAAAAAAAAAAAAAAAAAAAACCCCACTGTTGTAATCAAAACCCTCCTCTT
>JBBMFX010000001.1:28592345-28606083 GCA_037832545.1 Rhabdalestes septentrionalis
TAGTAGATTCTGGTGAGTGTGTGATTAAAAGAAAAATAAATACGACCATTTATACCTCCTAATTTAGATCACGTTCACGTCCCATTTTTTCCGCCACGCCCCAACCCCCCGGTTGCTTAGCAACGCTAGACGATTTTGACGTTATCTGACTTTGACAATCGATTAAATGTGCAGTTTGCTGACAGTTCCTAGTCAAAGTGTCCACGGTGTGTGCTGACTGGGAGTAGTGTGTGTACTAACTGGGAGTTCTGTGTGCGTGCGCGCGTGTGTGAGAGTGACGGAGGGACATAGAGAAGTAGCCCGCAGCGCTTTGCACGACAGTTTCACGACAGAAATGACACCTTGACCTCGCTGATGCTGTTGCTATTGTTCTATTGTTAAGAATATTGGAATGTTAGAATTTTTTCTTCTTCTGTTTGTGGCGCCCCATGGATGGATGTCTCCCTAAGCATTTGCCTATATTGCCTATGCCACGGGCCGGCCCTGATAGAGTGTCATGATTATGGTTGACATTTCATCAGTGGGTCCACATTGTCTATCACTGCAACAGTAACACTGATCAACAGTCTAAGCATTTCACTCTCACATCTGACCTTCAGGGATCACTAGTTGCTTTGCACATAAACCCACTTGAAGACACTACCTCTAAAAACCCACTTGAAGAAAACACTAAAAGCATGCTGCCAGGGTAAGCTGCATACACTCACAAGTGAATGTCTTTGTTGGACTACATTGCTCAGCTTAATAAAAGCACTTTGATTTACACCACTGTAGCATTAGATCACTTTCTTAGAGAATTTGCACCATGCCTGTGAACTGACATAAAAATGACACGCCTCACATTTTCTGTTATTACCCGACCCTGGACAAGGGCCATGGCGCAGGGATTACCAACTCCGGTGCTGGAGGCAGAGGCGAAACAACCCCCCCACCTCACCAGTTAATTGGCAGGTTTAGTGAAACTGTGCAGGACACTGAAGTTGGTAATCCATGCGGCATAGCAGAACAGGGAATAACTTGCTAAAAGTGACAGTCAGGGCAACATATGGAGCAATCAAAACTTCTTTGTTTGGTGTGGTCAAACGCTTTTATATAGTTTGGTGTATTTTGACATGGATAAACACTACTTATACTAAACTACTCAGGTGCACACTAAACCAATGAACCTACACACACTGCTGATGGAAATGCATTTTTGTGATTGTTCACACCAAATGTGGGAATCCAACATCAGAACATGCTTTGGCTTCTTCTAGCAGCATGCACATGTTGTACTGTCTGCATCTGCCTGTTTGGATATTTGACTCCCAATAGCCACTCAAATTGTTCTAGCAGTGTGAGCTGGCAGACGAGCGACAAAAATAATTGAGACAATATTGATTTTGGCCCATGAATCACAGAAGATTTTGGCCGGGCATCAGCAACTTATTTGGTTACATAAAAAAAAAAAAACCCACAGAGATCTGTTTTAATTGTGATAAACATAATTTAAGCATCGCTAATTTAATACCAAGCAAACATAGGATAAACATTTGAATGAAGAATAACTGTAAGTGATAAATGTGGATGTTACACAGTGATGGGCTGATGAAAGGTGAAAACCTTTTTTATAATATCACTTTCTAATCAATCATCAAAATCGATTTTTGTAATTCAGTTCAGCCACTGTGAAGTGAAACCAATTAAACTAACTGTAAAACAACCACAAATAAACAACTAGGTGAAAAAAGTCCTAGAGTTACATTTGTAATTGGCAGTGATGTATTGTGGAGGGGGCACACTGCCCATCCCACCTAATCCATCATAAGACATGTGTGTTGTACTAATATTAACTTTTAAAGTTATATCACATTAGGTATGCTTAAAAACATTAAAATTAATATAATTGTATTTTTAAAAATGCTTAACTACCCATCTGCCTTCAAACAAATATTCACGAATCTGATATTGCATCTCAAAATTTGAGATTTCCTTATTATTTCAAATGTTCCTTATTAGCTAATTTATTAGTTTTAATGTGGAACTGTTGATCAGTCTCAGCTGAAGGAACTTAGGTACCATTGCACACACTTCTATGTTACTACATTTATGAAATACAGCACTGGTTGTTAAATAAATCTGTGAAGTATCTGACTGAAAAAAAATTTATGTATTGATTTACTGTCTGTTAAAACATCACCTCACTCTCACACCATGCCTTTAATGTTGAAAAGTTTCTAACATCAGACTGTCTCTTCTTCACTGCACATGCCTCTGATCTAAAACACAGCAGTGCAGCATTAGAACAAGGGTTGAGAGAGAATTTCATTGGTAGTTAGACAGGCTTAGACGGGGCTAGAAAGACACATTATTTACTTCAAAATGCCTTCAGAGTGAGAATCAACCAGACAGTTTTTTTTAAAAACATGTCACAGTCTGTGGAGCCTTGTGGGGGTAGGGCATTCCACAGTCATGGGGCAGCCTAGGAGAAGGCCCTATCTCCCGTGGTGTGGGTGCAAGTCCTGAGAGGGAGAAGAAGGTGAGTGTTGGTGGAGCAGAGTCTGTGTGAGTGGCAGTGGGAGGTGAGGAGTTCTTTTAAGTATGATGGCACGTTACCATGTAGATACTGGAAGGTGAGCAGGGAGATTTTGTTGGTGATCTGGGCAGAAACAGGCAGCCATTGAAGGGGATGAATGTGCTTGAATTTCCTCACTCTCATCAGGACCCCGGCAGCGTTTTTTCTGAATATATTGAAGATTTGGATGTTCTTGTCAGGAATCCTGATGAGAAGCGCATTACAGTAGTCCAATCTTGATGACACAAAGGCCTGCCAGATTTTAGCGATATTTGGAAAAAGGTTGTTTTGCTAATGTGTTTTGGCTGTAGGCCAAACAGACTTTGTGACATGTGCATCCTAAAATGTTGTCACTTGGTTGTCACTTAATTTGGCCACAACCTTTTTTTCTGCTTCAGTAGACATCACCACTATGCTGAAGGAGAAGTAATTTGTTAAAATTTCAGTCTGGAGTACTGTTCCCACGAGGAGTTATGCCAGGCTACTCTGATTTATCTAGATGCCAGGTAATGCTGAGTGAATAATACAAATAGGCTACGGCAATTCTCCCAGTGAGTGCGCTGCCGGAGCACAATCACTAAGGCAATGTTTGCTTTTTCACCTGTGGAAGGGCTAAGGGTGTCAGTATGTTAAATCAAGAATTTACGCTCTGGTGTTTGAAAAGGCTTTGTGTTGACAGAAGATACGGGGCTCGCCTTTGTGCACACTCAGTGCTCCATGTTCGCTGATTTGGACGTCAAACAGCACCATTCTTTACGCACATAACTCAAGGTACCAAAGGTCCCTCATAACGGCCATCGCCATAGAGACAGTAAGAGCATGTGGTGAACGTGGTTTCTGTTTTGTGTGTATTTAGCCTGGTGAAGAAGAATAGTTTCTCTATGGCAACAGACTGCAAGAGTTAGACGTGGCTTATTAGAGCACAATGCCCGCATGCATAATGTTTCATTTTATAACAGGCACATATTTTTAAATGTCTATTTTTACATAGAATTCATAGGTGAAAGTTTGAAGAGCCATGGGTTGTGCAATGTAGGTTTTATCCCAGGAGATAACATCCAGCCAACACTATCATGACCAGGAGAACAATGCTATGTCTCCTTTTGCAATATTGAGACTTGAAAACACACAAAAGAAGGAATTTGCCTCAGCCCATAGGATAGAGAGGATAGAGATCAGGGGACTGAGATGGCCATAGCACGAGCTTGAGTTCATGATAATTTTACTACTTTCAAGTAGAGTTTGTTAAATGCATTGGATGCATTTTCCAGCTGGAAGATTCAATCACAAATATGTTTTATCTTTTTGGCATAGGCAGCCAGATATTAATGTAAAACTCCTTGATGCTTCCTGGAATTCATAATGCCATGTATGCGAAAAATACAGCCTGGGCCAAGAAGGAGAAAGAGCCTCTGAGTATCACAAATCATTGCAGTTATCCGGTGCTTGGTTTAAGGTGTTCTTCTCCAAAGCCATATTTATTTCAATGCCAAACCCACATTGAATAGCTCAGATTTTGGTTTTGTCTTGCCACAGCACCTTGTTCCAGTCAAACTGAAAGCTCTACAACATAATTCTGGCAGACCATTTGTATTAATGACATCATATGGTGGCATTGGAGACATGGTGACACCAATATTGTTGCTGCAGGTAAAACTGTCTATTCCAAGCAGGTTCATGATAGTTTAGATTTGTTTTTTAATTCTTTGCACATGTTGAAATGAATATTTTCCAATATTTAATTAATATTAATGAATTGGTCTGGCATCATTCCAGTAGTGATGGACTTGGATTCTGTGTCATTGCATTTTGTACCCCAGTGAAATGAACTCACTGAAAATGGACTTCAATTATATATCAAATTCAAATTATAGGTAATTGGCATTATTTTGGGAAGATGGTTGTGTTATTCTCAGCCAAAAATGTAAAAATGTTGTCAAATAAGATATGTTTTTCCGAATCAGATATTTTTATTAATCCTTGGGGAATACAGTATAAAAAAACCCATAAAGTGATTTTTTATAAGCCTTTTCAATCATCTTCAGCAAAATGTGCTCTGACGTTGTCAGTATTGCACATATTGTATACAGCTGTTTCATGGGACACAAAATGAATGTCCTTGTATTGAGAGGGTCTTGCATTGAGACAGAAACTGTTTTTAAAATCCTCACAGCTGACGTCAAATGGGCTTAATATGAAATTTCTCATTTAATGCAGCTGCAGTTCTTATATAAAGATGTGACGACTCTGCATGCAACAGTATGAGTCATGGTTAGAATTATAAGTGATGATGAAAATGTACTGCCTTAGACTTTTCAGACAATCGGAATCTAAACCAAATGGGTCAAGGTTATAGAAGAACAAGAAATAACTGCCCATTTTACCACTAATCAATCACAGTCCTTATCGGTTAAACTTAGAGCAAGTGTTATTTACGTAATGTCAATTCTTGTAAAATTACTTAGTATAGAGTGACAGAGAGAGATAAAGAGAGAAATAGAGAGATAAAGGGAGGGAGATGCACAGGATTTGAGTGTCGGACAGTACGGGATAGTGTTTGAACGTGTCTCAACACCAAGGCATAGACAAATGCACACGCATAGACAATTATCTTTTTTTTGTTGTTGTTGCATATACATCATATATCTCTGCTGGAACAAATGTTTCTCTCTTCCAGATGGCAAGCTCACAAAAAGGAGAAAAACCTTCCTAACACATCATGGAAGTTAAAACTTTTTTCTCCTATCATTTCTGTAAATCAATTCATTATAAAATAAGCAAACCAAAACTTAGAAACTAAAGTCTATGAATTAAAAGTAAAAGAAACAGGATTTTAGTCCAACAACAACATTGTATGATTTTATTACATATGTAAATGTAAGTTCACATTTCTTTTATTATTACCAATGTATTGTTTCAATCCGAATGTTATATGTTTATTAATTTGGTATATTTATATATGGTCGTTGTAATTAATTGACAATACAAATGTAAATAAGGCAGATCTTAAAAGAAACTGCCAGAGAAAGGAGGCAGAGAGAGAGAGAAAAAGAATTCCACAAAGCCTCAAAAAGTCATACCCTCCCAGTAACTAATGTTTCTGCCAGCAGAAACATGACAGTACAAAAAAATGACAGTCCTTTGCTTGACTGGCAGTTCTCCACCCCATCTGTGCAAGCAGGCGGGCTGCTCCTGATTTAATTCCCTTCAGAGCCAGTTCTCACGGACAGGACTGAGAGAGCACAAAATACAACCTAACAGCTCATGCAAACCCATCTCTGGCTCGCCATATTGAGAATTCCTTTTCTGAATGGAACAGTGTAATTTGTGGCAGGAACAACAGCACGAAGTCTGGGAAAAGACACCCTTCACCAGCTGGCAGTCTGCCAAAAGGCAAGAAAATCGTCATCATAACTAACTGCTGTAGTACTAGTACAGCCATGGAATATGGATCATGCTATGATTATAAATTCGTTGCTCGAGGAAAAGCCAATACAACTGCACAGTTTTATAGTTTCCTCAGTTTCTGTTGTGTCGGATACTGTTTCCAGGCATGGGGATTTCTTTGCACTTTCTTTATTTGCAGAAACTATAAACAATAAATGCTTGTGGGCCAAACAAAAGCGATCACCAACAATACACAGCTTCAAGTCACACTGTTGACAATGGTTCCCCACCTAGCACAATGGTTGCCTGACATCTACTGTCGGTCCAAAACTCCTTTAAATCTAAATCCCCAATACAAGCCACCCAATACCAACAAAGACCCAATTCCTCTGTTCACACCAGCACCGGCTTCTCGTTACTACTCAAGTCAGAGCCTGGTTATAACCCTAGTTATCACCCCGTGACATAACAGTTTCCTGCTCAGAAACCAAGCACAACTGCCCAACAAGACAGCTGATGATTTTTATATTTGTTTATCATCGCACTTCAAATTTTATACACCTCACTGCCCTGTCTTGCCCCCAAATAAAGAAAACTATGTTTTAAAAATGCTAATGAGAACCAGATTGTATCCTGTGCAGATGACATCCATAAAACATTTTGAGTGCAGTCACAGCCTCCAACCAAGCAGAAAGATCAGGCAGAGTCAGCTTGTACAGTTATTTCTGAGTAATATATTGCATCTTGCTACATTTAAATTTGAACCATTTTGCCCCACTCGAATTTCTTCAAATAAAACAGAACAGATTTTTTATGATATAATGAGAATGGATCCATTGACTACTTAATAAGTGTATAACTGTACATTAGTAGCAATTAATACAGACCTAGTCTCCACAGCATTCTGAATGGAGACACTCTAATAATCCCTGCCTGAGAAACCAACATTTCAAGAGTTTATTAAATACTTTGTATGAAATAACCACGTTAAACACACCTTGATGAGCTTACTGGATATCTCTTTCCAAAACCGTTGAGGCTGCCCCCACCTCCTTTACTGCTATAACACCTTCCAGTGTGTCTGTGGGAATTCGTGCCCATTCAGTCAGAAGAGCATTTGTAAGGGTATGCATTTAAGTTGGACAACATTCCAGCTCATATTCATCCTACAACTAACTGTTCAGTCGGGTTGAGGTGAGAGCTCTGTACAGGTCACTGGAAAACCTTCACACCAAACTTCTCATCAAACCATAAATGTCTAACTGGACCTGGCTTTGTTTAAAGCCTGTAATCATTTCAGATTATTTGTATGCTATAGTGTTCATTTTACTCTTCACTAAACCTAAAGGAACAATCCCATAACCCTGAAAAGAACCAGAGCCCATGATCCTTCCTCTACCAAACTGTTCTGTTACTACTTTGCATTCTGTTAGGTAGAATTTTCCCAGCATCCGCCAAATCCAGATTCATACATCAGGCTACCAGGTAGAACCATGAGTCATCAGTCCAGAGAATCTGATTCATGTGCTCGAGAGGCCAGTGGTGGCGTGCATTACATCACTCCAGCTGATGTTTGTCGTTCCACTCAGTAATCTGGTCCCTCAGCTGTGAAAACCCTTTTCTTGAAGCTCCTCAGGCACAGTACTTGTGCTGATGTTTTGTTCAGAGCTCTGTAGTAAGTAATGCAACAAAAGATAGGGAATATAGACTTCAGGAATGGGCAGTCCTGCCATGTGAGATTAGGAATTTTTACAGTTTCATGGTTGAGCTGTAATTGCTCTAAAGTGCTTTCATTTACTAGCACATATATTTGACAGATCATACAGATCATATAGGCCATATATGGAGACAAAGGTGACTACCCACTTTACTTGATTTTATACACCTTTTAGGAATGGG
This sequence comes from Rhabdalestes septentrionalis, assembly GCA_037832545.1. Lineage (NCBI taxonomy): Eukaryota > Metazoa > Chordata > Actinopteri > Characiformes > Alestidae > Rhabdalestes > Rhabdalestes septentrionalis. The sequence continues at coordinate 28,600,186 of JBBMFX010000001.1, forward strand.
TGTGTATATATAACACCTTACATCGAAGGTAACATTTTCTCTACAAGAATAGAAAGAGTGACATACTGTGACCTCAGTACCCAATCTCACAATATGGACATTAAAACAATATGAGGGCCTATAGTTTTTCTGAAATGCCTTAAGTTAAACTTTCAGCATTGTTGACACTGGTACAAATATTTACTGGTTATAAATATCACTCTAATTGGCTCATTTGAGGGTTTCAAATATGAATGTCCTTGTTGGGTTAAGCATGAAATAAAGGCATATACAACACCTGGTGAGCCTCTAACCTGCATCCTTTTCATGAATAACGTTAGCATTCTTAACAGAAAAAAATAATATATAATGATAAAATGATGATGTGATAGCTACAGAGATAAGCAGCATGGGATCCAGGTTTGGTAATTTAGAAGACCCAGCAATGCCAGACAGTGGGCGAGCAGTAGGGAAAGGTTCATGGACACAAGCATTGCTGGTTTACACATCATTAACTCTGCCTGAGCTCAGGATAACCTGTGGAGAGAAGGCTTTAGAAGTTGTGGCTCAGTAAATGTTTCATCTCTGGCATATTACACACAGCCTGGCTGCATGCAACGTGTCCCAAAACTGTCAGTTTATGAACTAAAAGGTTTTCCTGATTCAAATTTTTGATGTTAAACTTGTAATATAGTCAAGAAATTCCTGAAATTACAAGAAATCCCAATTTATGTGGCCAATTAGAGCTGGAGCTAATCTTTGGTGGAATTTGTTTGTGACAGAGAAAGTGTGCTCACATTATCACTTGTTTGTAAACCAGTTTGACTAAAATATGAATAAAACATGTGGAGTGAATGTAAATAATATTTTATGCATGTTTATGATGCATACATCAAAGGTATGGAAATATGTAAACAAACCAGAGAAACCAAAGATTTGCAGATACACTTAAAGATCAATTACTGCATAAGTTGTAAGGAATATCATTTAAATGATAAAAAAATAGATGCACTAAGATAGGTGACGACTTGCATTCCTGACTGCATTTGACCTTTTGAGTTTCAGCTACTCTCTATTGATAAAAAAAAAAAACCTCAGAGAGGGAAAGTGATCCCTGATTAATCTCTTTTTCCTTGCCTAGTGACAGATCCGTAACCAATGAGCAGGATTCACAGTGACAGTTCAGGCAGCCCAGGCACAGGCTTGTGTGTGTGTATGTGTGTGAGCGAGGTGTCAGGACAAGGAGATACATCCACAAATTGAGGGCAGTGTCTTATCTTTTTGGATGCTGGTATAAAGTCACCATGGCCCTCTCTTCCAATTAGTTCCCCCTCCTGGAGCTCTACCGTTTGCCTGAGAGATTTACTGCTTGGCCTGTTCCCAGCTATCAGAGCCCCAGATAGAGACACAGATAAACAAGATGAAACCAAGTTTCAGCTGAGAGCTCCTATCATAACTCAATTAATAATCAACACACACATATTTACTAACACATACACACAGGAAGAAGCATGAGACAGAGGTGTGTTGATAACCTATCCAGAGGATATTGTGTTTTTGCGATGGTATTAACTGAGTACAGTCTCAACCTCAGTTATCCTGAGGCTGTTTCTCTGTCTAAAAATGATGTATTGCTTTAATAAAAATAAGACGTGATCCACAGCACTCTATAATCAGGATTATCCATGCAAATGTTCAAAAAAGGAAAGGCTTGATTGGATTTAGATCTGGGGTTTCTGGAGGCCAAGTCAACACCTTAAACTGTGCCATGCACTTCAACACATTCCTGAAATTTTGTGTCGAGTAACAGTACACAGTACACTCTGTTCTGTCACTATGCAGCTCCATATGCTCTTTTGGAGATGCTCTGACTCATTCATCTAGCCATCAAAATTTTGCCCCCTTCTCACTTCTCCATTTTTCCTGCTTGCGACACATTAGCCTCAAAGACTGTTAAGCTGCTCCCTAATATATCCTATGCCATGACAGCTGCAACTCTAATAAGATAATGTTTTTCACCTCACCTGTAATTGGTTTAATGTTGTGGCTGATCACTTTGTAAACAATACACAGGCCAAAAGCACACATTATGATTGTGTTTGGAGATGTGTCTTGAAGATGTACTTATAATATTAATTATTATTAACATTGTTATTATTATTATTTTTACTTCTACTTCAGACTATATGTATGCAATATGTAGCTGTAGTATAAAAGCCCAGAACCCCTCCCTTCTTAATGAACAGAGATTGGATTGAGGGCTAAGACTGAGGACCAGAAATGTGATAAAGTAAACGGATGGTAATGATAAAACTCTAATTCTTTCATAACCCTAATAATAGCAACCCTAATAAAACCCTAATAAAAGTATTTTGTGCTTTGGATTTCTCCAAAATCGTCTCCATACTGTTTTTGTACAGCTTTACAATGTCCAAAAAACTGTGCATTTCAGGATACAAGCACAGCCAGTGTGATAGACAAGTGCATTTGAATTTCCTTTACTAAGGAAACATAGCTGCTCTATGTGTTGTTGAAGTTATATATGTTTAAGTTTCATTGACCATTTTATTGTACTTTTTCTGTAATTTTGCAGGTTTTGACTTGTGCAAAACACATACACTCAGTCTCTCTGATGTATCCCCTAAAATGTCTTTGTTGACCACTAGAGCTGAATAAAAATAGAGCTGAATTTAAATGATGCAGGTGGTGGTACATTTATATTATTTCACCACTAAATCCTGAAAATTGCTCAGTAGTTTTGAAGTGCTTTTACGCTCTTTGCTACGTCTCAGCTTCTTCATAAATCTCTTGGGAAAGTGGAATTGAATTTATATGATAGTGTGGAAAAATGCAAAGATGAATATATCCTCATAAATGAATCCACAGCAGCTGACTCACTGTGCAGCAAGTTTGGCAGCAGCCAGAGGGGCTAGGCTAGTGGGCACTAAGTGGGTAATTAGAGGCTGACAGTCACCTGTTTTGATGTTTCAGTAAAAGTATTTGTGCTGTTGTTTTTGTCCCCTCAGCAGGTGATTGGAGAGAGGAGCTATAAGCTGCTGCTGTGTGAGCAGAGAACAAGCTCTCAGCTCAGGAAAACCGCACAGAGTGTTAACAGTTATCACTTTGCTATTAGCCTGAAGTTCTGTCACTTTTATGCAGATGAGCTGTTGCTGGCCACGCCCCACCCATCCCATGCGTACACTATGCATTTACCACATGTAAAAATGGTAGAAAACAGAGGCGCTAACCAGCCCTATAGTTTCGACCCCAAATCGGACCCAGAGCAAGATGAACACAACACTCAGTGATTTGCCTTTGCCTATAGCCGTAGAGTTCGGCCTCTTATACGTACTTGTAAGACCAGCAGACAAAAATGTCAGATCTTCAACTAATCTAGTGGGTGGGGGCTTGACAAATGAGGAGTGGTTCTATGCAAATTTCCTTATTCTGAAATCAGGATATAGGAGCAGTCCAAGTGGCTCATAGATCCAGGAGCCATAGAGAGAGTTTTCCAAAGCCATAATTTTCTCTACCGCTCTGATAGAAGCATACGATTCCTGACACCGAGATATTTCAATTGACTCACATAAAATGAATGGATGTTTTTATGTGCTTGAGTGTTTACAGGGGCAGTAAAGACTCAAATGTAAGTACAAAAGATCCAAAATATGTGTTTTGCATAATATGCCCCTTTTAATTCATTCCAAGAGACTGCAGACATTTCTATATGTCCATTCATAAGGAAATATTCCCAAAATATAGCTGCTGTTTTTAAAATTCTTAATTTAAATGAATTTTTGCTTTTCATGACAAGGACTGATGCTAATCTAAGAAATCAAGTTGGTGAAAGCTGAAAAATATTTTAATATATATACATTTTATAACATTTTGGGAGTGTAATCAGGAGGTGGCCATTTTTGGCCACAAGGACACTGAGTGTGAGTTTTTTAACTTGGCTTTCCCTGCAAAAAATAAACAATGCATAATAATCTGTGTTGTTGTTAATCAGAGGGTGGAGCTGTGCGGAAAGAGATGTGATGAGATTCAGACACAGCAGTGCTTTGATCCTCTCTCTGAGAGCCTAATGTATGCAATGTACCACAATGTACCAAAACATAAGAAGACCAAAACCCTTGCCCACATCCTTTGTTTTGGCAGGTGTTAATTAGTCACATGACTGATTCTGACATCTGCCAATGATCAAAGTCACAAACAGCTTGCTGGTCTCTCAACACTTTCTGGGTGTTGTTTTGTTTCTGCTTGCATGAACCTATTTTCAGTTTATCCATATGTTACTAATAAGTTGTAGGAAATGCAAATTTGCCTGTGTTTTTTTTTTTATTCTAATGGGTTTTAGGTGGAATCTGGATAATCTGGTTACAAAAATAAACCAACAGGTCAATAAGTAAAATCTGAAATCCTCTTGTTTTTTCATCATTTGCACATTATGGAGTTTCATTCCGGAGTAGATTGGCAATCTGTGCATTCTGGGAAAGTCCTGTGCACGGCTGTTGGCCTGTCGTTCTTGGCTGAGATTCAGACTTCTGCACATTTCCTTGGTCTGCCACTGGAAAAGTAGTTACTTTAAATTACCTTTCAGTTCAGCGGTCTATTACACAGCAGAAAGAGATAATCAGTTGGAATCAGAAATGGCTTGTAAGAAAGGTAAAGCCCTCAACATTATGCTTATTATACCAAAATAAAGTTTTGCCTCATTCATTGAGTTGTATCATTTAGTTAGTACAGAAAGGTCAAATTTTGCCTCGACAAAAGTCTTGTCGTTTACAAAAATAATGTAGAAATTATACATATACGTTGTTTAGAATACACAAACTTGCAACAATAACATCAGAACATAAAATCCTTGGAAAAAAGAATGAATAACATGTAGGACTTCCATGAGCTTGGAGGACTGCATCTATATGTCTTGGCAATGACTGAATTAACTTGTTGAAGAAATAATCTGGAATGGCAAAGAAAGCAGTCTTGCAGGACTCCCAGAGTTCGTTAAGATTTTTTGGTTTCATCTTCCAGGCCTCCTCCTTCACCTTACCCCAGACATGCTTAATAATTCAGGTGTTATGGACTTTAACAAGTCCATTAAACAGGTGTTCTGGATTTTAACAAGCTGTGAACCACAAGACACTTTTTGACAGTTACATTTTGCACCCAGTTATTACTGTGAAAGCCCTTGGAATTAAATTGATACATATATTGTAACAATCGATTGATTAGAAATAAAGTTATGTGCCTTTTTACGTTCCTGTGTCCTTATGTGACATGATGTAACCCAAATCCATGATTTTCTCCATCACCAACTTGACTGTTTTCTGGGTGAATCTTGGGTCCATGCAGGTTCCAACAGGTCTCTTGCAGTTTCTGCAGTATTTGCAGCATTTGCAGCATTTCTGGCTAATAAATATACAAGTCATTGACAGCTGTCTTATCACATAAGGACACAGTAACTTAAAAAGGCAAATAACTTTATTTTTAATCAATCAATTGTTACAAAAATATATCAATTTAATGCCATGGGCTTTCACATTAATAACTGGGTGCAAAATGAAACAGTCAAAAAGTGTCCTGATGTTCACAGCTTGTTAAAATCCAGAACACCTGTTTAATGGACTTGTTAAAGTCCATAACACCTGAAATATTAGGCATGTCTGGGGTAAGATGAAAGAGGAGGCTTGGAAGATGGAGCCAAAGAATCTTAACGAACTCTGGGAGCCCTGCAAGACTGCTTTCTTTGCCATTCCAGATGATTTCTTCAACAAGTTATTTCAGTCAGTGCCAAGACATATAGATGCGGTCATAGGCGATTCTACACGGGAGCCCCCTTATGGCCCCCTGCCCTGAACAGCCAAATATTTGAGTATAAATTTCTTATTGTGACATTTGCTGGCTTGAAGAACGGAG
>JBBMFX010000001.1:28613395-28639023 GCA_037832545.1 Rhabdalestes septentrionalis
TATTCATATATATATATATATATATGGACATTATATAAAATATTATATAAAATTGCACGCTTGGCAAAATTTTATAAATGACATCATCTGTAAGAAAACATTAAAAACTACATTTCTCAAGTTTTGACTTTAGAATGAAAGCGTTTTAACACTAATTTTCTTTTTTAAAAGAGTAAATAACAAGGAATTAAAAAATAGTTTTCATGGCTTTCAATTCGCCAAAAGTGTCCTCGAGGGCCAGAGGGTTAAAAAGTGTTTACTGGTGTTTACTGAAGGTTCTAAAGCTCATACATTCTAGTTCTTTTGTTCCAAAGTTATTTTGAATCTTCAAACTTCTCCAGTCTTTTCAATTATTTTCTCTTCTTTGTGCTCTTTTTCCTCTTCAAGGCCTTCAGCTGCCTTTGAGTTTTCTGCTCAGTCTTAATTTTCTTTTTGATTCCAGTAGTTTTTTCTGCATCTTTCCCATTCATTTCTGCTAATCCTTGCTCATGCTCTTGTTTGTTTTTTGGCTCATTTGTTTCTTCTTCAACTCCCACATGATGCTAGGTTCTAGTGCAGCCATACCCGGAACTGCTGATGGAATCAAATCTTCTCTATCTTTCATTCAAAACTTGCTCATATTTTCACATTCCAAATCTTTGTTTTAACAAGGCCTTGTATTGGCTAATCACTTTGATCTCCAAACTATATTCAGTTTTGTCTGTACACCCCTTTTTCTTCCTAAAATCCACTAATCTGCAAGTGGATATTCAACAATAAAAATAATTTCTCATTTATAAAGACCTCAGTAACTCATGCAGGGCCAGAAGTCAGTCCCGAAAGTATTGAATCTCTGATTTCAGGCTTTTGAGAATGATGATTTCAAAATTGCACCTCATTCCACCCAGAGATATTTAAGTGTGAGTTAATGTCTCGAAAGCTTCTTTGTAAAATACATTCTTCCACAAAAGATCAACACACTGGCTGTGGAGACAAAACGCAAAACAAAGTAAAAGTGTGCGATTACAATCAAACAACATTTTATTTCACCAATGGTGGACATGTAGTCACTATCCCACCTCTAAATTCCAACGTGTAGCTGGAAGTGTTTGGTGGACTATTACTAATAAATCTATGTGAAGTGTAAAGTGTAAACAACAGTGACTTTTTCAATCTGTTGTTAGCCTTCATCCTAGATTTGTACAGTAAAAAAATTATGTAAACATTTTTCATGGTCAGCATTTGAGTAATTTGATCCTACCCAAAGAAAATCTGTTCTACAGGTGTGAGATGAATGTTGACATGCAACAGGGCAGCAATAAATACACAAATATTATTTTGGAACACACATAAAGCCTGTTTCATGAAAAATTTTTAAAAATCAGATCAAGACCTATAGTAATATAGGCTGTAGAGCTGTAAGACAAAGGAGATGAAGTGATAAGAATAAAATTAATTGTTGTTATCTTATATCCTAGATTTGAGGTTTCAAAGCTGGTTAAAATAAAAGCTAACGCAGAAACATTTTCAATGAACCTGTGCTTTAGAGACATGTAGCTCCTGGTGATCCTTAGTTGCCTCTTGTTTTTAGAAAAACTTCAATAAAGACTGCATCATTATCAAAGATCAGATGTGTTTATACTGCCGACAGAATAGTCAGAATATCTACAAATAAAAAATAAAAGAGCTCAGTATAACAAATAACGATATTGTTTTTCATTCACTGAGTGATCTGACACTGAACATCAGTACTAGCAAAGTCTGTGAATTTCTGCTGAATCGTGACACCACCACTGTGTTTCACAAAATAAGGCTCCCTACCTGGAATGTGGAATTAATTTTTGAAAAAAAAAGCTTCCCATTTAAGCCACCAAGTTCATTTTGGAGCCCAGATAATTATCTTTTAGTAGCCTTGGCTCATCCAGGTGGTATTAAGGAAATATTTAACATTAGTCATGTTCATGACTACATCATCAGACTTGTTCACCAGTGTTTAATGGTGGAGTCATGAACACTGACATCAGCCGCTGCACGAGAATTCTGCGGACGCTTGGGTGTTACCCTGGTTTTTATTTTTATCTCCCAGAATTTTGGCCACTTGTTCACACTCAGACTGGCAGTGATCGGCACAAATCCAGCTCCTCAGAAATGGTTTTGTAAAATTCCAGCCTGATGAGCAATGACAGTATTGATCCTCAGAAATCTCCTTTATTGGAAGGATGGGATGCGCTCACAAATACATGTCATATATAGACTTATAGTGAAGACGTCCTTTTTAAAAATGGCAGGGTCAGTCACCCCTGATGAACAATCCTGACAAATTCCTGACCCCAGTTATTCACTAAACCAAACCTTTCATTCTAAAAGTGATTGATTCTAAACCAAAAATCACAAGTTTAGTTATCAGCTTTTGCTGGTATATGGCATGATTTCATGATTTTTTTCTGCAACTTATACATTTTTGCTGTAAAATGTATTAGGGGATATACATATTTTATTACCAGAGGAAACCTTGTCCACATTTACTGAGTCAAATGAAAGAGACCGTTTTAATTATTCACAAGACGAATCTTCAGTTTTCTGCATCTCAATAAGAGTGTCTGATGTTTTCGTGTACACATTCAGCAGTGTTTTAATTGAACTAACACAGATCCAGACCTGTTCAATGTGGCATTTCTACACACTGCCAGTGGTCAACAATTTGCTTTTAACAGCACCACTGGATGCTGTAAACTGCATGCATTTTTGGGAGTGCAGATATCTCTTTCTACTCGCAGGCTTTGTAAACGTGATGTGATGTTCAGTGCACTGTGGCGCTGCAGCTGCTTTAAGTGATGCGATCCAGGTCTCCTCTGCCGCTTATGCCTCTTGTCTCCAAAACTACCGCTTTCTTTTGATGGGCACTGAAAACGGTAACTTTATTCCAGGTGCGTGTTTCTCACTTTTATCTAGCAGTTGAGCTGAGTGCTCAGCTCCATACATCTTAGAAAACACGGTTCAAACCAACTTTCCTGCAGTTCTCTCTGCCCTCCACCACCCCGGTCTCCAAGGCAACCTGCTGTTCACTCTGTTCCCAGTGTTTATGCGTAACAAGACAAAAATGACACATTGTCAGTAGAAAGAAGACGCACTTTAAAAGTCTTGCCAAAAAAGAGGAAAAAACGGAGAACCTAGCTTGTGGTCTTACTAGGCAAATGTTTGGAGAATCACGTAGTCAAGGTACCAAATCATTTCATTGCCTGGCTTTTGACAAAAATGAGAGAAAAGTTGAGTTTTACAGCTGGCACTGCCATTGCCATTTTGATCAAAAGAAGCTTTTCTTCAAGAGGGTCAAGCTGTAGTCTGTACACATGACAACGACCATTGCACCTGGCTGTGTAATGAGGGGATAGTGGCATTTAGGGAAATGCAGGTTTAAAATAATGAGCAATGGAGATGCATTGTGTGGCCTGTGCTTTAACATAATGGACACTAACGTTATTTTAAAACTTTAGAGACAATATAAACTCCAGTTTGATTATGGAAACGTAGCGCATTAACCTTCTTTGCATTCGATCACAAGTTATTTACTGCTCCCATGTGGCCATCTTTGAGAAGTCACGATAGCTTAGCTTTAAACCTTCAGATGCCTCCGACATGCAGTGCAATTCATTCTGTTGCAGATGCATGCAACCAGTCCTGTATCTCTTCTCTGAAACATTAGTTTATGCATGTCACAGTGTTCTGCTCTGTAAGAAACGTTGTGTGGAATGGAACACAAAAAGAACGGTCCAAATTGGTTCTTTAGAGCAGCGGTCCTCAACCCTTTTATCACCGCGGAACGTTCAACGCTTGAGGGAGGGGGGGTTGTTGATACATAGATCAGTGGTCCCCAACCTTTATTTCGTAACGACCCGGTTTAATATACGATAGCCGGTCATTTTTCCAAAATAAAACATCGTGCAGCCCGCGGACCGGTACCACGTGACCCACGGCCCGGGGGTTGGGGACCGCTGCTTAAGAGAATAACTCAAGGTTTCATATTCCTGAAGATACTTCTGTAGACTTCAAAAACCAGCACCACAGAAACACTTCCAAGTAACTCCCTAATCAGCAGAATGCTTACAGAAATCACAGTTTTTCCTGCCGCAAGCAGCTCACTTGACAGCTTTTATTGGATCATTCTGAAACCAGGACACTGCTTCCTGGAGATTTTTCAAAACCATGTGTTTCACTCAAGGTTACATTACACAGAGTTCAATTCATAGACAACTTAATGCTATATCGGGAACCAGAGAACACATTGATACACTTGTTTGTTCAGTTCCCGCTGTGCTTCCGCATGCTGCTTTAATTAGAGGCTCAAAAACAAATGTGACAATGAGACCATTTTATTAGAAACATCAGGTAAATAATTTTTATAACACTGCTAGAGATGAGGCATAAAAAGAACATCAGACAGAATAAGGCAGCTTTCATACTCCGCAAGCCTGCAAGTTTGTGGCTGGGACTTTCAATCCTGCATCATGTAGAATCTATATTAGAAACCAAAAACCGACTCGAATCTTCATCTGACGGCTTGAGGCAGCACTACAGCATTCACATTTAATATGCAGTGGTACTGTTCTGTGTTCCTTTGCAAAACAGTTTAGTTCAGCTGCAGGTAAACTGTAATATTCAGTCTCAAACACTGTTTAGTTTGAGACTACATCACTTCTGTCAACTGCAACACACAAACATAAGTATATCAAAGTAAACTCTGCTGCCATTAGATTCTGAGTAAATAATTCAACATTAGAAATATATTTGTCCTATGTCCATCCTGTAGCACAACTTGCATGTAGTGTTCTGAAAAGATGACAAATCTCATATTCAATCCATATTAAATCTCCAGGAGTCTCATATGTGTTCATCCACTACTGTCCAATTGTGTATGTATATATATATATTTGAACAAAAAATAAAGAACATGGGCTTGATATGAACAAAGAAATGAGAAAAGGTCAAAAGCTAGTCCTGTGCAGGTAGCCACTGTAGCTTTTACTAATGGATGCATGGCATGACTTGGGTGATGCAGGAGAGAGAAAAAACAAAACAAAACTTTGCATGAGTTGTCCCGCCAAGTTCTTAGGCAGCACTTGACACAGCCAGTTTCTTCAGATGATCCATGAAAACCTGCAAACTCACATCATCTGTTAGGATGGGCGCTCCTGACTCCTGCAGACACAAACATACATTTTTTTTTATTCTTGCACTGCACCTGGATGAAAAGCCCTTGAGAAATCAATCTTTGTTTTAGAAGGTAATTGACATTTTTGCAATGCACTTATAAAGAGATAAACATGTGGTACACTGAAACACACTGTATTCAAATGATATACTCACCTGGCCCCAGGCATACATGTTGTTATGGGTCTGAGAGGGGTTGACTTTGGACAGCAAGAACCGAGCCTGGTGGACAATGCAGATAAAGAATAAACAAATCAGAACCCTGTTGCAGGCCAAGTCATGACTTCCATCTGAGCCCCAAGGCAAATTAAACACGGTCATTAATGCAGAACAGCATAGGCCACTAAATAAGCCATTAAACTCTGATACGATTAAGTAGGATCCCTCTGTTCTTTAAATTACACACACTCTGTAAACTTCTTGAGCGCTTCGTTTTTCTGAACTGGTACAAGATCTATTATGACCAAGCTTTGGCTTTGTTTGTATCTAAGAGATTACCTGACTAACTGGCCCTAACATCTTAATTTCAGTAAGAAAACATTAGCTGTGCTAATTTCTTTCACTGCTCTATGCTGTAGAAAAGCAGAATGAAAGGGTTACCTGACTGCCTCCATGCTCAGTGTCAATGTAGCGAGGCATGGGAAAGCGTGAATGCAGAATCTCCTGAGCATCATCCACTGGAGCATGCAGTAGGTGGCGGAAGTTCTCGTACTCAGGCATGTCCTGATAGCCAGCTTTACGCCACTGAGCCACCGTCTGCAAGAGGAGGAAAAAAAATTTGTTCCCAATGATGCAACTACATAAAGCACCAAGCCATAAATGCAAAAGCATAAGGAAATGCATCATGAAATACTCAACAGTTCTCTGCTAGCACTTGCAACACACCCTGAGTACAGTAGTGGTTCCTTGAGAATAGTACAACAGTATTTTGCCCATGAAGCCTATAGGCTCAGCTGATGCTCAGCTGTAGAAGGGCTGTGCTCACCTCTCCATGGTAGATGAGGATCTGGAAGAACGTGTCCATCAAGAGAATTCTATCTGGTAGAATGCTACTGCTGTCCAATAGCACAGGCTGCAGGCAAGAAAATACAACCCATTATTTAGCATCCTCTTTGACAGGTGCTAGTTACTGTGGCAGCCTTTCTAAGTATTGTGGTCTCAGGAGAATGCCAGAGCGGATAATAAAGGGTAAAGCCCTCCATTAAAAGCACACTAAGCTCCAACATCTACGGTTCTAATCCTTTACACAAACTATCCTGATGACAGACTTACCCAGGACTATGGTACAAGAGAATCAGTTTGTTCAGCACAAACACTACAAACATATATGATTCTGGAGGACATTCAACTCACCACTAGTGAGATGTGTGGTTTCCAACAAGCTCTATGATTCTCAAACATGACCAGCTGGTCCATATTTTTGCTCTTTCCCTTTGTGTTGCAATTTGGGATCAAGAAAAAATGTGTACTAGCTCGGGTTCCTGGGAAACATTTTGAGAACCCTTGGGCTTGAGACCTTACAGGACACGTAGCACAGACGTGTATCTCAACCACAGTATGTACACTCAACCAGTCATTTTGAAAATTACGTACTTGAGCAAGAACAGATTCAAGGATAGCAATTACTCCCCACACCCCGACATACACACAATCTCCAAGTTATATGTGAACATGAATGCAATGTTCTGGATACAATCAGTCAGTGCTATCTCAGTTCACTGGTAATTTAGTCATCTTTGAACAGCTTGTTTTACCTTTATGGGGTTTTCAGAAGAAATTATAAAATTTTCGCAATACTAAACTCTCATACGCTTACTAATTAAACACAAGTACAGCATGTGATAAGAGACAAGAAAATAATCTGTAGGGCCAGGGGATTTAAGAGACACTGTCATCATGACAATGCATTAAAGAGGCACTACTGACTACTCAATTATAGAATGTGATGCAGGCTGGATCCCAAACACAAGTTAATTAATACATTTCAGGCACACTACACCAGTCAACATTTTTCTTTCTAAAGCCAAAACAAATAACAGGCAATTCAGGCTGTACTAATTATTTCTTAAAAAGGATCATTTTGATTAGGCAAGTCAGGGGAAAATCTGAATCGATAAAGACACCTTAGTAGAGTTCTAATATAGGTTTCAACAAAATATGCATTATTTTTAGGAAAAGGGGAAAATGAATGTTGCTTATTGAAAAGAAAACTCCCACTTATATGTGGTTCAACAGTTGCAGCTTCAGTCTGTCATGAATTTATTATGAGAAACAAAAACTAATAATAGTTCAAAGAAACAGACACATTCACGAAAACCACAGATATCTTCTGTATGTTTTGGGGGCTTTTGTGACGTCAGGGTAGGCCTGTCACAAGAAACAATAAATTAATTAATTGCACGATAATTGAAATGAGGTAGATCATTTTCTGGATTATGGTAAAAAATGCTTAAATATCGGGAAAAATATCGGTAAATCAATATATCGGTCGATCTCTGATAAATACTTACTGAATATTCTTATACTTCTGATTATCAGTAGCAGCTTTTCAAAACTATATAATTTAATGCTTTTTACAATGGTAGAAAATCAATTTTGCACAGAATTAAGTGGAGGTTTTGAGTGTTTCGTTTTTCTCCACGTAAGGCCCTGTATTTTTATTACTTAAAATTAAATTCATTTAATACTGTATTTACCACACTTACGCCAAAGAAAATGGCTATGCATACTAAAGAAAATGTGTGTGTGAATTACAGTACAGTCTATACAGGGGTTACATGGGTATTTTACATTCTAGCACTGCGAGACAGCAGTTCAGTATAAACTGTACAGTATTAATGTGGTTTTACCTTTACATGTTCAGTAGGTGTAAAGCATTAAGCCAAGTTTCCAATGTTTGGGGACCATATTTGGGGTCATATTTCGGGTTTACACTATAAAAATCGTTTTGTGGTTTTTCACAATACACAATGTTGATTTACTGTATATACATTGATGCAACACTCAATGTAACACCTAAAACCTAAAACCAATGTTCAAGTTTGTTTATAATTTCTAGTTTCAGGGAACATGTTCAAATATTAAAACATAATACTGACATACTATTTATAAATGCTTCTACACAAACATGACTACAATAACTGTGAGAAAACAAAAAGAGTGTAGATCTACCTCAGGGGGGCCATTGAAGGAGTAGGCGTACAGGATTGGCTGAATCATGATAAGAGACTGAGTCAGATCCTGTCTCATGAAATGGTGCCTGTAGTAGGAGCTCTCATCCGGGCTATTGTTGAACACTTGGAGGAATGGAGATCTCCTCAGATGGAACATGAACTGTCATTACAAAAAAAAAGGCAATACGTGATTTCAGTTGCAATAGCAAGAACAACAAATCTGCACTGAAATGCCACTAAAGTAGAGTTAGAGTCCTACCTGGGGATACAAAGAGAAAGTCTCAGAGAAACGGAATGAGTTGGGGTCATCTTTGTGGTAATCTCCAAATTTCTGACACTGAAAAAGAGAAAAGGAACGAGTCTCAAAACAGACTCAGAACACAGGCCAATAAGCTTACAAAAATAAAACCTACAGGTTTTGCACCTTGCTTACAATCTTGTTGACATCTAGAGAAGTCAGACTCACCAGGCGAATGAGCTGTCTATCCAACCAGCGCAAAACATCTGGACCCTCCTCCGACTCTGCTCTATAGACAGCCAGGCGGGCCATGAGAATAGCAGAAGCTTCCTGATCGAAAGATGCTGCAATGTTCTGAATCTGTGTCTGTGCATCTGCCCAGCTGAGGAGGACACAAAAACGAATACATCCGATCACATTGAACTCTGCACGCATGCTTCTGCTTCATCAGCCTAAACCCATGGAATCATCTATAACTGTCTGTACACTTCATAAATACTAATAAAATAAATACTAAATGAGAGGACCTGAAGTCAATGACCATTTAGAAAATTATTTTAAAATATCCATTGTGTTGTTCATTTAACGTTTGTGTAATTTGAAAATTAAACAGATCAAAACATTTTTATTAGTATAAGAGCTACTTTTTGGGGAAGCCGGATCAAGCAAATTCCACTCACTAAAAGTGGAAACCTTACACAGTTATAAAAGGTGTGACAGAAACTTGGACCATCTGTTGACAACAAATGGATGATGAACAAATATGATGACTGAATCTTGACTTTGCAAGACACACACACAGCCTCCTTTCTCCAACAAAAACACCCCCTACAGCGTCACTGAGTTCTACAGGGGATTCTTCAGGGAGCCACACATGAAAAGATGCAGCACACAAAAAAAGCAGCTCAACACTGAATAAAATTTTTCTATTTGGAAGCAGTCTAAAATCTGGAGACAAACAGCACAGCTGACAAAGGATTAGAGGCAGTTCTCTCTATCCTTAGCCTGTTTACCATAGTAGCCATATGAGAGTAACGAGTACTAACTTTCTGGCAATGGTGGTGACTCTAATGCGTCTCTGTCCGCTAGAATGCTGGTACTGAGTCACATATTGTATGGCACCTCGGCCTCCCTGTGGAATTGGTGCATTATGCTGCAAAACAAACAAACAAAAAAAACAACAACAAGAGTTTTAACTCTGCAGTTCCTGGGACTTAACCAAAACACATTATGGCAGCAAAAACAGCTTGTAAATGTAGTAGACATAGTGTGTGGCTTTTTAGTGCACATTGGAAGTTGCTCTAGTTGATGACAATTTCAGCTTTCATTCAAAACCCCCAAAACGATAAAACAACAGCCAAGAAGGTAGTGAAAGTGCTGAGGACATTTTGAATAAAAACAAAACAAATCCAGGCAACACTTAATATAAAAAGACATATGAAGGGGGGAAAAAAACAACAAAGCATAATTGGAAAGAAGGCTTAAGCTTGGAGAAGGCAGCACAGCAATAATTAATGATTAAGGCTTAAACCGCTTTAGAGTTATGCTTCTTGCCAATTACCCCAACAGCACTTGGGTGCAGAATGGCTCATTAACTTGGCAGCTAGCAGCTATTGCAGAAGAGGATATTAAATCTGGAGCTTCTTGTTTACAGAAGGGTCGAGATACTGTAGCTCTCCACAACCTGTGTCCACAACATCTGCCCTTTATACAGATAGGACACATTAGTAAAAAGTGATTGTGACAGGTTACATATTTTGCCCCTTAAAGTAGCTTTTTTTGCTGGGGCAGGCAGATAAAAAGAGGAGGGTTAAGGTTAAGATGACACACCCCACAGAGATTAGCACATACTAAATGAGTGACTGCATTGGATCATCCACTTATGAGGCACAGCATGAGATCTACAGAAACCAGCACTCTCTGGAGCTTTGGTAAACATCATGAGATGACATGACCAGGCTTCTTCGCAGTCTGACTGTGGCTTGAGAGTATAATGGCATATTCTGGATGAAACCGATGCAAATCTGAAACCGTAAAAGCCCGCATTCTTTCTTTATTGGGGACAATGCAGTGGATAATAACAGTTTACGCTTTGTTGATGATTAGCTCCAGCCTCTGTTCCATATGTGGAAATACTGTTTTGCTCCTCGTATTGCTGCTCAACAAAAGCCTGCAGACAGAAACATGGACTCTTACGCTAAGTTTCAACTTGTGCGACCTGGCTCTTGGCCTGTCTACTATCCCATTCGGGGCCCATAACAGTCTCTTTCGGCCACAGGGATACTCTAATACCAGTGCACTGTGTCAAGGAAGTGCTTTCTTTTTCTTGTTGCTCCAGCTGGTCTCCATCCACTCCCTCACCTGGGCCACGGTTGTCAAATTCACAGAGATCTGCTTCGCTCTGAATTACACAAATATCTTTACTGCACACAGGACTAGAGTTATTCTTGCTGTTATTTGGATATATTCGCTCATGAACGCAGCTCTGCCACTACTAGGCTTTGGAAACTATGACTACATTAGCAGCAGGTTTCTCTGCGCTCCCAGCTTCAAGCCTGCTAGTACAGGCTTCAACATGCTGTTCATAGTGGTTGGAATCATTGTGCCCATTCTGGCAATGTGCTCCATGTATGGATATATTGTGTACATAGCAAGAAATCAAGTACGACGAGGGACGTTCGTTTGCAATGACCAGCACTGCTTTTATGTGCCTGCCAACAATTACTTCAAGAGCTCCATAGTTATGGTGACAACCATAGGTAAGCCAAATTAAAACTTGAGAGATTACTATATAAAGCTGATTTACTGGAGTTGATCACTGCCAGAATACCGAATATTAGGGGTGCATCAATATGGTAATAATGAGCTGATGCCATTGTCTGATATTTTTCAAGTACTTATTTGCCTACGCTGATGCCAACACAAAAATGCAGGAACCTGGTGTAAATCTAATTTGGCATTACTGGGAAACATGGCATCCATTTCTATATGTTTCTAAACTAAAATATTTTCAAAATTTTGCTTTGCAAATTCAGTGTCTATATGCATATATTTTGCCCAATAATAACGAATACACCTAGAAACAATTAAGTAAGGAAAAACATTTGGCCTTAAAAGCAAAAACAAAAGAACACAAAAAATCCATCCATTCTCCTATATATTTATCTTGGGACGCCCAGTATAAAGCTGTATCTTGATAATCAAATAGTATGTACACTCATAAACCGCAGAGAACAAAGGTGATGTCTTACAAGAGCAGAAAGATTACAGGGTAACTAACAAAACAAAGTTATCACACAGAAGGGATATATATGAGACAGTAATATAATATCTCCTACATGTAATCAAACAAGTCCTGCCCTTAATCATTAACTCACAAGATGAGTTTGTGTGTGTGCATGTGTGTGTGTGTGTGTGTGTGTGTGTGTGCGCGTGTGTGTGTGCTTGCATGTTGGGATAGTGTGCCTGCTCATTTGCTGGTTGCCGTACATCACCATCTGCTTCTATGAGACCCTGACAGGGAGTGAGAGTCCTCCGCCTATCTCGGCCATTGCCACCTGGCTAGTCCTGTTCACCTCCGCACTCAATCCATGGATCAACTCCATGACCCAGACGTAAGCTTTGGAAGACATTTATAACCAAATATAAACTGCAGCAGCACGCTGCTCCATAGCAGTTGATAGTTTGCATGTAAACCTAACACTACCCATGAAACTGTACTGTTGCTATGCAGGCAAGAGATAACAGAACAAGCTGAGTGAGTGTGTATGTGGGTGGTTAATCATGACCTTGTTTGATTCCCTCAGGAGATACAGAGCCGCCCTACGCAGAAGCATGAAAAAAATCCAACAGACATTGGGGTGCACTCGGATAAAGCGCCTCCCTAAATGTGCAACTACACAGACAGGTGGCAACAGTCATGGTCGCCCATCCTTAGCACATTCGGCACCCCAAACACACACTGAAACTTTCCATGAGCCGGCAGGGACATGAGTATGTCTTAACCATCTTAATATTAAAAAACAGAGCATTCTACAGAATCATCTATACAACAATGAATTAGACCTGATGGGACTGACAAGAGTAAACCTGCCTCTCCAAGGACTCGTGTGAAAACAAGAATTTTATAAAATAATTACATCTATGATACTTAATGGGACTTCCATTCTTTTAATGTCTTTATGTATTGTTGCCTTGCTGGCAAACATCACAGCATTACAGGATAGTTTTTCTGTGTGTGGGATGACACTTTTCTAATACATTTATGAGCAAATCCAGGTGCAAATTATATACGTTAGTAAAAACAAAATCATCAGCAGGTTTGATGAACCATCAACTATTATAGATCAATATAACCCCCCCTGATCAAACACATTAAAAATACACTTTGTTTCTTGAGAGAATCTGCCCTCTAGTGGCAAATGTCTGTGGCTTCTCTCTGTACTTTAATTTTCCTTCACCATTTAATGTAAAGTATAATTCAAACCTGTGGCATGAGTTTGTTATAGTTGATCTTTTCTAAAGACATCAACATATGACAGAGCACAATAAGGCAGGCAGTGAAATGGCAGAACTGGAAGTACAGGATTTAATGAGGTGTATGAGTATTGCAAGTACCACATATGCGTACCTGATTGACAACTTCAAAATAAATTGCCAGTGTAGTGTTAGGGTCGAGACCACAGATCTTCCACTGGCAAGTACCACCTGTTCCAATTTCCTGAAACAAATGACCACAGGAGGATTTGTATTTTTTGGCAAAAATATCCTTCTTGGCAACAGAGTAGGTATAACTGATATAAATGTTAAACCCAAACCAAGACAAACTCACATTTTCTGACACACAGGGTCCTTTCGCATTCAGTGTAACACAGGGGCCAATTGCTCCAGAAATCTTAATTTCTCTTGATGTCTAAAAAATTAGACAAAAAACTGCTTTAAATGCTGGCGGTTGAATAGCTGAAATTAAAAAGTGAAAGGTTAAACATTCTACCTTAATCTCTAGAGTTCCTGCAAAGGCCATCTTAAAGGCCCCCTGCACGTCCTTGGTAAAAACCCTCTGGAAGGTCTGCTTAAACAGTGATGTATTGAATGAATCTGCCATCACCATGTAACCCCTGAAGTAACAGAACACAACAAAATGTACCCAACTGTCTCATGTTCAGATACATAACACCAAAATAAACAAGGTTATTTCCTATTAGGGCCTGGAACAAAGCCCCAGAAACAACATTAATTGATGGAGAATATCTCAGCAATTATAAGATGAGCTTTTGGAGTAACACAAGCTTTTTGTGAGATTTAGCAAGGAGCCAGTCTTTAAAAAAATAAAAATAGAGTGGCATTCTTTAGCATATGCATAGGAAGTGTTTCTAACCCAGTGTAGTTGGTGCAGCACTTCATCTCTGCTAGTCCTGTTTGGTCCAAGGCGCAGGCATAGATGTCAATAATGTGGCCATTAGCTGCAGCTCGGTTGGCCAAAGCCTCATAATGCTGCAAAGCAATAATGACATTTTCTTTAGTGAATGGGCTCCTAGATTCAGCATAAATCTTGTAGATGTAAAGAAACATGCTGCCTTAAGCCAGTTAAGCCGTTGCCATAAATAGCCCCCCCAAAACAACCATCTAAACATATCTGCAAATGATATGCAGTCACTGTTTTAATATTATCAATAAAAACACACAGCCTGTACAAGTTCACCGTGGTGCTACTATGAGCCAGAGAAACAAAGCTAAATGGAAAACACCCACAACACAAATCACAAAAGCTAAAACTGCTGTTAATATATATGAAAAAAATTAACTGATTAAATAGATCAGTTAAGCATGTAGCAAATATTTAACCAATATTTAGATTTTTCTGTTACATAAAAATTCATTACTTATGCCAAATGTAAACAGCTGTAAAATGCAACTTTACAAATGTAAATGATATGATAAAAAAATATATGTCCTGATATCTTCAGCCTTTTAGCAATCGGCAATATATATCACACTAATCACACATACCCAAGCATTTTACTTTACCAAAATATAAATACCTGAATGAAAAAAATTTGTAAGCCCCATTTTAAACCAGTTTTTACATTTCAAATGACATACAAATGACCTACTTTAGTGGCTTTCTTCATGAACTTCGCGTTGTCTTTCTCTATGTCATGCCAGGAGCGGATAGGTGTTTTCAACTCATCTCCCACTACCATGCCTGGGCCCTGAGTAGCTGGACCACCAATGAAAGTCATAATTCGAGCTCCTGTGTTGGGGAACGTGCACTAGGGAAGGGTATGAGGGGGGAAAAAAGCAAAACAAAAAACAATGTTAACAGTGTAAGTGGAAATACCAGATCTTTACCATGTTCTGATTTGATGTCAGGAATGCTGTAATTAAATATTCTACAGGTCAACAGAATTAGACTATTTGATGCCAACTGTGCAGGATGTAAGGTATCAAAAGTTACATTTACCTCCAGTAATCCGACAGCAATGGACATGGCTACTCCTAATGATCTGAGGGGACGTTTGCCCTGAGTGACAGGCCATGGGTCTCTCTGCAGCTCTCCCAAGAGATCGGTCAAATTCATATCAATATTTTGTACTGGTTGCAGGAACCTGAGCATACGGGAAACACCATGCTTCAGTTTAGATTTCACTAGCAAATCTGATACACACGACACCAATAGCTGAACCTCAGAATATAATTGCAGACTTAGAAGATTAACTAGAGTTCAGGGTTAGCCTATTCTGATGAATTACAAGCTCTGAAATGGTTATCGTCCAAAGTCTATGCTCCAAGAAAGATTAAAATCTTTATCTTTGGCATTATCAACAACGACAACAATATCGGATGCAGAAAAGGGGACAGCTTACATCTGACATATATTTATAAGGTGGTGTCAGTCTGATTTTGCTGAATAAATGGTTAGAATATTCACTACACACATGGATTTGGTATGGTATTTATGTCAGGTACTGCGTGGATGGTTTCTTGCAAAAAAAATTTAAAGGCAGAAAAAAATTATAAAAGCGTGACAAATTGGGAAACAAGGTTTCGCTCTGATGGAAACAATAAATTGTTATTATATTCCAATTAGAAGTTACAATGTGAATGGAAGTGAAAACAACACAAAATTATGTGGCATTACATTACTATATACTGGGATACGCACAGAACTTAGTAAGCACTTGTGTGACCCAGTATGAGACAAAATATGTTGTGACAGGCATGTTGTTCAGCAACACTTGTGCCAAAGGCCAGAGCCCAAACTTTGCTCAGGAGCACATAACAGAATAACTTTAGTCTTTTTTTCACGCTTTCTTATATCTGGTCAAATTTTATTTTTAGAAAAACACAAAATTCCTTAAATCCCTTAATGGTTATGATAAGTAATGATCCATGTTTATATAGCAAAAATGTTCCCTAGTGTTCCCATTCCTCAAAGATGATAAAACACCCATTCGTACTAATAAAAAATGAGAGATAAGAGTATAAAGGCACCTGTTAGAAGGAGGAGCTTGGGGTTGTTGAGGTCCACGTCCTGCCTGAGCTGCAGATGGTTTGTTCAACCCAAGCATTTCCTGCAGACAAAAGTGAACATTCAGAGCAGTTCTCATTAAACAACTCATTTTTTGAAAAATTTTAAAAAAAACATTTAAAAAAAAAACACATTAACTGCTAACCACAAGCTTCCTGAAAACCCAATCACCACTGTCATGGCATAACGTTGTTTCTTAATAAAAATGGTTTGGTAGCATATAAGTGTCCACTGCAAGTGGAACTAAACTCATTCTATTATGATGTTTTGCTGCCAACATTTCTTTGTGGCAGCCCTCCACACGGCAGCAGCAATAAAATCAACCAACAAAATGAAAACTTCTGGAATATGTGAAAAAATTACCCCCCTCCTCCCCAAACAATTAAAAAGTGCCCAACTAAACCTATCGATTATCCACACTATCCACTAACCATAATCTATTTATCTGCGTTTTACATTATATATTAAGGTTTAATATAGAATTAAAATCACTAATATTTTAAGTAAATTATGCAAAAACCTTTTAGCAGTTTTCAGCGAGCACTTACATACTTAAGACACTTCACCTAAAGTCCAATATTAGAGGAGGAGTCTGTTAGCTCTGTGACAAACCATTTCTATACTATTCTAACTCCTGTTCAAAATACTTGGTTTTGTTGAGGTTTCAAAAAATGTTAACTGTATTGCACATTCCATGCACAATAAATATGGAAAACAATCAAAAGAACCCATCTGTCTAAGCAAGTGTTAATCAATATAAAATATCAACATCAGTCTACTTCCAAACTACCTCCACATCTATGAGAAAAAGCCTACCTGTAGCTGCTTCGCATTGAGGTCTTTTGTTCCTCGAAACACGTAACTTTTAGAGATGCCCTCACAGCCCAGCTCATGGACCTGGATCATGCGGCCAAATGTAATAAGGCCCACCAGGGCTGTGGGGGGCAGCAAACTCAGAGACATCTGTAGAGATTCCTTCAGAGCCTGCAAGTCCTCATCTTCCATGCATGTGTCCACCACATATAGGAAGTTTAGGGGCATCTGAGGACCCCGCTAAGGATGACAAAACAAGTGCATTTGTAATATCCAGATTACATCTCTTTGCTTAAACTCTGAAACATGTTAAATGTGTACTTTTCTTTGCTCAAGTGTTAAATGCATGTACTGTTTTCTATATATTTATTTTGTAATACCACAAGCAGACAGCTTTACCTGGACTACATATTCGATGGTGGAGAACTGTGGAAGCAGCTCTGCTGGCTGGTTCACCTCTGATATTCCAGCGTAAGTAGGTGGAAACTAAATAAAATGTACAAAAACATCAAATAAAGTAAAACCTTCATTACAGTATTTTTTTTTCTAATCATTGTTCATTAATTTAGCCCTTACCTGATTTCTTTGATAACAGAAATTGCAAGCCCACAATTTTGCTCTGTAATCCACTTGGCTAAACGAATGTGAAAACAAAGGACATAAAAAGTGCATTTTAGAAAAAAAAATGCTAGCCCTGGCCAGTGTAATATGGGGCAAAAGCTTGCAGTTATTTACACATCTATAAACCCAATTTCTTTATTTTGCAAGATTAATCAAAAGAATGGGCTCACTGAACTAGCACTGACTCACCACAGAGGGTTGAGTACGGCTCGGCAGGTGGCCCGGCTGCACAGCACTGGTTCATACTGTATTGGTGGGAGGTCAGGGCGCTCTTTCAGTGGTGTGAAAAGAGAAGCTACAGGGACCACCATACGAGTGGCTTCCAGACGACTGGAGGGCCACACGTTCCAGCTGAAACGCACCCCATCTCGGTCCTCGTTCTGCTGGATGAACTCGGGGAAGGTTGTCATTGCACCCTCAAATCACTACGAGCTAGATCCTTGTGTATGGAGGAATGCACAGAAGGAGGATTGTATAATTTTTATATGTCCAATACGGGGAAAATCTGTAATGAAGAGGGTGTATCAAAGATAAACTTGTTCACTACTTTTTGCCACATGTACACAAGAGTAGAACTTTCAACCGTGGAGAAATGCGAATACATTACATAACATCTAGACTAACCTGCACAGTCGGGAACAGTAAGCGTAAAAATCGCGTAAATTTTGTCGTACGTGAACAAACCACCACACTCAGTGTAAGCAGCACAAGACTGTTCTCTGCATTTAACCCATTCACCAAGTGAAGCAGCGGGCAGTCAAGAACACAACACCCGGGGACGAGAGTGTGGGGACTGTACCGTGCTCAAGCGTACCACACTGGCTGTCCTGGGATTCGTGCTCAAGTGTACCACACTGGCTGTCCTGGGATTCGTACCCACAACCTCCTGATGCTAAGGGCAACTCCCTAACTACTAGAATACCAGGTACCCAGTGTGTAAATGTGGAAATATTTCAGAAATCACTTTCAGAACTTAGCACTGTATATTAAAACACCACACACGCCCTTAACTTACATTAGTAAGTCAATGCTATATTCAGTTCTAGCTATCAAAACCGCATCGTACATTCAGCACAGTATAGGTGATCTCACTTTTATCTAAGGAAATCACTGTTGTGTTTACACATCTTAAATGGAAGTGATCCTATGTGTATTAAGCTAAGCTAGCTGTCCTGGTCAGCTCATCAGTTCACTTTCAATAAATAAGTCACCATTTACAGAAAACTCTCTGTTCTTTAGTAAACACGTAAGCCCACTGAACATCTAGAGATCAACAGTTAATCACTGCTCCATTATGTCAGAAAACTAGTTCAGAATTTTTGGCTAAAAAAGAATGTTTCGTATTCGCAACCTTGTTAGCTGGCTAAACCAATTTTCAGAGTTAACCGGCAAATGTCTCCTTAAAGCCGCATCCTGAATGCAGCAGACCGATATTTTATTGATATGCTTGTCCTCTGTAGGCTACAACACTCTGAATTATTACAAAGAACGCCCAAATATTCAAATATACACACCTAGACGCTGGTGTCTCTCAGCCCCGCTGTCTCCGTCTGATCTCCAGGCTCGCTGACGTAGCAACCAACATGGCTGAACCCGCCTGCCACGTCGAGTAGGTGTGTTAAAGCTGTGCTTTTCCATACAAACTACTGACGAAGTGAGCAGTTTCCCATTGTAATGCAGCTTAACTCTCCCACATTTTGGAAAAATTTTAATTTATTTCATATCCAAGTAATAGGTGTTTAGTGTTATTCTACTCTTATGCTAATAGTGACAACAGTATTGGGACACACCCGTTTTCGAAGGTGTGGGTTAGGATCCCTACTTTCAGTGAGGAACTTAATCTTAATGCTTCAGCATACCAAGACATCTTGGACCGACTTTGTGCACACAGTTTTGGAAGGCCCTTTTCTATTCCAGCATGACTGTGACCCCAGGTCCAAAGACATGTTTGAAGTTTCGTGCGTAAAAAAAGTTGACTGGCCCACACAGATCCCTGACCTCAGCCCCATCCAGCACCTCTGGGATGAATTGGAACAGAGACTACGAGCCAGGACTTCATCTGTATCTGACCTCACAAATGCTCTCCAGAATGACCCCTCAGAACCACTCCAAAGGCTTGTGGAAAGACGAGTGGAAGCTATCATAGCTTCAAAGGGTGGACCAACTCCACATTAAAGTCTTTAAATGTGTCATTAAATTGGTTTAATGGTCAGGCACCCCAATATATTTGTCCATATAGTGTATGCATGTACATATAGTAAATGGACACTTGTTAAAATGTCGCTATATAAATTTATTGTTATGACAAAATATTGCCACAGACTAATCTGCCAGTAATATATATATACGTTTGTCTCTGATACAAAGCCAAAGCTTTCAGCTTTCCTATCGTAAATCCAGAAAAAGGAAACACTCAGACAATAAACCATGATCACCTAGTTATTCCAACAGGAAGTATGTCCATCACAATATGGGGGAAATAATAATCACAGAATCTGTATTCTTTAGATTTAGTACATCTATGGTGAACTCAGACAGGCCAATGACTAGCACTGGAAAAGGTCTGTCAGTCTGTTGGAAATCAACGATGTTTAGACAACCAAAGGAGTTAGATCTGCCTTTACTCCTGCAAATTTCATCTTTCCTCAAAGTCTAAAAAGACATGTAATCAAACCTAGTCAGTTTCAATGTAGACCACATTTCACATTCCAACATCCATTTCGGCAAACAACTACATGCTGACAGCTTGCAAGAAATTTGCTAAAAAAAAACAAACAAAAAAAACAACGAAATCTAACAAAAAAACCTGATTAGCACATTACAACCTGTTGGCTTTAAACATGGCCCAACATGTTTAAAATCACATGCGTCCCATTGATCAAACCTGCAGTTTGTTTCCCCAAGGCCTTCTTCAGAAAAACTAGGCTTAATTAATACATTAAGCCTTTACATGGTTTCATTAACTGATGTATCATTTGAGGCAAAAACAAAATTAAAGAATCCATTTCAGCTCCAGGTTTTCCTTCTAAAACCATCAAGTTGTCTTTCGTCTTTTATTTAAGGCTCAGAAATTCACATGTTGTTGAATCCCATCATTCCTTTCATGTTGCCAGCGGCACCTTGCTGAAATTGACGCATCATTGATTGCAGTCCAGCCATTCCACCTGTACAATTATACAATTATTGAAAGTTTTCTACAGACCGACAACTTATTTGTAAAAGGTAATTTTTTAATGGAAAGCTATTCTTAGCAAAAATGGTTCTATTCAATATTTCTGGGGTATAACTTCCATGCATTTAAATTAGATTGTTCATTCGAAGGGTGGAGGTGGTGCATACCCATGTGGTGAAGCACTCTGGGGTCCATCATCTTCGCCATCTGCTGGTTCAACTTGGCCATCTGAGATGGGTTGACATTCTTGGACATGTCCCCTCCTGCAAGCAATAACAATGCCGCTTAAAAGACATCTAATTTGTCTATGACTGCTTGACTTCAAATAGTGAGATGCACCCTGTCAACAATGGTAACATTTAACAACTTACCTTTAAATAAGCCTTTTATGCCGCCCATTTTCTTCACCATCTGGGCAAACTTTGTGTATTGAGTGAGCAGTTCTTGCACATCCCTGGTAGCCACACCAGATCCTCGCGCTACCCTCTGAACCCGGTTTGGCTGCTTACTGAAGAGTTTAGCACCATCTTTGTTGTCCAGTTCTGTACAGAGTAATGCAGACCATAGCAAATTCTTGAAGTAGGATTATGTTTTGCAAAATAGTCAACATGTAAAGAAAAATATTTCTGCTTGTGGTATTACAAACTAAATAATGCACTGGAAAGGAGAGAGAATGAAAGATAACCATAATACCTTGGTCATTCATACTGTCCATTATTGTCATGAGCTTCTTTAATCTGGCCATAGATTCTTGCTCATTGCCTTTGCTCATGAAGTCTGTTCCAAAGCCTGGGATCATACCCTATACATGAAAACAACAGTAATGTTCAACCATAAATACGAAGCCAGTAAATCTTTGACATCTTAACATATAATTATACACAAAAAGGGCAAGCTGACCATACCATGATCTGCCCAAAAGGTCCCATTTTCATAATATTCTGGAACTGCTCATACATGTCTCGCAGGGTAAACTGACCTAGTAGTGAATTTGACAAAATGTTAATTGCTGTTTAATGCTTCAAAAAACAAAAAAATGTATATAAAGAACTAAATATTTAATCCAACTAAATTACTGGCAACAAATCATTTATAATCTGGTGGTCAAAATGAAGAAAATCTCAATTCTTACCATGCTTGAGCTTGTCAATCAGCTCCTCATTGTCATCAAGCTTAAGTTCATTCACTTTGTCTATAAGTCCTTCGATATCTCCCATACCTGTAAATACAAGAGCCAGACAATTTAACCTAAGCGACATAAACAGGATTTAAATGAGATTAAAATGGCAGAAAAACAAAATCATACCAAGCAGCTTGCTTATGAAGGGCTGAGTCTTAAAAGGCTCAAAGTCGTCAATGTGCTCGCCTGTGCCAATGAAAATGATGGGACTCTTTGTAGCAGCAACTCTGTGAAATATAAATATATAATTTCAATGTTATATGCGGCATAAAATGATAACATTTCAGAAGTTTTCATCTGGAAAGCGAAACAAGCACTTACGCGCTGAGCGCACCACCACCCTTAGCATGGCCGTCAAGCTTGGTGATAATGACAGAGGCCACATCAACTTTGTCTTTGAAGGCTTTAGCTTGAGCCTCACAAGCTTGACCTATGGATGCATCCATCACATACACAATGTTGTCCGGTTGCTGTGGGAAAATGGAAGTATAAATTACACCAAACACACACCTCTGAACAATTGCTTAAGCTGGTAATGCTACCAACATCTATTTTCATTATGCACTTACCACTGCATTTGAAACCTGAAGCATTTCTTCAAACAGTGAGTCTTCTTGTTTATGTCGACCACTGGTGTCAACAATAATTATTTCAAAGTTTTCTGACTTGAATTTTTCCACTCCTTCAGAAGCTATGACGACTGGATCCATCTCTGTGTAACTATTGTTAAACAAAATTTTAGAAATCATTATGAAAAAGGTCTCAGTGTCAGTGTGCAAAATTAAGCAGCACTCTAAAATCACAATAAGGTACTAATTGCACCCCCTTGTGGAGAGTTCTCTTATCTAAGCAATTGAATACGTGATTAAGAGAAAGCCGATTTGTACTTCTACAAATAAATAAATACATGTAACTTGCAGAGCCCAAGAAAAGCAAACTTCCAAACTTTCAACTGCATGTTGTGCAAATCAGCAGGGCTGTGTGCCAAAAACACACTGTTACATGCAAGCATGCTGACAGAAACCCACCACATATTATCAGACAGTAATTCAAATTAATTTGTTACAAGCCAAGTCTACGAGGTTGTTCACATATAAAAACATCTCTTCTATGTAACATTACCTTCCATAAAAAGGAATTCTGGCTTTTGTTGCATTTTGTTTCAGCTGATCAAAGGCACCTTAAAAAGTAATTGACAACAAAACAGCACATTTCAAGTTAGCATATTAGACAATTCTATGGTTCCATTAGCCATTAGGTGCCGAAAGAAAAACAAACCCTACCTGCTCTGAAAGTGTCAGCACAAATCAAACATGTTTTCCATCCTTTTCTTTGGTAGTAGTATGCCAACTGAGGAAATAAAGCAGAAAAAAACAGGTGAAGAGAACATTCACAACCACAAACACACAGGTCTGTGCTAAAAATAATGGATAAGAATCAAGTAATTCAGCAAAAGCCAATTAAATTCTATTACACTCCAACATAATTAATTTGTGTGTGTCCTCAGGGAAGATGGTTTCATGCCTAAAGCACTGATTTACCTTAGAACAAGTTGTGGTTTTCCCACTGCCCTGAAGGCCTACAAACATGATGATGTTGTTTTTTCCCTTTGTGGGTGTCCATGCTTTTACTCCAGGGTCCACCAGCTAAAAGAAAAAAAAAAATCCAACCAGTTGGTTTGGCTCCTTCACAAGCATTTTCGCAATATGTCACATCTATGTTTAAAATGAAGGCTCTAAACGTGCAAATCTAGATAACTGATTAATCATGTTTATAATGAAAGATGAACAGGAAGTATGAAATATTATGGTAAAAAAAAACACGCACGCACAAGAGGAGAGGGATCCCACGCGCACACAAGAGGATTTTTAAAAAAAGAATTCAAATAACACAAGTACAACAATATAAATACCATATTTCTAAAATATAACACTCCTCAAATGTTTACACAGAGCAAGTGACTAATCTCTTGCCAGAAACAGAGAGCACAAACCTTGACAAGCTCCTTGAAAACAGCATGTTGGATCATTCTTCTCTTATTTAGCCCAGATGCCATCTCTTCAAGATCAATAGCTGCCCTAAGAATGGTAAAACATTGGTAAATCATTTTCACTTATAAAGAAAAAAGCCTCCGTTTCCACACAAAATTTAATGGCCCCAAACTTACTTGACATTTTCTCTCAGCTGCTTCACTAATTTGATGTTTACATCAGCTTCCAGCAAGGCAGCACATACTTCTTTTAGCATAGCATTTAAAACCTGGGAAATATAGAAGTTTATTTGTGAACATAAGTGACAACTAGGAGAGATCCACAGAGGCTCTCAGATTCAATTTACAAACAGAGAAAACTGAAAACTTGTAGTCAGTGATAAGTTACCTCCTCATTGATGATTGTGGCATTACTGAGAGACCTCAGTGCCGAAGTTATTTTCCTCCCTAGGTCGGCTAACACCATGTTTGCGTTTTAGAGGTCTGTAATATGAAAATAAAATGTTAAAACAATCCTCCGCACTTAATATTAGGAATATATTTTATAAAAATTAAGTAGAAGATATTTCCATACGTGTTAAGTGTAAAAACCTCCTCAGAAAGGTGGGGTTTCCCCCAGGAATGTGTCTTCACGGATAACCTCTTGTAGCTATACAGGAGTGCCAATGACCCAGTCAGGAGAGCAAATTACTTTTGATGATGCTGTCTTTCAGAGGACAAACGGAAAGAGTGAATGTAACACAACTTGAAAAAAGGCTTTTTACTGAAGCTTTTGTTTCCAACTCCATTTTCTGAAAGCTTGACCACAAGCATGACAACAATTAAGATATTAACAGATAATAAACATAATAAATGGAATAACTGCCCATCACTGTCAACATCTGTTTCCCAGTTCTTTTTCTGTTCTGAAACCAGTGCCCCCTTCACTTTATGGACAATAATTGTTTTTTTCAGGACTTGGGCCAGGCCCCTTAAGTCAAATAAATGGCAATCTTAATGCTTCAGCATACTAAAACATTTTGGACAGCACCATAATTACAACTTTGTGGAGACACTTTGGAGAAGGTCCATTTCTATTCCAGCAAGTCTGGGCCACAGTGCACAAAGCAATGTCCTTAAAGACACTGGCGACCCTTTTCAACACCTTTCGATGAAATGGAACAGAGACGTCTAGCCAAGCCTTCTCATCCAACAACGTCATAAATGCTCTACAGAATGAATCGGCATAATTTCCCACAGAAATGCTCCAAACCCTTTCAAGAAAGCAGAAGCTGTTATAGCTGAAAAGGGGGGACCAACTCCATATTAAAGTATGGTTTTTTTATGTATTTGAATGCATTAATGTCCCTGCTCGTGTTATGGTCAGGCGTCCCAATACTTTTGTCAACATAGTATATTTATAAAAACACACAGGAACTAAACACAAAAGGTAAGAAAACACAGGAGCCAAACACTACTTTAGGAAAACTACAAAAATATAGAGCCAAATCTCTAACATGTTAAAGAAAAAAATAAGCAAGCCTGCCCTATAAAATAAAGCATCGAACGGTCTACTAATGGGATCATGGCTAAGAGACAGGCAACACCACTGGTCAGGTAGGTTGGTGAGGTTTGCACTGTCAGAAATTACAACATTTCGTTTCGCTGGTGTTTCTATTTTCAAATGAAGGCAGAAGCTGATTTAATGTAAACAGAAACTGTTATACAATAAACGTGTTTACAT
>JBBMFX010000001.1:28643061-28658877 GCA_037832545.1 Rhabdalestes septentrionalis
AACACGTAGACTCCCATAGAACCCTTCTACTTCCGAGTTAAATGCATGATTACGGTCTTTTCTGCTGACATGGAGTCAGCCATTCTCAGTACTCATTCACTGGTAAATAGACAACATGACAACAAAAACTGATCTGAGATCAGACTTAAATTGCACCTCAAGACGACTAGTAAACAAATATCACTCCATATTTTATTTCTACTTACAACGATAAGAGGGAAATAGCGTAATGAGAATTGCTTTTCTCCTCGTAGTCTGTTTGATTATTTATAAAAATGCTCCAGCTGCATCGATCGCCAGGTTTTTAAGGTGGAGTTGCTATAGAAAAGATAATTTGCAAGTTTTATATGATATTATTTTACATAGAATTAATAAAATACAGCCATATTCTATATTATTCTGAGGAATGCTGTGCCTTTTAATCTGTCTCACTAGTAAATGGGATAGAACAATGTTTTTTTCCAGAGGCACCTTTAAAAATGAGAGAAAACAGGCTCCTCCCTAAATAAGAAATCTACAGACACACGTGTTCTCTGAGCAGCAGTGTTAGTCCAGGTTTAAATCTTACTGATAAAAATGAACTTTGTAGAGGCCAAAAGTGAAATTCTGCAGATATTAGCAAGAACGGAACCTCAAGATCTCGCCAAACTCGTTGACTGGATGAAAAATTCTGGTGATTCCTTTATTTGTATCTGTCTTAGTCAAAAGTAGAGGTGTGATATAAGTTAATTGGTTTGTAAATGAAGTGCCTCTCTTTTTGATAGCTGGAGGTACGTTGAATCTAAGATTCATTGTGTCGTGTTGCATTCTAAAGTTTGTTTTTTAGGTGTCTAGAGCCATTCATTTTAACCAGATGCAGTAACCTGTGTTTCAGATGATCTTGATGAGTACTTGGTTGACAATCAAAGAGCTGTACTCAAAAGTATTGCAGATGACATCAGGCCTTGTCTTCCCCTTGAGGCTGTGTTTCCTTCTGAGACCATGGCCATCCAAAAAGTCTGTATTTTCCTTCATGTTCATCAACATATCATTGTTTTTTTTACACTGGTAATTGATATTCATGCCACCACCTGAAGTTCACTTTGTCATTGCAGACCCAGCAGACCTCCAGACCTACTGTACATGTGGATGCATTTCTGTATGATGAGGAAACAGTTGACTCTCTCTGTGAGGAGGGTAAAATGAGTCGCAACTACTGTCTAAACTGCGGATCACAAAGAACAGCTCCCCTGGGTAAACACACTTACTTGCTCATTAACTCAGAAAAAAAATTATTTGTGATTCTGTGTAAATTGTGAGTGTATTTTTTACATGTTAAAATAAGTAAGTCAAATCAGACACAGTGTGCGATTTTTTTTTTCTTTTCTCAGAGTTCATCTCGCATTCCTTTTCAATCTCGGAGCTCCAGTTCCTTTTTCATCATGTTCTCCCAGACCTGAAAGGAAAGTTGGTTGTGGATGTTGGTTCCAGGCTAGGAGCAGTTCTCTTTGTGGTAAAATACTGCAGAGGAAATATGGTCATGCACCAGGTCTGGGCACTTCAGGGAAAATATAATAAAGCGGCCCCTGATAGTCACATGTGAACACAGCATACAGTGTAAACAATGTGAAATTCTGTCTCTGCAATTAACATTTCATCAAGTGAAGTGGACTGGTCCTAACGTGTCCTAACCGGGGAGCAGTTGGTGGGGCTTTATCTTGCTCAAGGGTTCCACAGTGGTATTTACTAGCAGTCCTGGGATTCTAGGCAACTAGGCAAGGCCACCAGCTATCCCAATAATCACAGTTCTTGAAAATATAAACATATCCCATTGTTTTCACTCATGACACAAGTAACACAATTGGTATTTTTTATTTACTGGTGATATAGTTTCCTCTGAAAATCATTATGATTATTCCTTCACAATAAAATGTAGTGCTCAGGCCTCTCTTGAGCTTCACTTTTTTACTCATTACACTTTTTTTGCATTTACTATGCATTGAAGTTCTAAATATAATTTTTTGTAGGGCTACCTCTACAGTGCAGCAACGCAGCTTGTTGGGGTCGAAATAAGTGAAGAATTCGTCAAGCTTCAGACCATGGTTTTGCAGAAGTATGGCTTCAGTGACCGAATTCAGGTGGCAGAATGATGTTTTTTAGTGTTTAAGCCATGATTACTGCTAAAACTGACATGCATTGGTTAATTTTTTTTGTGTGTCTTCCACAGGTGATTCATGCAGATATCTGCTCTCAGGCTGCGTTAGTACAAAATTCAGATGTGCTGATCATGAATAACGTGTTTCAGTATTTTATGGAGCCCAAAGACCAAGTAAGGTATGTCACTGGAGATAGAGCTAGTCACATCAATAATAATCCAAAACAGAACCAAAAAAGTTACAATGTTTCTGGGCTTGATGCATTCTCAGCTAAATATAATGCTTTTATACTAAACCTATACTTTTTTTATTCCTGTCCCTTTTTAAACAGAGCATGGCAGTTTATCAGACAGAATTTCCTAAAGAAAGGTGCATTATTGTTATCTGTGCCCAGTATTCAAGAATCTCTTATGGCACTGCAAGAAATGAATGTGAGAAGCACAGGTTTTTGTCTATTATCAAATATTTTCATATTTGTAAATATCACAACTGTGGAAGGAAATTCTGTGTTATTATTGATCACATGTAAAATGTAGGCCCTAATTACACACTTTGGCATTCTGTCTGATATTTTGGTATTGTTGTTTCAGGGAGTATCAGCAATTGGTCAGTGGTTAGAGGAAGTGCCGCTTGATTACAGTGCATGTCTACAAAATGATGGAGACCCAGATTCCCTCCAACAAATTCATCTCTACAGAGTACTTTGACATGGAACTCAGTTTCACTCTAAGGAAAAAATGAAATCCTTAAAACCATGTTTTGGTAAATAATTCTCACATTTTTTATAATGATTTTTTCATAAAAGCTTGTCTTTTGTTTTGTGTGTGTGTGTGTGTGTGTGTGTGTGTGTGTGTGTATATGTGTGTGTATATGTGTGTGTATATGTATGTGTATATGTATGTGTATATGTATGTGTATATGTATGTGTATATGTATGTGTATATGTATGTGTATATGTATGTATTAAACATGTAAATACAGTGTTCATAATTTGCAGTGTAAAAAGTGAACCGAAATTGTTTAGTGTGAAAATTTTAGAAATTTGTTTGGTCCACATGCTGCTTAATTCACACACATCCTGTGTTCTCTTTTAATACCTGCAAGCATATTTTGGTACCTTCAGAATAGTGGTAGTTAATTCTTACATGCTGTTCAGATTTTAGTCCTGCACTGTACAGACAGGATCAGTTTTGACCCAGGCCAAGAATTCCCTCATAAGTTGTATTTACTGAATTTTGAACTACAAATCTAGCTAGAATGTATTAATAGCCTAACTGGATGGATGATTAATCCTTAATTAACATTTCAGAGAGCAACGAGAGTTTGTTTTTGGTATTAAAACACTTATTTTTTGGAGAAATCAACCACAATTGCACATTGTATTTTACTGAAGACAAACAAAACAGGCATAATTTAAATATATTCTAATGAAAGTGGAAACGACAAGAACATGTTGGAACTTTGGGCTTTATTATGATACCATGTATATCCATTAAACTATTAAACAATGTCCTCACTGCTGT
Source organism: Rhabdalestes septentrionalis (assembly GCA_037832545.1). NCBI lineage: Eukaryota > Metazoa > Chordata > Actinopteri > Characiformes > Alestidae > Rhabdalestes > Rhabdalestes septentrionalis. Next base: position 28,646,720 of record JBBMFX010000001.1, read on the forward strand.
CTCACAAAAATATCTATATAAATTACAATTACCACAAAATCAAAAATATTTATTGCTAACTACACTGCAATTACAGCAGTGATGGGAAAACCTTGGCAGGTGTTTACCACATTTGCAGCAAGTTGTCCCTGTTTTGATGTTCTCTCATGACATTTTGAATAATAGTATACTCCTTATAAAACAAGTTTAGTTCCAGTGTTGCGTTCTTCCTTGTGATACACTGCTGAGCATGAAAGCATGAAAATCATTAGCTGACAACTTTCACAAGTTCATAGTGATGATTTTCTAAATATAAACAGGACCTTAAAGTAACTGTCCCTGGTTTTTCACCCTCCCCACACACTGCTCCTCAGACACTATGTTTCTGCTTCACCTGGGTGAATGGGGTAAATATAGAGAACAGTTTTGCGCGGTTCACACTGTGCTGTGCTATTGTGTGGTGTGACAAATGGACACTTTACATTGGGTTATCCTGCTACCTCCAGTGTTGAAACTAATAGGTCAATTTGAGCTCTAAATATTCAAACACAAAAACATCTATGAGGCACCCACCATTCTACTAGCATTTTGATGCAAAACTGAAAGCATTGAACATGAAGATTTTTTGTTAATTCTAGAATAAATGCAGACATCTGAAGCTTGTAACAAACATGTTCACATATTTTTACCTTGTATGTAGCATTTCCAGAGTGATCTCTTCAATAAAATATCCTGGAATGAATATGACACTGTTTACCATTTAACACTAACCCATTTGTGTTAACACAAACCCCTTTGTGATTTAAATAGTGATTACAAACCCATATCTATATTGTCATATTTAGCTTAAATAATATAATTAGGCTTTGAAAATAATGGTGGTGACCAAAGTAACTTAACACTGTCATGATGTAGGGGGTGTTTTGATGGCATAGTTTGGTATCTACTTGTCTGTCTACAGGAAAGGGGCACTACAAATTCATTCAGTTATTGTGACTGAAAAAAAAAAAAAATTATATTCTGTTGGACATGAACTACTCCGGGGCGGCACGGTGGTGCAGGGGTTAGCGCTGTTGCCGTGTGGGTTTCCTCTGGGAACTCCGGTTTCCTCCCACTACCAAAAAACGTGTGATTGGGGATAGGTTAATTGAGCACACTAAATTGCCCCTAGGTGTGATTGAGTTTGAATGTCTGTGAGTGTGTGGCCCTGTGACGTGCTGGCGACTGTCTAGGGTGTACCCCGCCTTCGCCCGTAGTAACTGGGATAGGCTCCAGTCCCTCTCTGACCCCAAGTGTGGGATAAAGTGGTAGAAAATGGATGGATGGATGAACTACTCCAGCATGACAATGCCCTCATCCACAGGGTACCAGGTATCACTATAAAGTTTGATAAACATGACAATGTAAATCATACGCTATGATTTTTACAGTCACAACTGAAGACTGAAGAATCTTATGGAAGAATGATATTCATCCCTCCAGTACAGCTCCAGAGACTTGCAGAATTTATTCCATGTCACACTGATACTGTTCTGAATGTCCCCTCACCATTATACTAGTTCTTCCATCTATTTGTCACTCAAGTGTTTATACATGCACGATTATGCCTATTGATGAACATACTGCTACATGTTAATGTTACGGCTACTATGTGTGACAAATGTCAATCCATATAATAATGTATTCTATACTTCATTGATAAACTAATTAATTTTTTTAAAGCATGATTTTTACTTTTTTTCCTGTTTTAATGATCTCTCATCTATAAAATCCATCTGCTCCTTAATGTCCTTAATGGAAATGAGCCAGATTATGATATTTCTCAAAACCAGTGGGCTCAACAAATGCAATATAATTATATTTGACAGTTACACTGGATTGGTTTTGTATTACTCCAAAAGACATGCATTGTGAAACTTTAGCTGGTGCCTCACATTGTCCAAACTTGCCCTACAGGTAAGTTAGTCAAATAACATCATGGTTGAAGCTTTATAATGAAACCCCACACTATATGGACAAATGTATTGGGACACTCCTATTTACAGGGTTTGAGCTAGATGCATTAGTCTCAGTAAATGGCTTAATTTTACTATTTCAGCATACCAAGACATTCTGCACAACGCCATTCACCATTTGGGGAAGGCCCCTTTTCTATTCCAGCATGACTGTGCACGTAGCAAGGTCCATAAATACTGGGCCACACAGAGCCCTGACCTTAACCCTATTCAACACCTTTGGGGTGAACTGGAACAGAGTCAGGCCTTCTCATCCAACATCAGCGCCTGACCTCAGAAATGGTCTACAGAATGAATGTGCTCAAATTTGCATTTAGAAACACTCCAAAATCTTGTGGAAAGCCTTCTCAGAAAAGTGGAATTATATGTATTTGAATGCATTGGAAATCCCTATTTGTGTAATAATCAGGCGTCCCAATACTTTTGGTCATTTAGTGTACTTAACCCACATATTCAGCCCTCACCATTGGTTAGGAGCACATGATCGACAGTCCAAATAACCAATCGAAGAATAGGATTTCCACTCAAGTTCCTCCCCATTTCCTTTCCTTGCCTGTAACAGAACTAGAACGGATCAAAACTTGTCGTCAGCCTGCTCGGTGCAAGTGGGGCAAGATCCGAAAATACAGTGCTTTTGCCCCATAAACGGACTACTTTCTGCCATATACTACATAAAAGGTGTCGACTGTTTATCGGTGTTTTATGGCCGTCGTAATTTTCTATAAATGACATCGTATTTGTCGTTGGTTTACGTTGAAAGTCTGAGCACATTTTCATGTGTGGGCTGGATTGGACGTCACAGTGTGTGTGCCCGGGAGTGGGAAGCGTGTGTCATTAACAAAGGCTGGATTTCCTCTTGAATATTCTCGTAGTTTTGTCTCTTTCGTTTTTAACCTATTTTTCAACCGCTTCGTGCGCTTCGTCTGAGGATGTAGGCGCCTCTTTTCGTGTGATACGAAAATTATAAATTAAACATTTTTCACTTTCTGTTTCCCTCCCTTTTTTGAAAGTCTAGGACAACACCACCGACACAAGATAGTGGCACAGCATCAACACAGCCAAGAAAGAAAGATGCCGCTTCTTCACAAAAAACCGTTCGTCCGTCAGAAACCTCCGGCCGATCTGAAGCCGGACGAAGAAGTTTTCCTCTGTAAAGTCACCCATGAGGTTTTCAGGAGCTATGAGTGAGTAATTTTGTAGTTTTGGCTTCGTCTGAACTTAATAGGACGCGGTTTAGCTAAGCTAGCTAACGACATCCAACTGTTCCGAAGTGGCACAACAGAGTGACAGGACGTCCTAGAAAGTTTTGTTTTCATTTTATACACTGGACTTTCTTTCCTACTACAACATCAATAACTCAGCAGTTTGTTTACTCTTTCATTTTCAAAGTGTTCCAGTTTCCCATGCGTTATGTGTCTTCTGTATATGTGTTTTTCTAAGCCCTGATGAAATAGCAGGTGTGAGTTGTCTGGACGGATGAACTCGGAGCTAGCCTTAGCTCGCTAGGCCCCTTTCTGCTAGTTAGCTGCCTAACCGTCATATCTGCTGGTAATTTATAAACTTAGTTAGTTTTGATGAGTTATGACGTATAACTCAACTGTGTGAGAAGTGAAACTCGGTTGAGTTGGCCATGTTTAAAAACACCTTTCTTGTTTTGGTAGGGATGAACTGTGTTCCTTAATTATCTCAGGATGTTCAGCTAGAAACGTGGTAGCAGCTATTGTTGGGAGGCAATTAGCAAGATGAGAGGACACCCCCTCCATCCCACCTATAACACTGGAGTGTTTCCCACTCATATCAAGCTTAAAGTAATATTGACGTGGCTAGTGGAAAAGTAGGATGTCGGGCATTTCCTCAAGAGAGGGTAAAAAACAAAAGAGAGAACTTATCCAAGTTTATGTTTGGACTTGCAAACTAATTCTGCTTACCAGCAGGTGCACACAATCCAATGAGAAAATCAGTATTGATATGAACTATGTTACTCAAAGCAATAAACCACCATACAAACTGTACATAAACTTTAAATTCATGACTAACCAAAGTTTTTGTTTGACACTAACAGTTTTGTTAAGTCCTCTGCATGTCTATATGAGCCAAAAAATTAGATATTTATAATACGCCTTTGTTGGTCTGCTGTTCCTATAGTGAATTCTTTGAGAGGACCATCCTATGTAACAGTTTGGTGTGGAGCTGTGCAGTGACCGGCAAGCCAGGTTTGACCTACCAGGAAGCCCTGGAGAGTGAGAAGAGAGCCAGACTTAGTCTTCAGAACTTTCCCACGGCACTGATGCTGCCCCTCTTGCATCTGACTTCTCTCACCCACCGTGCACGCCTGCATGAGATCTGTGATGACATCTACGCTTTTGTCAAAGAGCGTTTCTTTCCTGGAGAAATGGTGGATGTTGTGAGTCGCTCTGGTGCAAGGTAAAGTATTGCATGTATATGTACTAAATGTATAGTCTCCAATACACTGATGTTTGAAATACATAAGAAGGTATGCATTCATTTGAGCTTTTTATTTATCCATGCTTTTTCATTGCCATACGAATGTTGTTTCTTTCACTGTCACTGACTTGTGTAGATCTCTGAGTGGTATTGTCCTTGATGTGTCACAGTGTTTGGTTTGATTCTGCTTCCAGATTAATTATGTTAAACTAAACAGGAAATTACCGTCTCTTCCCCAGACTCTGGCCAGACCCTGAATAATTTTGGTGGGGTTAGTTATACTGAAATGACAAAAGGCTTCACAAGTCATTGTAGTGTCATGTATATCATGATTGGATAGTTTGGGAGCCAATATGCAACAACACATTTCCCTTGCTTTTTTAATTGCTAAAGAGTGGTTACATACTAGTTTCAAAATATGTGAAAATTAAACTGCAATATTAGCTTTTTTTAATTGACAGTTTAGCACTGACTTCACAATGAAGCTGTCAGAAGTGTTTCAACCAAGACTGCGTATTGAATGAGGCACAATACAGGGTAGCCAGAACCAAGCTCACTGACAAATGTGTCCTGAAGGTGCTGTAAATATGTGTGTTTTAAATGTAATCAATACAGAAAGGACAGAAAATAATCATTTAAAAATTAGTTAGAACTGTTATTGGTACATGAACCACAAAGTCAAAGTGGCTGAATGGCTGAATATTTATATATTTGAATATTTATAATAAGAAATAATATTAACAGAGAACTGATCCAGGGAATCTATGTTGTAAAAAAAATAATAATAATAACAGATTTGGCTTGAAATGGATTTGTTTCTTATCAAAACTCTACCTTTTGGTGATTTAAAAAGTCTGTGATGCCTCTAAACACTTCCAGTTGTTAGTCTTTGAAAAGCCAAGTATTATCCTCCTGCCAAAACTTCACTTTTGTTGTGATCACTCTCAAAGGGCAGCAAGTCTTAGTACAGCGTGTAGAGTTACTTGCTATCAGACAGCACTCCTGTTTTGTGAGAGTGGATCATAGGCAGCCATCACAAGCTGACTTTGCCATTTGGAGATAACCAAGTGTGTGGGTGGAGCTTACAAAGCTGTTCTGATAGGCTGGTTGAGTATAAGGAATTGTCTCAGACATCACATCATCGTGGCCTGCATAGAGGCAGCCAGACATGCAGCAACACAGAGCCCCAGCAGGGGAGCGGAGGGGAGCTTTTAGGGAGGTGCCTTGCAAGATTTTGGTGGGATGCTTGTGTGTGTGTGTGTCAGAGAGAGAGAGGGAGGGAGATGCACCCAGGATTTCCTTGGCCATGTTTGTATATATAAATTGAATGTAAAACTCTTTATGGTTGACGTATTAATTCTGGGCCATTGCAAAATCCCATTTAGATTTAAACATTTGGCAGTCTTATTCAGAGCAGTTTACAATCTAGAAAAATTGTGAGTGTAGGGTTCTGTAGGGTCTTGATCAAGCACTCTTGTTTATGAAATGTAGTGTGTTTGCCCTACAGGGAACTTCAGAGCTGCACTAAATACAGTTTAACATGACTTTCTTTGTAATGGCACCTGCAGTTGGTCACTGTTCTTTAAGAAATGATATCACAATTATACCTTAATTTTAAAACATAATGGTAAATAATATCATATTGCCTAGCTCTACTTCCATCACACTTAATTCATCAGCTAACGTCAGGAGTGATGATTTAATTTAAAAAATGGCTGTTAATTGAAATGTGCTAAAAGCTCTTTGATTTCTGTGATTCTGGCATTCCTTCATCTCATGCAACATTTCCAAAAATGGAACTGAAAAACAAATGTTGGCTTCAAAAGCCAGCTTATCTTTGTTTGTCCATCTTTTTATACCGAATCGTGTTCCACAGACAACACTACAAGATCTTAGAAGTCATTCCTCCACATTCCAATGGGACAGCTAATGGACATATCAAACACCATATGGAAGGGGATTCCATCGTCATCAGTGACAGTGATGATGAGAGTGAATTCACATCACCAAAGACACCCATATCAGTAGCCAATGGGTATGTGCACAGAATTGTTATTTAATTATTCATTTTAATTGTTCTTTTAATCTGTATTTTATTGACCTGGGTTACTCACTTTTGTTTTCTAAAGCATTAAAAAGAAGCCTATCAGCTCAGCCTTGTTTAAGTATAAGGTACAGCTTGTGAAGTCCGAGCACTGTGAACCTGTATTTGTTAAAGCTTCTCAGATGTGGTGAGTTTCCATATTCCTTTATTCTGGGACAAAAATAACATTAAGTTGTGAATGTTTTGGACCTATATGACTATTAATGAACTAATATAGTTGTATGAGAATCTAAAGATAATTGTGATAAAAGCATTTAGTTTGCACTTGTATTCCCTATTTACAATCTTTACAATATTTTGAAACAACAAATTGTGTATACTATATGAGCAAAATTTTGTGGACCCCTGACTGTCTCACATATGCACATGTTGGGTATATTATTTCAAATCCCCTTCCCTCTTATAAGCTGTAACAGCAGGCTTTCCACAATATTTGAGTGTGTCTCTGGGAATGTGACGCTATTCAGACCAGGGAGCTTTTGTTAGGTTAGGGACTGATGCTGGAAAAGAAGGCCTGGCTTGCAGTTGACATTCCTTACCAAAATAATTGGAAATGAATTGGTTAAAATCAGTCTGCTGTCCACTTACTTCCTTCACACAATCACATTCATCAAACCATGTCTTTATTGACATTTTTGCAAAGGGACACCATCATGTTAGGACAATATTTATGCGCTAAGTGCTTTTAGTTTTCATGGTCTACCACTTCGCGGTTGATCTGTTGTTCTTAGATGTTTCTATTTTACAATAATAGCACTTGCAGTTAACCAGGCAAGACATTTTCAGGAACTGACTTGTGACAATTGTGGTATTTTATTACAATGCCATGTTTACAGTCACTGAGATTTTTAATAAAACACTCTGGCCAGTGTTTGTCTATTTACATTGCATGGCTTGATTTTATTTACACACTTACAATGATTTTGTCTGAAACGCTTAAACTTAATAATAAGTAGCAGGGGCATGTAGTGAATTATTATTTTTGGCCATGTAGTGTATGTGCACATCAAATTAAATTGTGTACTGTGGGGAAAAAAGATTGAAATAAACCCCAGTATTGGTAAAGATCATGCTGTAAATGGTTTAAAGCAAAATCAACTTTGTGAAATGTTTTAATTTAAAAAAAAAAGATCTTCGAGTCAAATTTATAGCTAGTCTTTGATATATCCAGTTCATTCATTTTAGTGAAACACTGCACCTTAAAAATATGTGCTCTCTATCACAGTCGCAAGAAGAATGTGTTCTCTCGAGATAGACTGAAACTTCTCCTCAAACAACATTGTGAACCTATGAATGGGACCATCAGAGTAAAGGTATGCCATAGATTCCCTCTAGGTGGGCTTGTCTGAAAAAGGTGCACAGATTCGTTATTTAAAAAAATTATCATGAAGAGCGTCAATATTGAAGATACAGGTGTTTTATTTTTTGTACATAATTTTTTTTCCCCCTTTTTTTCCTAGCCGTCAACTGTTGCGAAATACAAGCTTTCAGAACAAAGTTTCACACAGTTCTTCCCAGATGAGCCTCCAGTGTTTGCCTTCAGTCCTCCTGGAAAAGGCAGAGGTCGTCGCTCTAACTTTGGATCACCTGAGGAAGTGGGTGCAGTTTTTTGCTTTATCTGCAGTTAGTTATTGTTCCTTTATTTTAGCACTGAAGCTAAAAAGCTAATTTTGCTAACAAACACTAAGAGTTAGTAAATAAAATCATCTGCCTGTCATTTATTTTGAAAGATCATATTGAACAGCATGGACTCTGCTTTAAAAGTGTAATGCCTGTTACCCACCACCTGAGGGCCTTGATGCCAAGATAAAATTTAACAGCACTACAACTCCAATAGTATCCAATTGTGTATAAGTCCTGTGAAATGGAGCCACTGTTATTCTTAACTGAGGCACTGTCATTCTTAATTTTCATGCAGATGTCTTATGTTGAGGGGCCAAATATGATACAAGCAGCAGAAGAAAAGTTGAGACTGATGCGACAAAGGGAAGAAATGATGGCAATGGGTAGGCCAATTAAAATGACCCAAATATAATTTTGTGTTTGTCGTTGTTAGATGATGCATTCTACCGGTTGGACCAAAACCTTTTCATCTCTTGCTTTTCCCCAAGCTTTGAACAGACCAACTAGAAAGTTTATAAAAGACTTGCAGAAGCATACAGTCATACATGCTTAATGTAATTTTTTGGTGATACGACAGCAGTGATGTATAAATATAAGATATGCATTTTCAAAATGTTGTACAAGCGCAGGCCACCTTTTATATTTTGGTTCAATATGTTAAGTTCAGCAAACAGATGTATTTTTTGAATGTGCATCCATTGTAGAAAATGTGTACTTACTTTCACTGAGAAACAACAAAATGTAATTTGTCACCATAGTTTTAGTAATGAATCGTGAATATTATCGCCGTTTCAATTGCTCAGCACATGAAAAAGCTAAACTAAAGAGGGGGAGAGATGATTTGTTGGAAGCCAAGAAGAAGGAAAAGGAGGACAGAGAAAGAAGGAAGGAGGAGCTCAAGAGAATGTTTGAAGAGGAGAAACAAAAGAGGAAAGAAGAGAAGGAACGAATGAAGATTGAGAAAGAGAAGGTGAGTAAGAGTGGCTCAAAGCCCTGAGAGATTGTGCACCTCATATGTGACATATATCTTCATGCAAGATAAGTGTTCATGCTGAATTTTATGGGCAATATATTTCATTTTTTGGAAGACTTTAATAAATAAGTATGGATCATTTTCTTACTCAGGAGAGAGAAAAGCTGAAGGAAGAGAAGAAAAAATATGCAGAACGGCTGAAATTATGGAGCAAACCTCGAGAGGACATGGAGTGTGATGACCTCAAGGTAGGAGTGCTCTTCTGCATAGGTAATTACATGTCAGTAAGACGTGCATGTGATTATTCTCATTAATCTGTGCGTGCAGGAGCTACCTAATCCACTACCGGTGAGGACACGTCTGCCTCCAGAGCTATTTGGAGATGCACTGATGGTTTTGGAATTCCTGAAGGGATTTGGAGAAATCTTTGATCTAAAGGATGAATTTCCTGAAGGCATCGCACTAGGTGAGACAAGCATATAGCACATCTCCATCGTGGTGGTGTTGATGATGATTATGAAATTTCTTCTGGGTAGTGGATAACACAAAATCCATGTACATTTTAATGCTTAAGTAGCTGACAAGTCTTGAGGCTTCTCCATGTTTTGTTAATGTGGTCTTTGTTCTACTACAGAGGTTCTGGAGGAGGCTCTGGTAGGCTGTGATCCGGAGGGGCCGCTGTGTGAGCTGCTCTTCTTCTTTCTGTCTGCCATTTTCCAGGCTCAGGCTGAGGAGCAGGAGGAAGTGGCCAGGGAGCAGGTGGCTGAAGCTGATGCCAAAGGTCAGGACATACTATGATCCAATGCAGCTGGGAATCTACTGAAATATAGTTTAAAGTTGTGAATAAAATAGATAGCCTGAGGAGACATATCAACAGCCTGACCTGAAATGACTGATTAGTAATCAACCAAAAATTTATACATCATATTTTTCACATTCTCAAATGCAATACATTCATAGTTCTTTGTAGTGTAATCCCTAAACAACCTAGCGTTGTACATGCAAGTTAAGTTTGTCCATGTCTTACATTAGACCTGAGTGAAGCACTGGATGATGATGCTGATCCTACACAGTCTGCTATCAGTGCTGTAGCTTCACTGGCTGCTGCCTGGCCCCAGCTCCATCAAGGTAAGAAAATATTACTGAAGATAATACTTCTTCACAGAGTGAGTACAGTAGGAGCCCTAAAAGCTTTTCACGTTCTATGATTTTAAAAAGAATTAGATCTAGACTTATGCATTATGGTGTGTGGGCACAGAATGCTGCTTTGTTACCTCTGTTGCAAAAGGTACTGCATAAATGCTGTTGAATTGAGATTATTCTGAAGGAATCTGCTTTCAATTTTCAAGTAGTGAATGAAATGGTAACTACTCTTCCATTAATGCACAGGCTGCAGTCTCAAACAGCTGGATCTGGACAGCTGTACTCTCTCAGAGATACTGAGACTGCACATCCTGGCCTCGGGTGCAGAATGCAACTACACAAATGCCAAGTTCCGCTACCAGAAGCAGGGGGGCTTTGCCTCGACAGATGATCCCTGTGTGGAGCTGCGACACTCTAACCCTGGCCTTCTCAAGAAGCTCTCCTACACTGCTGTTTATGATTTGCTGCCTGGTGGGTTCTCATATTAGTGTTTGCAAATGTCACTTCACTTGTCTCATTGTGCACTCATGACTAAAGCTTTTTAAGTCTAGCCACTCTGTTTCTGATTTTTTAGTATCATAAGTAGTGATCGACCGATATTGATTTTTTATCACCGATACCGATACCAATTATTTGCATGTTTGTGTGCCCGAGAACCGATATTTATGTACTATTATACTTCTGTTTTTGACAATTATTACAACACAACTCAACTAAAAAATCTGTTATGTATAATAATCACTCCCTCCTTGCATGCAAATCAGAAGTATGGGTCTGAATGTGCAAGAAATTGACACTGTTACTAAAGTCTTCAATAATGCATAAACTATATTCACAAGCTGCATAAACTACATATCAGTCATTTATGTAACACATCTAATGTGTGCATTAATAGCTGTTTTGTTTAATAAAGTTGACTAAATATAGGAAAGCAAGTAGGTATACTTTACTTTTGCACACAGTTTCCCTCTCAGACGCTGTGCTGAAATGCCGATCATGCGCGTAATTCTCAAAACGCCCACCAGAAGCCGGTGTATATCGGCAAACCCGATATTACAAAACCGATAAACAATAATGGTAAAATGCTTAAATATCGGGAAAAACATCGGTAAACCGATACATCGGTCGATCTCTAATCATAAGTCATTATGTTTTACTTAATTATTATTTTTTTGAAACCAGTCTTAACACTTGATGAGATGGGGGATATAGTTGGGGCCCTACCTGAAGCCTTATAGGGCATTTCAATGGTCTGTTAAACCCTAACTTACTGTTGCAACAGGCCATCTCTAATGTACTGTCGTAAACCGCACAGTCAGTGTTGTTCCATTCATTTTTACTTTAATCAATGAAATTTTGGTGTTGATTGTGTTTATAGACAGATTCTTGTGACTAGCTTCTAATGGTGTGGATGTGATGACAGGTGAGAAGCTTAAAATCCTGCATACATTGTGTGGGAAGCTGCTGACTCTAGTCTCCACAAGAGACTTTATCGAGGACTGTGCTGACGAACAGAGAGCGGCCAAAATGGAGCTTCGTGAGATCAAAGCTGAACAGCACCGCAGAGAGAGGGAAGAGGCGGCCATCAGGTAATGCCATTCTCTGAGAGACTGGCATGTGTGCACTAGGGCTGTAACCGAATACTCGAATATTCTGGGAAAAAACAGCTTTTATGGGAGGCATACAATGTTCAATGCTCACTAGGGGTGTATCAAAAAGAAGACCAAGGTTTGTCCTGTAAAAACAAGTATTTTTAGCCTGAATGTGGATAAAAACACCACAGCAGGACAGTTAGAAGGCTTATGAAGGTGTTCGATGGGGATTTGTGACCAGCAGTGAGGATTTTATAGGAGAAATTTGAAATGACGCACTTTGA
>JBBMFX010000001.1:28659807-28670886 GCA_037832545.1 Rhabdalestes septentrionalis
CACATGACTTTTTTTGGGGGGGGGGGGGAATATGTCATTGACCCATATACAAGCTTAAGTGGTTCGTGTCGTTACTCACTGTATGAACTCACGACAGTCTGATATCTGATATTAATAAGAATAAATGATGGATTAGGGTGTTCAGTTCTACCCGCTTCTGTAATTAATAGATGACGGAGAGAAGTGCCTGGAGGGCGGCACTCGAGAGTGGCAACTATGAAATACTGGGTTCTGAGACCAAGGAGAATGGAGTGCTCAACAATGAAGAGGCCATGGAAATAGAGGAGAGCCACATCAGAATTAGAGACAGGTAACTGCTCTGAAATCCTCTGAAATTTCAGCATAGTACCTTTTCATGGTTAGAAGGAAAACACACAGTCAGCATTCAGAGGCAGTTTGCACCTTCTTTTTACACTCCTTTTATTTACTACACATTTTATCTTTTATTTACATCAAATGAAATACACTACATTAACACAACACTGTCAGCTAGCAGTGGCTTTTTTGTATACATTTAATCTGATTTTGGAGCTTGGTGTTTACATTTTTGCCTAGGCTGCAGGACTTAAAGAATGAAAGCCAGAGTGCAGCTTCCACAAGTGCCAGTACACCCCAGCCTGTCAACAACAATGTGCACTACCTCGCACAAGCCCTGGCTCAGATAGAGCAGGGAATTGAGCGCAAATTCCTCAAAGCTCCACTTGGTAAGACAGCCTGTTTGATAGTACTACTCTGTGGGGGAAGTGTGTGGAGGTATCCTTGGTCACATGGCATGGATTGCTGGAGTTTCGCTGGAGTAGTTTTTGCCTAACCAATATGTCAAGAATACTTTATGTACTGGAAAAAAATGTAACTCTAATTGCCTTGCCCTTGAACCAGGTGAGGAGGATAACAAAAAAGACCAAAAAACGAAGAAAAAAGAGAAGAAGAAAGATGAAGACCAGTCCAGTGAAAAGGATGGTGTGTTTTTTAAATATATTTATTTATTTATTTATTTATTTATTTATAAAAATAAATAAACTAATAAAAATAAATAAAGATAATGTCCATGGCCTCTAAAAGAAATTACCATCAAGCTCACTCTGGAGATTTTGCAGCTGATATTTTGAGAACCACTGAAGCTGTTTCTAGGCCTACATTAAGCCTATTACACAAAAAATACAAAAATTATACTGCTTCAGCTTTATGATGATTTTGTTATTGATGTTCCTACATAATAATATAAGGTGTGTATATACAAGGATTCTCCCAGGGATTTGTGTTCATTTTTAGTATGCATAAATTGGAAGAAAAAAAAAAACATTTAAACTTTTTTTCTCTTTCTCTCTCTCTAAGTTAATGTGTCCACATTAACTAAAATTTCTTCACTGGTACAGTAACAAAACATCCCACATTCAATACATAAAAGATTTATATTTTTTCTACAACTTGTCGCTATTCTGCAGATGGCAGTGACTGTGGGCGGCAGGTGAAGACTGTTTTGGAGCGCTGGAGGGAATCTCTGCTCAGCTGCTCCAGCCTCTCGCAGCTTTTCTTGCATCTGTCCACACTAGAACGCAGTGTCATCTGGGCTAAGTCCCTCCTGAATGCCCGCTGCAAGGTGTGCCGCAGGAAGGGAGATGCTGAGAACATGATGTTGTGTGATGGCTGTGACCGAGGCCACCATGTCTACTGTGTGCGTCCCAAACTGAAGGTACACTGCCCTCTTCCAGATGCTGTTGCTACATATAAAAATGTAAAAGAAAATATTTTTCTGTAGTGCTAAATAAATAATTAATCTATTCTTCCGACTAGGCTGTTCCTACCGAAGACTGGTTCTGCCCAGAATGCCGTCCCAAACAACGTTCTCACCGCATAAACTCCCGTCAACGGTCCTCTGTCGACTCTGAGGAAGAACTGGAAGAAGATGATGAGTCTGAGGTAGAAGAAGAGTGTGAGGAGGAGGAGGAAGATGAGGAGTCTGAAGAGGAGGAGTCAGAAGAAGAGAAAGAAAGGTTAGCTGAAATCATTTAAATATAAATAAATACAAAAGGTACATTTTTATCTAAACGTGTTATCCATTCTTTCCCTAGTGTTTCTAAGAAGACTACTGTGAAACTTCCCCAACACACCACTAAAGGTGGTCGGTCAAACAGTAGATCGAAACAAGTTGAGTCAAATCATTCCACACCTCGTAGCCAGCAGAACACACCCAAGCAGAGTCTTTCTGCCAGTAAAGGGAGCTCCAAAAGCTCAGGGAAGAAAGCCACCCCAGTGTCAAATGGCAGGCCACCTCCACGGCCTGGCAGCCGCTCTAGCGCGCGTCTCAGCCAGGAAGTGCTGAGCACCAATGGTACCTCGGGTAAAGCCAGTGCACAGCCCAGCCCTGCTGCAACTCCTGCAGACTCTAGGAAAAGGCCTGTTTCTGGTGAGATATAATGGATATACAGCAAAGTGTGACTAAGTGTATCATTTTTAAGAAATAATGTTAAGCCTTTGCTTAGCAGAGGCTGATGATCCTTCAGTACAAGTTGCAGATGCATTATCACTTAATGGGATTTTTACTCCCCCCAACCACCCCTAACCCTAACTATAGCCCTACAAGGTTAATAATGGTGGTCTATGTTATCCAGAAAGGTTTTGAGTGACAGGCTGTCATTATGTTGTTCCTCCTGTGTGAAACTAATCAAATAATTTAGCATGTTTCTTAAAGTGAATTGAGAACATAAAAACCTAGTTTGATATTCTTATTCCGGTTGCTTGGTTGTTTTTCTCCAGCAGAGGTCTCCCCAAAAGCCAAGGTTGTCTTGGCCCCAAATAATTCCTCATCAAGTCGCCGCAGCTCAGGAAGAAATCTTGGTGTCCATGAACTGTCAGCATATGAACAGCTCACTGTGGATTTGGTGAGACATGAAGATAGCTGGCCCTTCAAAAAACTGGTGTCCAGGACTCAGGTACAGCATACATACAGCAGACATCAAGATAAAAAGACGTTTGTTCTCCTTTTTTGTACATATGCAATCAAAGATTCCATTTACTACCAGTACTGCACCCAAAAACATTGATTGCATTATTATAAAGAACATGTATGCATTTTTTATGTTGCTTTTCTTGTTCTGTTTAAGGTGACAGTATTTTTATTCATCTCAACAGGTACCAGATTACTATGATATAATCAAGAAGCCCATTGCTTTGAGCACAATCAGGGAAAAGGTCAACAACTGTGAATACCAAACTGCATGTAAGTTCATTTCTGGTTATGTATACATCTTACATGTACACTGATACACCAGATGCCGTTATTAAAATACTTGTCCAAACAGTCCAGTCAAACCTGCCTTTTGCTGATTCAGCTGCAAATATTTACATCACATTCTCACCTTTGCCTTTGTGTACTCTTACAGCGGAATATATAGCGGATGTGGAGCTGATGTTTTCTAACTGTCTAGAGTACAACCCTCGCAGCACTAATGAAGCAAAGGCTGGCCTTAGGCTTCAGGCCTACTTTCACACTGAGCTGCAGAGGCTTGGCCTGGCTGAACGTATGAGCCCTCCACAGAAGCGACCCAGGCCGTAAAGCAAGGCTTCTTACATTTTCACCAGTAGACTGAGACATGCTGCACTGCAGTGATGCACACAAGATTCTTCAACCCAAGAGGCTCTGTTGAATGAAAACTGTGTAGTAATGCAAAAACAAAACTTTCTTTGTCTTAGGTGATGCAGGAAAACCTGTGCTGTGAAAAACTGTTGCACTGTTTTTGTTTGTTTGTTTTTGGTTTGTTTTTTGTTTCAGAAGTCCTTCCAATCTAAATTGACTCAGGACAAGAAAATTGTTTGTGGAAATATTTTCTGAATGGGTGCATTTGTATTTTATACCTTGACTGCATTTCTAGACTACTGTTTATATAATTTTTGCAGAACATTTATTCTCATGAATTGGTAAGGTTTGTAACTCAAAATAGTAATTCTGTGGTGTAGTTGTGAATAGTAGCATAAATAAACTCGAGTGTTTGTCAGGTCCTTATAGCTTGGTTAAACACTACATAGGAACCAGAACTGCTCCTTCTCTTTCCTAAAAGCTTTTCTATGTGATCTAATTAGTTATTTATTTTAGGCCTGGTTATAATTTGAATGTTGACAACTTGCTTTATTTATAAACATTTTGTTTTGTTTTGTATGTATACCTTGTTGTATACCTTTTTGTAATGTATTGCCAATGTTGGTTTCAGTAGAAACCTGAGCAAAATCTTTCTCTTTCAGATTCTTATTTCCCAGTTTGTACATTTCTTCTATAAATAAATTCGCTGTGTTAATAGTTGGTTTGCTATGAATTCTTTCAGATTACTTTCCGAAACATCACTCATGAATGTCTCATAAATATATGAAAATATTGAGTCCCAGGTATTTCTATATCAGATTATTAAGTTAATAACCTTGTTCCCTAATGTTATTTTAAAACATTTTGAATGCAGTTCAAGTTTATTAATTCGAAATCTGTTATAAGATACTTGTCTGGTTAAAGTGCAAGATTTGTCACTGCTCAGTGAGTTACATTGGGTCCTGTCAATTCTCACTGGGTTCCAGTACAGTCCCTCTCACTGCTCACTGGGTTCCAGGATTCACTGGTCACTTGCTGCACTGTGTAGACCATCACCAATAGGAGTGCAGAGGCCTTTTCTGCTCAACTGGTTTTACTGTAAAAGCTGTCATCTTATTTGGCTACTGTGGAGTCTCACCTGGTCCATCACTGCTTCCCAGGCTGCAGTGGGTACTCCTGTTCGTCTCATCTGGTCCATCACTGCTTCCCAGGCTGCAATGTGTACTCTTGTCTTCTCACCTGGACCATCGCTGCTTCCCAGGCTGCAGTGCAGAGCTGAACTCTCCAAAGTCCATCACTGATTACCAGGCTGCAGTGCAGATTTCCCTCACTGCGACTGTGCAGCACTGCCACGCTTTTACTCTACCCCTCCCTCCCTCCCTCTCTCTCTTTCTCTCTCTTTCTCTCTCTCTTTCTCTCCCTCACACAGTCCGCTGTTCACATTCCTCTGTTAGAAGTACCAAGAAATTACTCGGACATTCAATTGCAAACTACCGTCGGGCAACATGGTGAGTGCTCAGTCTTTCCCCACACAACCCGGATTTCAGTTTTATTAACAGTGAACTGGGTATTTAAAGCTTTGGACGTTATTTTAACAACTCTTTAGCTGTTAACTTTTTGTACAGGAACTCATCACCGGAATGTGACTGCGCGCTTTGCTTTAATAACCAAAGACGCGTGTTCTGACGGATGACTGATGTTGCTGTGTGCGTTTTTTGGGGTCTAATTTTTATTCATGTGGCCAGTGTCTAATTAAATCAGTTCCAGTTTGGGATAGCTGGAATGACCAGGGCCTGGAGCCCTAGGCGGCCATTTTAACCTAATTTTAGCCTATAGTTTTTATGGGTAATTACTAATAATCTTGCCTGTTCTTTAAGTCACTAACGTCGCAGCGGCCGGTGGACGGTGATTGTGAAGCGGCACGGACGGTTTGTTGTTGTTTCTCCATGTAAAACTCTAGCTCGCTGCCAAACGAGGTCTGTACCCCTTGGTCAGAGGTGTGCATGCTCCTCGTGCCGTGTAAAATCAGTTAACGTTGCGACTGAAGAAGGGTATTTGCAGCCACGACTCAATAGGATTTAGGTGGCCCAAACGGACAGTTGTCTTTAGCAGCTAACGCTGAGCTCCCTGAAACCTGTGTGTAACTTATTCGCCTGTCAGTCTTCTGAATTAAAAGGTATATATCAAGAGAAACCCTGTTTTTTTTGTTTCAAACTACTCTATATAATTAAATCTCGACAAATATTTAGCTAATGGTCGATTACCTAATTTATCTGCAAGCATTTTTGGTAATAAATTTGAACACTACTAAAAAAAATTATGATTCTGCTTCTAAAACCACAGTAAGCAATCCAAGATACAGTGAGAACATTAACTCCACGGCCAAATCCCCCGCGTGTCAAGTTGACTTACTGTACGGTACTCATTTGTGTCCGTCTGTATAAAAAAAAGTAGAGGTGCTGTATTTGGGGGACTCTGCTCAGCACTCATGAGGAGTGTTGGGCGCTCAGGTTAGATCCGTAAGTTCTGTCTATATAATGGACAGTGGTGTCTGTTTATTAACTATCACCTTTTCTGTGGTGGTACATTCATTGTGTTTTTGGACACTGCATTCTTTACAGGCAATATACTCCAAAAAGCTGTAGTGCGCACAATACCTTTATCAAGGTTCTGAGATGAGTTCTCCTCACTAAGGTGTATAACTTCATTGTTCCTTCTTAGGCTTCAGGAGTTACAGTAAATGATGAAGTCATTAAAGTCTTCAATGACATGAAGGTGCGAAAGTCCTCAACTTCGGATGAGGTGAAAAAGCGCAAAAAGGCAGTGCTGTTCTGCCTCAGTGAAGACAAGAAGAAGATTATTGTTGAAGAGGGCAAGCAGATCCTAGTTGGTGATATTGGAGAGACTGTTGATGATCCCTATGCCTGCTTTGTAAAGCTCCTACCTCTTAACGACTGTAGATACGGCTTATATGATGCCACTTATGAAACAAAAGAGTCCAAGAAAGAAGATTTGGTATTTATATTTTGGTATGTAGCCCCTGTTCAGACCTTTAAACTTGCAAACCATTTGATGTGTATTTGAGCTTACTGAATTTGTTCTTGTCCTATAGGGCCCCTGAGGGAGCTCCATTAAAAAGCAAGATGATATATGCTAGCTCCAAAGATGCCATTAAAAAGAAGTTTACAGGTAAGTCCTTTTATCATTACAATAAATTCCAAGAACCAAGAAAGTAAAAGTAAGACACTAAGATATTAACCTGAGGTTCATATGAATATACACTGCTGGTTCAGATGGTTTTGTGCAGACAAATGGTTTGAGGTATTCTCATAGCGTGATTCATTCCTTTCCAGGTATCAAGCATGAGTGGCAAGTCAATGGTTTAGATGACATTCAGGACCGTTCAACCCTGGCAGACAAGTTGGGAGGCAATGTCGTTGTTTCTCTGGAGGGGCGACCACTGTAAACAGAAAAGACACGTGCCATCTGGATTCCACACGCTTTCTATCTTAGCAGCTGTATCTATCTTTTGACCCCGAAGGAATAGCTTTAGGTTCTTATTTTTTTCATATGAAGGATATCTCGTAAACATATACAAAGAATCTACGAGTTTATTACCAGCTTTTTCGAGTTCTGGTAGTATTTTTATTTTTTTTTTACATCCCCAAGAAATTTCTCTCATAGAGTGTTTTGCCAAACTACATTGGAAATCATCTCTCCCCACACAAGCATGTTCAGTTTTTTTTTTTTTTAATATTCACAGAGATACTACAGCAATATTCTATTCTACTGTAACAGATGCAAGAATGCGTTCTGTTAATGTTTTGCAGGGATGCAGTAACCAATTGCAGGCACTATGCACTCTTGAGGTCTGAACTATTTATTTGAACTCTTCTACCTAATCTGGCTCATTTTTACATGGCAAACATATAATACTATGCAGATTTGAAAGCACTTTTTTGTTGATACACTACAAGTTGAGACAAAACTGTCAAGGGGTTTATGGAATTTCTGTGTTTGTCACCGGATTGAAGTTATCAACCTTTTCATTCCTGTAAATGCATATGGACGATGAGAGACAAATACTAGCTGTTCCGTTGTAGCCTTACTTTCATTCGAATGTACAGTACACCACTGGATAAGAAGAAGGGGGTGCTGCTTGGTTATTGTTTTTTTTAATCACTAAACAAGAATGCAGAATATTTGTAAAGATGGCAATATCTGCAATTGCAGCCTTAAATGGAACTTTGTTTTTGAGATCGGTGAAGTTGCCACTTTGCAATAAAACCTTGTGGCAGATGACATGGGCATGTCTCTTTGGGCTTTGGGCTTGTTTGCATGATTTACATTTTCACAGAAGAACGGACACATTTAGCCATGCTACTTGTCTTCTATCGGATTTATCCCAGTTGTACAGCAATGCCAAAAACAATGGGATTCTTCTGCTAACTTCTGAGATACCTCCTGAGTGAACCTCTACCTAAAGGATATACATATTATATTTATCTAACAACTTTATAACATTTGCCGCATAGGCCTATACCAAATAGCCACATTTCAGCCACAGCACTAGTCTTGGACACACTATCCTGAGAGCACTTGCAACTTTAGACTGTTTTAGTTGCTATTGTAAGGTTTTGTGTCCTGCTTGACCTCATTCATGTTTTCAGATGCTACCTGTGCTGACCCGGGGCCGTCCCTTTACTGATGTTTCGAATGTTTTAATGGATCACCCGCCCACTTTCATATGGTCCAACAGTTTCTGTGAGAGTGGTGTGTGTGTCTTCCAGTGGAACTGGGCTTGAGGCCAGGGGCTGCTTCTCCCTTTGGAGAATCTGATCCGCCGGCAGCGAGCAATCCTCTGCTGCTCGGTGCTATTTATGGCCAACATGCTTTTGTGTCTTGTCATCGTTGTCCACAAATGGCAAAACTGAACATGGCTCCAAAGAGCTGAGAGAGAGAAGCCTGTGCACCAGTTACAAAGAGTGTTTTTCACACTTGGCAATGTGCGCAGCAAACAAAGTGTCACATTTGAAGGATTATAATTCTGCTTCATCACTAAATATCAGCACCATGGTTATTTATTCATAATTTTATTTATTTATTCATAATTGTCCTTGTGAAAAGAAGACATGGATTATACCAACACTGGATTCCTTAAGACAGTCTTTAATAAACCTGCATAAGGGAACATTTCAGTCTGAATTGTTACAAAGTTACTTATAAATGTCTGAGACCATGAGGCACTGTTTGTGTCTTCAGTGATCTGGAACTTGCTAGTAGCAGTTATGAAAATTCCCAAGCCCAAATACTTGCAGGCACAAACTACAGGGCTTGGTCAAACAGCAGCTTTGGGCAACATTATTTTTTTTTCTGTTTTCCATTCATTTAAAGAAAAAAGCTTGTAAAAGCTGCTGGGCACCAGTCTATGAAGTTTAAATATACCTGTGGGTAAATATCATTTATGTTTTTATAGATTGGATGCATTGCAACCCTTCGTCTGTTGTTAAGGACATTTTGATAATAAATCAATCACAATAGCCTTGGTGACTTGTGTCAAATAAGAGATGTTCGAAACCTGAAAACCGTTCACTCTAAATTAAAATGAGTGCTAAATGGACTGCAGGCGGTGTGGCCTAAGGAACATGTGAAACATCGCTTCAGTTTGTCAGGCCTTCATGTACAGTGTCATCTGGAACAAAAGACCTTTTATGTTAGCCCTTGAATCTCTGTGTCTGGACGGGCGAGCTGAAAATAAACAAGTGACCTCTCCTTGCTCTCCATAAGATTCTGTGCTCTAATAGGGTATGTGGTATGAGCACTGGTCTGTGAATGCTTGCCACCAAAGCAAAAAGTATGAGAATGCTAGGCTTTTGAGGACTGAAATACAAGTGAGAACCACTTGTTGAAATTCCTTCAATTTTTATGTCTGACGTGTTTTACTGCCTTGATGATGGCATATAAGATGATGAGAGATGGTGCAACAGTCACCTAGCTCATAACATGATTTCCCAATTTGTAGAGTGGTGGTCTGTTTGAGAACCTATTAACACTTTCTAATGCATAAGTAAGCAAGTCATAAGAGACTGCTCCACCAGTTGAATGTCACTCTATTATTCCCTCATTCTAAGCACAAATAACACGTTGTGAAAATGTTTAGACTATTTACAGAGAAACATGACCCACGCTGAGAATATAGATATGTTATTGCACACTCCAGGGTCACAAGATTAAACCTCAGTACAAAGTTACTCAATGTGTTATTAGAGAAATTGGCAGCTGGGATGATGCTGATCTTGATGTTGTTTTGTTGTTAAAGATATTTATTGTATCAAGTCAAACCCATATAAGTATCCATGTGGTTCATTTGGTGCTATAATAATAATTATTGGAGAAATGTATTTGTCTATGTTAATAACTGTGTAAGTACATTTACTGACCACATCTGCTGCCAAAAAAGTAGAGCATTCTGTATTACAGATAAAGCCATGAAACTGTTACCATACCAAGTTCAACACAGCTTTTTTGCTTTCAAATAAAGAAAATGAAGTAATGAAACAGTTAGCTAGAAAATGGTTAGCTACAAAGGCGTTATTTAGAAACCAGTGCCCTGTAGATGGTACAGGTTTCCTGAAAAGAACGGTCCTGTCATCACAGATATTTATCAATCAAACAGAATGTGCCATTGGAAATAAATGTTCCTGTTGACCTTATCCTGCTTAAAAGTTTCTTTTAATATGACAGATAACATGCTGTGCATGGTTTTTCAAAGAAACATCTGAAAAATTGTTTCATATAGCACTGAAAAAGATTTGCATGTTTTAGAACTGCTTTTGCTAAAAAAGTGAAGGCCCATCTTGACTGCATTCTACAAGATGAAGCTAATGGCCTCAAATATGTCATCAAACTGACTGAAGTACTGCAAATGTAAAGTTTGACTTTAACCAAAGTTGGCTCTTGGCGGTGAAAGCTGGCTAATACATGGCAGGAGGTAATTTAACTTGCTGGCACAGTCTGGCATCAGGCATGTAAATACTGAGTGTAATACCCTTTTATAGTGGAGAGCTTTGAGAAACTAACAGCTGAGAAATGCGTTACGATTGAGTCATGACTGCTTTTGAACACTGACAAGTAGTTTGATCGGTGATTTAGAGAGGGTGTTATTACAATGTCGCACACCGTTTCGATGGCTTGTACTGAGCTCCAGTGAAATTTGTAGTGTTGTGAAAATACTAAAGCAAACTGTATTGGCCAATGAGGACGTGGCTTTATTATTGGCAAAACAGCTTATTGTTTTGACCAAACCTGTGTGGTCATAAACCTGATGTGTAAGATGCCACCCAGTGGTTAAGACTGCAAATGCTTGTACCAGTTCAGTAAGGCAAAATCCCCAGTGCCATTTTTATAATTGTCAGGGCTAATTTATCATTTTAAACTGAACAATCATTACTAAGAGACCATTAATATATTTTACTATATATATATATATAGTAAAATATATT
>JBBMFX010000001.1:28672123-28684676 GCA_037832545.1 Rhabdalestes septentrionalis
AAACAGTTAGTAAACACAAGTACATCTTATTTAATATAATTTATTTTCATCACCAATTATCATAGCTTTCTCAAGTAATTTGTGATGCATTTTAGAAAACAGGAGATGAGCCCCGGGACTAATGCGCCACTTGGCTTGAAAAACCCGTTCTCAAAGACTTCCTTTAAGCCATTATTTGGGTAGCGCACACATTCTGAATGCCTTCGGCAGAACTCAAATGAGCCATTTTAATCTAGTTTTTAAATCGCTAGGGGGGGTCAATGCCATTTAATGCCCCCCTTCGCGGCACTGGAAAGGAGTATCTATTCATGAACAGGAGCCTGGGACTAGTACTGGGGGGCGTGGTTTCCCGAATACAAATATTTTTATAAGTATTTGTCCGAATACCGTATTTGTAAAAAAACACGTTATTTCTGCCAATCCGAATACCGCATTTGTATTTGTCTCCATCCCTAATATATATATAGTAGCAAAACGAAACAATTGAATTTCTAAACAAAACAGCAGGGTAAATAGAGTCTATTAATTCATTTAGAGTGGTCAGAAGAGTGGTGAAAGTGACTTATCAAACTTAGTATTCATTGTTACATGACGGAAAAACAAAGGTCAACACATTTGTGCAGACCTTTTTTAAGCAAAGTGGAAAATGAATAGATTTAACTGAGGATTGTTAGAATTGAATAATGTTGGTTTCTCATTCCAGATTTATCACACTCATAAAACACCTTATCCGCCTGTGTTCATCTAAATGAATTAGTATTTTAACATATTCACAATTTCTGCACAAAATGTTTGTTTTGTTTGTGCATAATGTTGATAGTTAGAGAGAAGTGATAACATGCATGTGAAGCAGACCTAGGCAAAATGTAAGATTTTGCTTTAATTCTGGGAGACAACTTTGTTATGTGTCTTGTTTTGGAAAGGAATATCCCTTCCAAATCCCTGTGCTTCTATAAAAACATTTTTTAATGATGAAAAACATGGTCAAAAGTTCAGTGAAGAAAAGTCCAGCTTAATCGTAATGCTTCATCAGTCCAATACATTCTGCACAATGCCATGGTACCAACTTTGTGGACACACATTTTGAGTAAGAATCAGGACTGTGCCCCAGTGCACAAACAATGTCCATAAAGACATGGTTGGATGAGTTCGGTGTGGAAGAATTTGACCAGACCAGGGCCCTGACTTCAACCCTCACACACCTTCGGGATGATCTAGAAAGTAGTGAGCCAAGCCTTCTAGTCCAACATCAGTGTCTGACCTCATAAATGCTCTACAGAATGAATTCCCACAGAAACACAGAACGTGGAACCTGTTACAGCTGCAAAGGGACAACTCCATATTGAAGTCGATGTATTTGAATGCAATGTCATTAACTTTCCTGTTCGTGTAATGGTCAGGCGTCCCAAGACTTTTGTCTATGTAGCATCTGAATCCAAGCTCTTCCCGGGTCCAACGTAGGGACTCTCTCCGGGAGGCTCCGCCCTCCTGGATCCTCACGTCACACGACATCGCCACATTCGTACTCCACCCGTAGCAGCCATGATGGTGGGTATTTATACAATTACAGTGGTCTCCTAAGCGCGTTTTTTTCATAGTGAGCACGCTTTTTGCGCTGTTCTCCTTTACGACGCGATCGTCTTTTAATGTCTAATGCTATGCATGCTGTGTTTTTTCCCTGTTTTCTCTTTTGACAGCAAGAAGGGCTGGACGATGGCCCCGATTTCCTCTCCGAGGAGGACAGAGGTGTAAGTTTTTTTTTCGTCATTTTTGCTCCTGTATGGTCTACACACCCATTTTCTGAAACATTTGACTCTTTATCTTGTGCAGCTTACAACGGTTAACGGGTTGATGTGCACAGACAGTAGACTAACCGTGTCAGAAAAGCTCAATGTCGTTTGAAAGCTACCAAAGCTATTAGCAAAGCTACTGGTAGTCAGTTGACTTCCTACTGGCGGTTGATCAAGAATATCTGTGGGAAACGCAAACATGCACAGCGAGCAGCCTGTAAAACACAATGACAGCGGTTCTAGAGAGGTGTCTGTCAATAGAATTTTGTGCATTTAATATTATTTTGCACAAGCCTCTTGTCACTGCAGACACAAGCTTAGTCTGTACCTTAGGCCAGCAAACAAAGTTGAGGCAATGAAGAATGGAGCCAGTTATCTGGGCTCTATGTCAGACAATGGCACTGGTAGGCTATTTGGTGATGCTCCATTTCACAGATTTGTCGACCATGTTTGGACCAGAAAAAAGCTTTGGTCTATGTTTGTTTTCTCCTTCTGCCACAAATGTTCTTGTTATAGCCATTTATTCAGAACAAAATGTTTTGCAAAGTGCCTAAACCTGGCAAAATAATCTTTAAACTTTATACATTCCTTGTAAACCTTTTCACATCCCATAATGGAACAGATGTGACGCACAGTCAGGACATGGCTATGGTATTTGAAAAATTCATTTTAAACCCTTCCAAGTGACCCGCATGTAAGAGGGGGCAAAAAAAGGAAAATGTCTTCTGATGTCTAATTTGTAATGGTTCACAGCCTAGGGCGGTCAGTGTGGATCTTCAAACTGATGCCACACTACAGGTGGACATTTCAGATGCACTGAGCGAGAGAGACAAAGTCAAGTTCACTGTGCATACAAAGGTAGGCCTGTGAGGGATGGAAACAGGAAACATTTTCTTCATACATGTGCAAATGATGTATTCTCGTATAATAATTGTGGGAAAACGGTGCTATTTTTCCTGGAAGTTACGTATAGATATTCATTTTAGTGTTTTGTCTAGATTGCTGAGAGATGAATGTTTCATTTATTCTGCGCTTCTCCAGAGCACTCTGCCCAACTTCAAGCAGAATGAGTTTTCTGTGGTGAGACAGCATGAAGAATTCATCTGGCTCCATGACTCCTTTGTAGAGAATGAAGAATACGCTGGTTTTATTGTAAGTACGACAACCACATTGGCCATTTCTGGTGCAGTGATAAATGTCCATACTAATTGTTTAAAAAATAACCTTTTGTTAAAATGAGACATAATTTGGGACATAATTTGAGGAATGTGTCAATATATAAGTGTGCTCCAAAAGCATTTATTTTTATGAATTCTTTTATGAAAATTCACTAATTGCCTTCGTGTCATGATAGAAACAACACCCTTTCTCTATAGAAGGACAAAGCTTTGCTATTTATAAGGGTTGCATTTTGCTAGTGCCCATCCATAGATCAGAGCTTACCTAGTAGTAGCCAAGTGCATTATGCAAAATAGAAGTAATGACATTGGCCCACTTTTCCAAAGGCATTCACTGTTCACTGTAAAGTGGTCTAGCATTCATCACTTTGAAAACCCCTTTGCAGCTTGGCCATTATGTGCTACCAATGTCGTTCCTGTTTCCCCCTGCTTAAAACTAGAGGTGGCACTAATTTGAAGCCTGGTTGTTATTAGGCAGATTTCAGCAGAATATGCTGTATCACACATCAGAGGGAAATTGTATTATTCAGATCCAGTCCAAAATGAAATCCTGCTTGAACACAATGTTGTGCTGTAGCCTGGGCTCATGACCTTGTTAAACGTGCTAGACCTTAAACTTACCCTTTTAAAGCTTAGTAATTAAATGAAATATTTATCTGTTCAGTATTGGCGTACACAATTGCGGGGAAAAACATCTGTAGCTTACATTGATATTTAGTTTGTTTAATAGATTTGACTTTTTCAAACTTGAGTTATTAAAGGTGATGTAGAGTTATTTATCAAATCGATGTTCATGTGAATTAAAGTGAAAGAGAACACCAAGTTGCCACTAGGAATTTGCTGTTCAGTCTTAAGGTCTCTGGTTAATGTTCTGCAGCTTGGGTCATTTTCATGCCGGCTGATTTATTGCCCGTTCATTTGGTATATACTTTAGGCCCAGCGAGTCAGAGATCTTGGCACTGGAAATCATTTTGCACTACCATCACATCTCAAGTGAATTATTCATGTCATTTTTTTTAAATGTGTGAGAATACATTGCCATACTGACCCAGAGAACACTGATAAAATTAGCATGCTCCATCAGCGTTACTCTCTGAATGTCAAACGTCAAAAAGATTTTGGAACACAAAGACCCTGAATATGTTCTGTGATTGATGGAGTGTCATTTTATTCTCAGATTCCTCCTGCTCCTCCGAGACCAGACTTTGATGCCTCGCGAGAGAAGCTACAGAAGCTGGGTGAGGGAGAAGGCTCCATGACCAAGGAAGAGTTCACCAAGATGAAACAAGAGCTTGAGGCGTAAGTCACATTTGTGTCGTGGCTTTGTGTGTGTAGTTTGCATAAATTTCAGGGTTGCTGAGTGTGTGTTCTCAAAGTAATGTATTTCGTGTTACAGCGAATACTTGGCGATCTTCAAGAAGACTGTGGCAATGCATGAGGTCTTTCTCTGCCGTGTTGCTGCCCATCCTGTCCTGCGTAAAGACTTGAACTTTCATGTTTTCTTAGAGTACAACCAAGATGTAAGTGCCATTTTTGTGTCACATTTTCTAGCCTATTATAATCATAGTTGGAATGTGCACTTGGAATGTGTCGCTTTTGTGTCCCTTGGTCATGTGCTATATTCTAGCCAGATCTATAGTTCTAAGTCTATTTCTACTTTTTCTGGAAACACTGAATTTCATCTTGAAAGTGACCAATAATAACAGAGTTATTGACTTTGACTTTGCACATATCGCTTTGTTTCTGGCAGCTGAGTGTACGAGGCAAAAACAAGAAGGAGAAACTGGAAGACTTCTTTAAGAATGTAGTGAAGTCTGCAGATGGAGTAATTGTGGCTGGAGTGAAGGTGAGCTCACATGGAACTGGGACATGTGACTGTGTCATGTGATTCAGGTGGAGTGATGAGGGTGTGGAGGAGGAACATGACTGATCTGGGAAATGATTGACCAATGGTTGCTTTAAATTCTTTAAATATTTATTACATCTCTGTGAATTGTCTTTTGTTTTTGAATATACATGATATACAGTTCTTAATGCTTTAGGCTCTGAAGATGATCAATCCAACATTTTGTTTATTTTCCTAAAGAAAAAAATAAGTACACGGAAATCAATTTTCAGAAAACGTATCTGCAGATTTACTGATTAAGTAGTGAGGGGTAGGGGATATATATTCTTATATACACATTTATTTCATATATATTTTTGCCCGATAAATGGAGCTTATGAACTAAGGGCTACAGAAAATGCCATATTTAAGTTTGTGTACTGTAGTGAATGTGTGCTTATTTTCAATAAAAAATGTCATTTGAAAGGAAAGGTTAGGCTTTTGCTCTCTTAATGATTGGAAAATAGTTTTCACTTATTCTCTGTTCAAATACAGGATGTAGATGACTTCTTTGAACATGAGAAGACATTCCTTTTAGAGTACCATAACCGCGTCAAAGACGCCTCCGCCAAATCCGACAGAATGATCAGGTCTCACAAAAGTAAGTTTCTCTTCCCCTTCCCGTAACTTTCACTTTTCAGGTAAGCTCTTTACTTCCATGCTTCCAACTTCCATGCTTTACACCTTTACAAAAATACAATATATTTGCATTTTAAAATGTGAAAAAACAGTAATCACAGCAGATACCTAATTCAGTTTCTGGCTCACACATCGCAGGATGTGTGAATTTGTAGTAAAAGTTTAATAGTACATTTGAATGTGGACTGAAAACATGTCTCTTTGTGTCCTGGCAACATTTCATGCTTCACCTGAGGTGAAACTGATACAATTTAGGACCAAACATACAAGTCAATTCTCCAAAAATATCAGGTGTGTCATGTTTCAATGTGTTTTTGGAAATGTACAGAACTTTATGTCTACTCTGTTCTGCATTAATTTGCTTACAAATGTGGAAAATGGTAAGTGGAGATTTCTCTGCATGTCTGGGCAGGCGAGACACACTTCTGCCTTAATATATCCGGATACTTTGGATATGTCAGGTGACTTTAATCATGTAGTGATTATTTAAACCTCATGACCAAGTTTTCCACCTGTTGACATCCTGTTTATTCCATTAGATGCTGTCTAGAAGCAAAACAACAGTTTATGCCAAGAATATTTACAGTCACCTGATATATACATTTAAGCATATTGAGTATCAGCTCTATTCTTTTTGTGGTATGTAAGTTGTGAGTGAACTGTATTCTTTTCTGTGAATGTGAAACATGACACACTGATGTGGAGAATTGAAAATCAGTGTGCATGCTTTTTAATGAAAGGAATGAATGGCTTGAGTGAGTGCCTGCCCTTGGGTTTTGAACGCTGAGCATTGTGCCAAACATTTGTGTGCTTCGTCCGTGGGAGTAACAGGAGGTCTTTTACAGGTGCTGCAGATGACATCAACAGAATTGCCTCCACACTATACACTTTAGGGACACAAGACTCAACGGATATGTGCAAGTATGTCACTTTGGCTTTCTTATTGTACTGTTAGAAACAGGCTGTTTGACATCTGTTTCATTGTGAATTACACTTTTTTTTTTCTTTAGATTTTTCTTGAAAGTGTCAGAACTTTTTGAGAAAACACGGGTATGTACATTTAATCACATTATTTCAGCATCATTTTACAGTAGTCCTCAGCCTGGTCTTATCCAAGTCTTCATTTTACACAATCCAATAAATTAATTGTAATCAGACATACAATTGTAGCTTACATATTAATACTGTTTAACCCTCTTAATAGATGACCAGTAATCTAGTATGTTTGTTCTGTTACCACCCAGTAACCCCTTTTTCATGGGAAGAGTAGTTTGTCTAGCTAAGCCTTTAAAGTATTTTAAAGGAGACCTAAAAGCTGCCCCTCTTGAATAAAAGTCTTTTAACTCTTAATGAGGAAGTGCCTCACAGCCCTCTCCTTTCTCTGAAGTGCAAGGCAGCTAATTTGGTGCTGAATGCACAGTGAACATCAGCAGTTTCACACCAACACAAGGCCATAGTAATTGAGCCCAGCACGTTAGGGATCATAAGGTCACCTGCTCTCTTCCTGTCAATTCAAATGATAACGTCTGTGTGTTTCCTGCATAGAAAATTGAGGCACGAGTTGCTGCTGATGAGGACTTAAAACTTGCTGACTTGTTGAAATATTACCTCAGGGAGTCACAAGCTGCCAAGGTATTATTCTATCTGAGACTTACTCTCTGCATATCACACACACAACCATGATAGAGTCCACTTTCATGATTATTTTAGGTCATGTTATTTTTTTTGTTTGACTAGCCACTTGATGATATTTGAACTGTTATGTCCTTCACTGCCTCTCAGGACCTTCTGTACAGACGAGGAAGGGCATTAGTTGATTACGAGAATGCCAACAAAGCTCTGGACAAAGCCAGAGCCAAAAACAAAGACGTACTTCAAGCAGAAACCACCCAACAGGTGTGCTGTCAGAAGTTTGAGAAAATCTCAGAATCGGCTAAACAAGGTACTTAAATGTTTTCTTCCATTGCTCAGTTTCATTATGTTTACATAAAACAGTCTTCAATTTCCCATAGATTATAGTGTCGTACAAGCTTATGCATTCTTTTTGGGTCTGAGTCTGATTTGTGTGTGGTCCCCCCACCCCACATTCCAAACAGAACTGATAGATTTCAAAACAAGAAGAGTAGCAGCATTCAGAAAGAACTTGGTGGAACTAGCCGAGCTTGAACTCAAACATGCTAAGGTAACTTGTTCATTATATGAAAGTACACGTGTTTTGAAAACATAATCTCCATTAACGCAATTTTATGTTACTCAGCATATTAATAGCAATGAATAAAGTCTTTCCATTGCAATATTACTAATTTTTCATTCTCTTCTTTTAAAGGGTAATCTACAGTTGTTGCAAAGCTGTTTGGCTGTTCTAAAAGGGGACACTTAGACCCTAGCACTTGGTTCACTGTCTAGGGCTTTCCCTGATTTGGTCCCGTCTTAATTAGGAGGACTGGAGGAGAGAGTATACCTGGCGTCTGTTTGTCAAGAAACATCTGTATGTATCACTACCAGAGACATCATATTCCCTCCACTACTCCCGTTCAGTGACGTGGCCCACTGTGGAAGATTTCTCAAGTCTGCACAGCACAAGAACCAACAAATTCATTTAATCACGTCTTGTAACTTCTGATTGTTAATTGACATTTTTCATGGGAACTGCTTCATGAGCACATTTACGTTTCTGTAATTTCTGTCTAATTGTTTTATTTTTACTTGTTTATTTTGATTATTGTAATCCCAAGATCTTTAGTTACAGTAATCCCTTTGTATGGATGCTGCTCAGTTGTCTTGTTCAAGTTGAGCTGATTGTAACGATGATTAAAGTGTATGGTCACTCAAAGGCTTGTACATGTTGTACTAGTTTTCACTGTATTGCTATTTATCATCTTAATCACAGCTATTTTTTGTATTACTCTTTAGCAAAATTAACATGTTCTTTTTTTTTTTTCATTCCTGACAAATAATGCATCATTATGTTTGCCTTAATATCTAGACTAATAAGATTATTGTACATTTCATAAGAGTACATGCCCTCCCCTGGCTTTTTAAGTGCACTGTATATGAATGTGTTTTTTTTCATCACAGTATGTGACCAAAGCTTCCATTTATTCAGATGGAGGAATGCTGACATTAATAGTAAAAATTATGATAAAATGACAATGGACATGACAAAAATAAATAACACTGTTTGCCGTATGTGATATAATTTATTTGAATGCAAGTGAAAAAATACAGCTAGCCTGGTACATTGTTCATGAAAATAAGACAGACAGACAGTTCCCATGTAATTTTTGTATCCCAGAAAAACAGAATTGCCTGATATCTTGACTTTTGTAGGAGCTGTTTTTTTTTTTTTTTGCTGAGGCACTGCACGGAGTACCCTATGGGACTTTTATTTTGAAGCTTGACGTTTAAAAGCGTAACCTGGAAGCTTGATGTGCTGCTGTTACGGAATACTGCAGCTTCACAGAGGGTCGTTTTTTGTGATTTTTTCTTTATAAAATATGAACAGAAAAGAAGAATATGATTCCTACGAGATTGAGGAACCAAGTGATGAAGAGAGAGCAGTCAGGTAACTGATCATGAGGCGAAGAAGCGTGTATTGGATACTGTAAACAGAAGCAATTATCTCTACACTCCTTTAAAACCAGCAGATCATTTAAAAAGATCAGTCCACACTATAGTTTGGACCCAGTAAAGGGCTTAATCTTAATACTTAGTGAGACCAAGACATTTTGTACAAAGCCCTGCTTTTAGCTTTGTGGACACAATTTTGGGGAATAACCTCTTTATTCTAGAATGGCTGTGCCCCAGTTATACAAAGCAAGGCCCAAAAAGTTGGTACGATGCGTTAGGTGTGAAAGAACAACTGGCCCCCACAGAGCCTGATCATAACCCCAACCAACATATTTGGGATGAACTGTAACATTTTTTGACCCGGCGTTCTCGTCCAAAGTCAGTTGGTGACCTCTAGTAGCAGAGGTATCCGGGCAGGTTGAACCAAATACTGGGGAGGATATTAACTTTCTGGACCTGAACTACCCAACTCCCTTCCCTATTAACAACAATTAATAAATAGGTTTTCAAAAACTTTTGAACTTAGTGTAATTTTATAGTAAAACTCAAGCCTGTGGACGGAGCTTCTGAAGGCAGAATCCCAACAATATGAATTTATGTTCAGTATTGTAGTATGTTTACATTGGTGATTCTATCTGACTTGATTCTGTAATCTCAGAAAACATCAATGTGCTATTGTTTGTATTGTTTGCCCTTTAGCTCAGAAGATGAGCTCGACATTCTTCTTAACGGAACTGTAGCTCAGAAGAAGAAGCTCATCCGAGAATACTTGACTGGGGAAAGTGAATCATCTAGTGAGGATGAGTTTGAGAAAGAGATGGAGGCAGAGCTGAGTAACACTATTAAATCCATGGAGGGCACCTGGACCTTTTCATCAAGTCAAGGTTATGATTACAAAACTCATTATAAAAAGTGTGTGAAATGAACAGTGAAATGTTTTCTCTGCATTTAACCCTTTCCCCAAGTAAAGCTGGGGCTGCCACCAATGAGGCGCCTGGGGAGCAGGGGAAAGTACCAAGTTCAAGGGTACCTTAGCGGTGGTACAAGCAGTTGGGACAGTAGCAGTTTTGAAGCCAAAGGCAGATTAAGGGTCCCCATATGCAAACAAACAGAAGTTCACTTCATTAGATTTTGCACAAGAACAGATAAATGTCCCAGAACTATGTCATTTCATCTGTGAAGAGGAATATTTTTAAATTGTAAACACGAATACAAAAATCCTTGTGAAATTTTTCATTTTAGCATGAAACTTAAAAGATTGCTTTGTCATCAACAGCTACACAAATGCACATCGTGAGATGAGACATGCACCCTACATTAGGATATAACAAAGTACAATGCAACAACAAAGCAACAATGGCAAAAATAACACTAAAAACAGTGCAAGTTTACATGTTACCGGCACATGTAGATAACAAAACAGATAAACACCAATGGTAAGACAGCTGGTAGCTGAGCAGCTGGTAGCCTAGGGTTAGGTGTTCGTCCTGAAATTAGGAAGTCATGGGTTCGATTCCCAAGAATGCTAAGCACCTCTGAGTTACCCTGAGCAAGGTACTGTCTCCACACACTGCTCCCCGTGTGCTGCGTTCCTGGCTGCTCATTTCTTCACTAAATGCAGAGGAAAACTTTCAGCTGTTCATAATTTGCACTGTAGTGTGGGTCCCAAGGAGAAGCCACTGTGCATATGTCAGCTCACACTGCCGTCTGGTCAGCTACAACAAACATATTTTCATGTTTGACATTAATAACATAAATATTGGTGAATGAGTATTGTTCTTTATGAAATTTCTCTTGGATATTTTGACAACACAAGTGTGTTCTTTCTGTTGTAGGTGAGACCTCACAGAGTGGAGGCAATGCTGCAACACAAAACATGGCAAGAACACATCCTCAGCAGTACGACAGCATATATTTTGACTCTGATTCAGATGAAGACTGCCCAGCTGGTAAGGACGCCAGAAATGATAGGGGGGTTCAGCAGTGCTATGTGTGGCTCTTTGCTCACGTTTTTTCTACTTGGTGGTGCTCTTTAGGTGCTTCCCAGAATCAAAGAAAAAAGCAACGTGTTATACCTACAAACGATGAGCTATTATATGACCCAGATGAAGATGATCGGGATCAGGCATGGGTAGATGCCAAGAGAAAAATGTAAGTCGTGCTCAAGTTTACTTTCTTACAAATTAGTACTGTATTCTAACTCCACCTACACTGACAAAGCATATTAATTGGCATTTGATTTCTGGCTATGCTGTTCGATGGCTGTAGGTACAGAAGCCACAGAAGAGCCACAACATCTGCGGACAAGCAAAATAAATCTCGTCCTCTCCCAAGCAGTGATGCTGTTCTTAACTGTCCAGCATGTATGACCACACTGTGTCTGGACTGTCAGAGGTAAGGGCACAATTGCGTCAGGACACCAACTACTGGCCACGTTTGTCAGCTGCTACACAATGTTTATCTTATTGCCACTGTCATTTAACTTTTTTCAAAAGCTCCAACTGTGCTTTACATAGTGTAACTGTCTCATTGTCATTTAAATTATATTACCATGTATTTGAAGTTGCATATACAGTAACCCTCCAGTTTTACACGGATCAGGAGTCACAGAATCAGTCTTAAGCAGATTTTCTTAACCCGTTTAGTCATTACGAAAAATATAATTTACTCATTGTGTAACATAAATATTAAAGTAAATTCAACTACGTTTCCGTTTAAAATACAATTGTATAAATAACACAAAAAGTGCGTCTTGGGCTGTTGGAAAACCACTGTCCTCAGAGGTTGGAGGTTTGAAATTAGAACGTTAGTGGAGCATCTTGAGTTTTTCTGGGTTTTTTTTTTTGTTTGTTTTGTTCTTCTCAAAGACATGTATTTATATTACTGTGAATTAAATTAAGAGGCTGTTGAGCTCAGTCTCTGTCCAGTGTCTGCTTTAACCAGTAAGTCACAACAATAAGAATCCTCCTGAAGCCCCCGAATATGACGGGACCCCCGGTGAACATTAAACTATAGAACTGTAAAAAATATTGGTGATTACCCATAAATTTTATTGTACTTTTTTTACTAAAACGTTCAGTTAAATTATTCCTGTTTTTTGCCCTGTTATACCAAAGAAAATGGCAGCGAATACCAAAGAAAATGCCCGTGCATTAATTAAATGTGGTAGATGGCAGTTCAGTATACACTGTCCAGCACGCGTACGGGTTTACCTTTTATATTTATATAGGTTTTTATAAGGTTAATGTATGTAAAGAGTTTTAAATTAAATGAAAGTGTTTCAGATTCAGTCATTCTTTCTTAGAATCAAATTCATAATTGCTGGGAAATTACGTTTAATTGTATCTGTATTTACATTCTAGCACAGGGGTGTCCGAATCCGGTCCTGGAGGGCCATGGTCCAGCACGTTTTGTTGATTTCCCTCCTCAGAAACACCTGGTTCAACTTGCCAGTTAATTGTCAGGTTTACTGAATGTGTTCGAGGAGGACT
>JBBMFX010000001.1:28695246-28709837 GCA_037832545.1 Rhabdalestes septentrionalis
GATTATATTGTATTAAATTGATTAAATTGTATTTATAATTTGGCATCCCGATCTCAGAACCCCCCCACTTTTTGAAAGCTTGATTCGCCCCCGATCCCAAAGGTGTTGTATGGAGTTGAGGTCTGGGCTCTGTGTGGGCAGTCAAGTTCTTCCTCACCAAGCTCAGCCAACAACATCTTCATGGAACCTGCTTTGTGCACTTGGATACAGTCACACTAGAATTGAAAAGGTTATTCCCCAAAATTTGCTCACAAAGTTGGAAGCATGCCATTGTCCAAAATGTATTTAAGATTAAGAACACCACTGAAATTAGGTCTATGGGCTATACAAACATGTTCATGAATTTCTTTGCCCAAAATCACTCTCACATAGAGTTATCACCAGCTTTATTCCTCACAGAATCAGGCCCTATATCCGAATGAGCCGTTTGAACGGAGGGTCCGGTGGGACGTCACACAATTGCATAGAAACACCCCTCATCTGTCGAGACCCCACCCACTACATTGGCTGAAGATCTGCCATTAGTTTTTCTAGTTGTACAAGCATGGATATGGCTACAGGCAAATGCAGGTCACTTATGAAGTATTGTGTTGTTGGCTACAGAGAACAGCACATCCCTACTCTTTCTCCCAGACAAATAAACCCCAAAAACTAGATGGCTCCATTTCTTTTTCAGTTTCGTTCCACTTTAAAAAGTTCCACCTTAAGTTTTTAAGGTGGAACGGAATATTTCAATAAGGAGCTGTGAATAATGAGCTAACTTCAGCATTGAGGGAGTATCTGTACCTACTGTCCATTGCAAGTCAGCAGATGAGGGAAAGGCAAGTACGTTCATATAATGACTTTTGTGTTTCTATCGCAGTTAAGTTTCGTTTCGTAGGCATGGGGCGGGTGGGCGTGGTCAGCAACAGCTTATTTGCATGAAAGGGACACAGCCCTGACACAGCTTGTTTTGAAGGGACTGAAACTGTCAATAAGAAACTGGAGAAATCTCTTTCTCTGAGAGCGATTTTGTGAACAGAACTCTATGAACATGTTTTGTATAGGCCATAGACCTATTATAAAAAGTGAGTTTTGCATAATATGTCCCCTTTAAAAACTAATAACCAGCATCAGAACCAGCATACCAATTTGCATATATCACTGCAGAACCTCAAACTACTTTTATTTTAACAACACACAGAAGATTGTTAAACTGTTGTTTAAAATTATCATTATTTTTCAGCAGGTAAATTTAAACAATCCTCAAATTTGGGAGCTGCTACAATTCTCGATATTATCTGCAATTCCTGATTGAAGCACTAGATGTCGCTCCTGACACACGGTAGATGTCGGCCTGAACGAAATGTTTGGAAAAGCGTCTAGTCCGTATTACAATAAAAAGGTATTTTGGTTTAGGGGTTTTGTGCTCTTTTGACAACCTTGATAATCCTGACTGCTCTATGAATTCAAGAGTGCTTAATCCACAGTTGATCTAACATATGCAGTTCTAAGAAGATTTACTGTTATTAGAATGGATAAAAAAACATAGAGATATAGGCTGTCATAACATGGGACTTTAAATAAGCTTTCAAAGACTTAAAACAGTTATTTTTCTCTTCCTAAATATAAATACCCATGTCCATCTTTTTTATTACTGCAAAGTAGATATATAAATCATTTTGCTGTGATAGGGATGCACAACACCAGGGCATAAAAATGATTAGCAACAAGTATATGTTTCAATTTGACGGAGATTTTGAACTAATATCAAATCAGTGTTGGTGGGTCAGTATTTTGAAATGTCGGTATTCAATTTACTCCACAATGCAAGACCAGGTAGATTCATCCTAGATTTCAACATTTCATGAAGGCCGGTGTGTCAACTATACAAACGTACTATATGTACATGAATATAGGCCCAGAGTTCCTATATCACTGCATTCCTAATATTCAACAGTAATAGTGCAAATTCTACAATAAAATAATATTTAGGGCAAAAAAGCTTATTAAATGTATTACAATGCACCATACATTCCTTTTATGTTTCTTAACTTTAGTTGTATCAGGTGTGTGGAAAGCAGTGGATAAACTAAAATGTGCAGGACAGGGATCTAATCAGCTCATTAACAACCCTCATCCTAATTGAGTGCACTGAAGAACAGAATTTAGAGTGCAGCGGGGTTTCTGTTTGCCAGATTGCCAGATTTTCAGAAAGAGAATTGTAATTAATGTAGGGTTATATATAAGATTTAATATATAAAGGTGCAAGAGTTATAAGCGCTGTCTATGGATGAGAGCGTACGCTCCACTCTCATGCATACTGCAGGTGCTGCGTACCTGTAGATGACCACATATGTAATGAGCTGCTATATAAACGCACACAATGATTCCCAATAAGGACAGTATGGGGAGATGGACAGCTCATGGTCATTAGGGAGGTTTCAGGTCTAGGCTTTTTTTCCCTGCCTCCCTCTCCTGTGATCTATCATTCATGGCCTTCATTTAAAATTGCGTGAAATATTTAAAGTTGGCTTGAGTTTTTTTCTGGGCTTTGGCTGTGACCTCCCCTCAGCGCCTGCGGTCAGGGGGGAGTGAGAGAGGGAGCTGAGGAGACGGACACGGAAGAAGGTAGAGAGGACTGAGAGAGAAAGAGAGGAGAGTGTGAGTGAAAGGGAGAAACAATGGCAGATATCCACAGCTTTGAAAGGCACGACTTGATGTTCAAAGCAGCGCAACAGCAACAGTGTTGTTCAGGCACCCAGCTGATGCTGAAATCAATCATTTGAACAACAGCAACATTGTGAATGGTCTGTGAGATTCAGTCTCTTAGAGGAACCTCTCAGTAGATCGGTGAACAAATTCTAAAATAAAACACTTTTGAAATGAGTGATTTTTTCCCCGTTTATTCAGCTTTGCCGTTGGAGTTACAGTGAGATCAGTATGGCAAATGACATGGATAGCACAGTCTAGATTACCCGCTAATTGAAAAACCCTATGAGGATATTGCGAGGTATGATAGAGCATCAAATATACCCGTGAGCTCCTGTTCAATGAAAAAAAAAAAAGAGAAATGCACTCAACCACCACTAAACATCATGTCTGACACAGAGAGCCAGGCATATGAGTGCGCTAGATTGCCACAGACCCAAAAAAAGAAGAGGAAGCAGTCGGGTGTGTGGAAGCACTTGGACTGCATGCTCTGTGCGTGCGTGCGTGTGTGTATGCAGTATGAATGCATCAGGATGAGAGAGAGAGAGAGAGAGAAAGACTCTGGTCTCGTCGGCTCCCTCCTGAGTTTTAAAACCAACAATGACACCAACGAAAGACATATTGACTGCCTATCTGAAAATAAGTCCTGAAAAAAACCCAACACAACAAACGGGAAATAAAAAAGGATAGAAATAAAGTCACTGATGCGTGGCATTTGCTTGGAATGAACTGAATGGAAAATAAATGATGCCAGATAGTAACAAATCCAAGAGAAGTTTATTATGAATATGGCACCTGTAAGATGGTAAAAAACTGTGTTACATAAAGACAACCATGTATGACATGTTTGCTTAAACTGATGAAAACCTACAAAAGTATAAAATAACCCTGTTGTAAAATGAAGTATGTACATTTCAGAATTGCAGCATTATTCATGATAAATGAAAAAAAAAAAGATGTATTCCAAAAAATAAGCCAGGCACTCAGTTAGCTTCAGTTAGTTGTTTCTTTTTTTTTGGATAAAAAAAACCAAAACAAATAAAATAAAATAAAAATAAAAATGTACCATAGTTTTCTCGTTTTAATATTTTAATTTGTTTGTATTTAGAATTTATAACACTGTTAACATTGATACTAAGAGAATCCCTTTCTCCCGTATTTCATCTACTTGGCACCAAGTTCCTCATAAAAGAATCTGTATAATTGTACAAGAAATAGTTAAAAACACAGACACAGTTTTCACAGGTAATGAAGTGATTTTTCATATTGTAATTTTTAAACACTATTTATCTGACAGCAGCTGAGATTAGTTTTAGATTAAATCACCAGCAATCATTTTGACACAACACAGAAACATTGAGACAGCTCGCCCGGCTGTTCAGTTTGTAACATATGGGTGTATTTCCTGGTCCACAGTGTCTTTTTTTGAGCTGCCCCCACCCCAGCAAGACTTTGCACTGCACTATAGAAAACACTAAACTCTAGGTCCCCGCTGACCTCCAGAGGTGACGCCAAGCTCTCCTGCAACTGCTCCAACAGCAAGCCCCGCTATCATTTTTAAAAACATTGATATATCATGACCTGGGTTTGAGTAACAACACATCTGCACAGAAACCACAGATACAAGTTTCCTGATGTACGGGAGTAGCCCGATTCAGTAAAAAGACAAAAGGCTCCCCCTTTCCTTTGCTGGACAGACTAAAAAACATTGAACGCCGACAAAGCTGCTGGACCAAAGAAAATCAAGTAAACCAAACAATCAACTTAGTAAACATGCATTTCCAAAACACCTATAAAAATAGATTTTATAGTGCGAAATTTTTTTCTTTTCATCTCCTTAGAAATCTTTAAAATTGTATATTGTCCTGAAATACTACCACAATCTTTTTTTTTTTTTTAATTTTCCTGTGAGTTGCAGGGTCCTTGAAGTCAACAGGTTTGGTGGAAACCAATGAAATACACCCAATGCACACAAGAAGCACAAGGGACTCTGGGAGTGGTTCACAACTTCGGCCTTTGAGGTACCAGTTTAGACGTTAGGTCTAAATGCTACTTCAGTTTTTATCCTCATCAGTTTGGAGCTGGAAACGGCAGTCCCAGAATTCCTCAGTGACAAAAAAATGGCTCCTTAAACCTTTGAGCTAGTTAAGAGTCTTTTATCTCTGAGAGAAAGAGAGAGGTCTGTAGACTACACGACAGCAAAGCAATAGCAGGAACAGAAAAGTAATACAGACAAAAGGAAGCAGCAAAAAGGTGACATTACATTGGAAGGCCACCACACAAAATCCACTAACCTCCACTGGTTCACTAAGACTGTAGGGGGGGGAGGAGAGGGAGAACTAGTGTTCCCCTGTCCAAGCCCACACTAGCACAGA
The DNA here is from genome assembly GCA_037832545.1 of Rhabdalestes septentrionalis. Taxonomy (NCBI): domain Eukaryota; kingdom Metazoa; phylum Chordata; class Actinopteri; order Characiformes; family Alestidae; genus Rhabdalestes; species Rhabdalestes septentrionalis. The sequence goes on from JBBMFX010000001.1 coordinate 28,700,313, forward strand.
GAGGACAAAGGACGAAACAGCTACATCAGCTCGGCATATACTGCATATAGTAACACACACTGAAATTGCTATGGAGACTGACAGCCAATGACACTTACACATTGTACACGTTTACGGTTATCACGCTTGGTAATAGATGACTTGATGGATGGCTGCCAAAAGATGAAGTGACAGTTTCTTCCTTTTTATTACTTTTCTTTCTTTTTTTTCAAACGACAATTCACAGTGTTTTAACACCAAACTGTGACAATTTTTTTGGCAACAGTGGAAAAAAAATTAGGAATGTGATTTTTAAAAACACATTTTTTTGATTGAAAATGCATGTCCATATTACAATCTCCTTGATATGTGGTTTCCAGAGTTCATGAAGGATGTAGGGAAACATTCTGGGAGACTGATGGTAAAAGGTACTAGGCTTCCAACGCTTGAGGGAGAGGAAGAAAAAACTCTGAACCAACAGTTAGAGTTTCACATTCATCTTCAAGTTCATGATGCAAAAAATTAGCCTCAGTTAAACTGAGAGGAGTGATTCGCTTAAGAAGTACAAACAAAATCAGCCTGCACCTAATCTCTTTCCAGACTCAATTAGATTGAGCCGCTGCCAGACCCTTCTCTGCTCTCTGTGGGGGGTGAACGCAAGAAAAATAAACTTGTCTGTTATAGGTTTGACTTTTCAGTAGAAAATCTTTCTTGCCCTCATTTGTGCTGAGCTCTGGAACAGTACCTACATCAGCCAGCTGAGTGAGGGTTAGTTGATGTTAGCACCATGGAACTGCAAAAAGAAAATGGAACTGGAGAAATCTCACACTGACCTGTTCCAAAGTCCTGGGAGTTTAAAGTAACATTCTGTTCACAGGTCAATAACCGGCTAAAATTGCTTTTTTTAAAATGCATGGTTCGTAAGTTAAATCAGAGCTATAAAAACGAAGAAAAGCATTATCTCTAAAATACTATTCCCTCGTTAAGAAAGAACCCTAAACCCTTTCAACTACATCAAACAGGGTAACATCCTTTTGTCTGTGTCAACCTTGATCAAATCAAGATAGTGATAATAACAAGAACAGCTTCTTCCATGTCAATCTCCTCTCTGAATTGCCCTTAAATACACAAGATATCCTGGTAAGGATGTAACATGAAGTCAAAAAGTACACATTTTTTCACCACAGAGAAACCACACACCCCAGCTTAGTGAGTTCTCTGTGGCTCAAAGGAACTCTCTGAAATAGGTACGAGTCTGTTTAGTTTGTTTAGAGAAAATGTCATTGACAACTAGAGGAAAGAGGAAGAGGAGGAAGAGGATGCAGAAGGAACAGAAAGACAGAAAGACACAGGAAGAAACAAAAGTTTTGTTTCAATTACACAAGCGCGATTGCTTGAAATTCAAAGTGCTAGAACATTTCATTTTCCCCCCTTCGCGAAACACAGTCTTATGCCTCTAAAAGAGTCTTTTTGAACACAGTTGAACACAGTAATATGGTCTTGGAGTTTTGCATTCAGTCTTCTTTGCGCTCCAGAGTCTGCGTGGTGTGGATGCCGTTGCTGTAGACAGGGAAGGGCAGCGTGGAGAAGAGTCCTTCAGCTGTGGTGAAGACATTGGCTGCGGGCATCTGCGCGAGTCCCGCCCCGCTGACTGCACCCCCAAATGGCCCAGACATGTTAAGCCGATGGACGTGGTGGTACAGCATCTCCATTGGCGTCTTGGGATCGATTCCAAAGCTGGGCCCATTGACGTCCACGAAGTTGACGGCTGCTGCGGCGTGGGCATTGGGCAGCAGGTTGCCCTGCATGGCCAGAGTGACGTCGGCTGGTGCGTAGCGGATGGTGCCTGTGGTGTAGACGCGTGGGGCGGCCGCTGTGCTGGTGGCTGTGACCCGATGCACCAAGGGAAGCACCATGTTCCCGGCCTGCTGCAGCCGCTGCAGGGCCTCCAGGTCACTGCTGTAGAGCAGGGATCCCTGTGAGGTGGGCGTGCCCTGCTGCTTGTCCCGTGGAGAGGCTGAGAGAGGTGGGGAAAGGGGGTCGGAGGCTGCCGTGTTGGAAGGGGGTGGAGCCAGGTTTGCAGAAACTGAGCTGGGAACTGAAGTGGGGGCGCTATTGCTGTTGTTGTTACTACTACCGTTACTGCTGTTGGTGAAGTTGGGCTTCCTACTGCCCGCTCCACCTTCAGTGCCAGGTGGGGTGAGGACCGAGTCTGGGATGGTCACCTGCAGGCTGGTATGCTGTGGGGATGGAAAAGCTTCGTGGGCGGCCGGGGGCTTGGTCATGCTGTACGGTGACTCATTGCGGGAGATCTCACGGTTGGGTGGGTAGTTCCAGATGCTGCTGTCGTTGTCGAAGTTGATGGGTTCAGCCATTTCTGTCTTGATCTTGAGGACAGAAGCAGTGGCAGGGGAGGGTGGCGGTAAAAGAGGGGGCTGCTCTCCCAAAGCAGGGTCCAAGTTACTGGGACTTGGGGTGGTGGCGGTTGGGGGAGAAAGTCGTAGACGTTGGCGACTTCCCTCCCACTTTTGCTGCTTTTTTCTCCTCTTCTTCCTTCTCTGGTGTTTGCTCAGTGCTGGGCCGATTAGTCCCCCACCGCTGTTGCAGTCTTTCATGCCTACCTCATCTACATCCTCCTCTTCCTCATCTTCATCCTCTTCCTCCTCAGAGGAGGATGATGGCGAGTCCTGGAGCTCTCCCCCCTCTCCATCACCGTAGCGCTCCACTTTGATGCGCAGGCCACCGAGCTGGGACAGCCGCCCCTCCTTGCGCTCGGGCTCACAGTCGGACGGCTCCAGGCTGTCCTCGCTGTCCTGGCTCTCCGGGTTACTGGAGCTGTCGCCCTCCTCCTGCCGTCTCATCTCCTGCTCCGATGGTCGACCCGCATGCTTCTTGCTGTCTGACTCTGGGTCCTCACTGTGCTCTGAAGACTGATTCCCCTTCCCGTCTGACTTGGAGTTTTCATTGTCTTCTGGAAAAGAAGGAGAGAGGGAGTGAGGTGTTGAGGAATCATAAATAACAAGAGAATTAACTGTGTCCAAATTTTTTTTTCTTCAAATAAACTGCATTTAGGATCTGTTTAACAGTATACCACAATACTTAACCTTTCATGAGTTAAACTTTTTTTCTGCTGTGCAAGTCAAATGAAATTAGGCTATTATTATTTATTATTATGATTTATCATATTTAATTGCATAATGATATATGCCTTGACCTAAATGTACCTTTTCAATTTACATTCTGTGCTGATTTTTCTACTTTGTTTTTATGCTGAGAAATGACAAACATGTTGAAATTACAAGAGGAATTGTGTATTATGTAGTAAAACCTAAGCAAATTTAGATTATTAAAAGTATCTTCTCTATTTATGGGCACAAACGTGGTATAGACTGAATGTCAGGAACTGACACTTATTGTTTCAAATAGTTATGAATGAGAAATATTAAATATTTACTAACCTCTGAGGATTAAACAGCCACACTTAAGTATAATTTTATAAATAGAAGACTACACTATAATTTCTGAATCAGTCGATTGTTATTGAAAGCATGCCAATATTGTCACTGTCACAGGAGGATTATTTGTTCCCTAAAGTAATAGTTCTTTTGTCTCCATATGGCTTTTATAATGGAACAAATATAGGCCCAATTTTTTGCTCACATGAGGATTAAGAGAAATGTGTAATAAGAAATTATAAGAAACAGAAACAGAGAGAAGAGCGAAGGGGGGGGAGAAATGGTGTAGTCCAGCTGCAGCTGGCACAGATTGTAACCTTTGTGATGAAGGCTGGCAAAGGGCTGACCATGCAGAGGTTTCTGGGGACAGCGCCCTGGCAGCCTCCCAAGTCTGTCAATCAGCCTCATCCTCTTACTGCCCCCAGACCATTTCTGGAATCGCACTCAATCTTCTGCTGCATTGCATAATTAATATCTCCAAATGACTGCCCAGACTTAATTGTCTGTTTTAACCAGGTTTAGCAGGATTTCATGTTTCTATGTCTTCCAGGGCAGCAGAGAGGATTGTGGGAAATGATCAAGCCTATAAGGGCATAAACTGTGGCTGATGAATTTGCTTCTTGAGCCAGATTGAACAGAAATGTTCAACTATATTTGTGTCTGAAATTATTATACAATAGTCTGTGTTTGGCACTATACTCATTAACACTGGACAGAGATGTGTGCAAATTTGATTTGACCACAATTGATAAATCAGCAGTGTGGACACAAGCAATTGCGCTTTAGTCGCTTATTTGTGAATCATTTGCCCAGGTTCATGTTCATATAAATATTATTTATATGAAACACACCCTAAGTCAAACAGGTGTTAACCAATAAAAGCATTTCGTTTCAGGAGGTCCATGAGGCATCAGTTGTCCTTGATGAAATAATCAGTCCTGTGACAGAATACTCATTTATGTGTAAGAGCAGAAATAGGGTCTTTTCCTCTCTCTCTCAATCTAATATGATTACATGCCTGATTCTCAGCCATTTGTCTGTTTATACTCACCACTCTGTAAAAGGACTAATATGAAAATAAATATTCAGGTCTGCAAAATTCAGTTCATATTGTCAAATTACATATTGCTTTCATCCAATAAGATTTCTGTATATGCAACTATATTGCCATTGATATTTTATATTTTTATGGTTAATATTGTTATTGTTGATAAAATGCTTACTGAAAATACTGACATTGATATACATTTTGGTGCTTCAACAGCAAAATCAGGTTGTCAAATTTGCTTACATTACAGATTCTGACCAGGGCTGAAATGCCAGAAATAAAACAGAAGTGGAAAATGAATAATATCTGCAGATGAATCTAAAGATGCCAAAGAGGAATTATGTCAGTAAAGTACTAATTTGTGCATGCACATTTTTCACTGTAGACAATTGGGATAAATAAGTGACACTGTGTTTTGACATTTGTATTCACATGATCCTGATACTGTACCAGAGTTATCCTTAGAGTCGGACTCTGAGTCGGACGTTTCTGATGACTCTGAGGCTTTCTCTGGCAGGTTCGGAAGCTGTGCAATGTCCATAGGCGTGTCTTTGTATTCCGGATTACTGATCATAGAAAAAAGAAAAAGACAGGAACTGATGAGATGGCTAAGTCATTCACAGGGCCAAAAGAGAGCTGTTTCCAACAGCCTGTGGAAAAGAACACGAAGTAGCCTCCACTATACTCACTACCCCTGAACATCTCAAACATCCTGATTGATCCAGTGCTCCCTAAAGCCCACACCTCTCTAATGATCTCAGGCTAAGGCTCTGCTCAGGCTCACAGTGGGAGAGGAAATTAAACGGAGGCTTACAGAGATCTATCTATTTGGCCGTTGCACTCTTGCAATCACAAATGAGAAATCCTCTACCTTTCTGATGGGTACTGCAAAAGCAAGCGTCAAAGTCATTTGGGATTACATTTAACTGAAGGAGTATTGTTTACCTAAGCACGTAGTTAACCCAGATAATGTTCTTCTCGTTGGCATTCTTGGCATTGATGGCAATGGTGGCACTAGACTGGATCCAGATGTAGCCTCCATTCTTCTGGATCCAGCGGTAGTATTTGGTCACACATTGGCCCTTGTTTATCACTACACAGAAAGGAGGAACAAGAAATATTATTACATTATTACATGGCTGCAGATTAACAATGTTTCTGTTACTTTCTCAGCAATTACATTTGGTGACATCTCATGTAAAATTAGTTATACTGCAAATGATAACAGATAATACTCAATCTCATTTCAGAACATTAAGGTAGGCTTATCTGTTACTCTCAGTTGCACAGCAGAGCTGTGGAGAAACATGCAGTACCCAAATTAGCCCACCAGAGTGTGCTGTGACTGCTTGCAGTGACTCCTATGCTATGTCCTTGTCTGAAGCTGCTCAAGTAAAGACACTGTGGCGGTCGGCGGCAATAAATTTGACCAAATTAAGCACTAAATGGTTATCTCAACCAATATGTATTTGCATTAATCATTTCTCTGTAAAGCCAAAATGGTCAGAATTAGAACGAAGTTGTAAATTTATATTCTTAGTTTAATTACTCTCACAAATATTGCTTTCCATGAAAAAGAGTTCCTTGAGGAAAATGATTTATACAAAAAGAAGACCACTAATTAAAACTATTAGGGACTAATAACATTGTTTAATAAGCCATCCCAAGGCGATAATAATTGACTTTCGCTCATTGCCCACTCTCTTTGCCAGTAAATGTGATACTAACAAATAACTGTGGAAAATTGAGACAAAATATGTTGTTTTTCTGAGTTGCTCACCACACCCGGTGGGCATACCCTTGCTCTAACCTTCACAGTTTCCACACTATACACACAGTGGTATAGAATACTGAATGCCTAAGGAGAAATCTCAATGGAGTAAAACTAAAACCAGTACTACATTTTAAGCAGCAAAACTGTAATCACAAATGAAAATGAGTTAAACGTTTAATTAGAGAGATTAACCTTAGGTACATCGTAGGGTCTTTGAAGCTGCTTATAGAAAAGTTTAAAAACTGGTAAAAAAAACAAAAACAAAATGTAAATTCTGGACTGAGACCAATTATCTTTAGATATCAAGATTCTGGTTGGAGCTAATGTGTAAGGAATAATTGTAAACTAGCAAGGCACTAGTCATGACACTTTATGGTGTCAAATGCTAGTCCTCCTCTCTTTTAGTGTGTTTCAGTGTTCCATTTAAAACTGACTCCGTACAGATTCCAGACCCATTCTCTGCTTGTTTTTAACCTAATGAGCTAGGCTCATCTGCATTGCCATCAATACACTGCACCCCGGCTCTGCCTAGCGCCACTGTTGTGCAGGTGAGCCTTATTTTTTAACCCCTTTCACTTACACTGCCATTAAATCAATCAGAACCTGCTTGCGCTATTGATTTAGTGGTAATGAAGCCGCCCCTTGCGCTCTCTCTTTCTCTCTCTCTTGCTCTCTTTTTCCGTGCCGGAGTCATCAGCAGCCTTTGGAGGCATTAAAAGGAATACGGCATCTTTAATCTGGCTGCTCACTCCTGAAGCCTCGGGCTAGCCTGCAGGATGAGCTCTCACTCTCTCTCTCCACCTCTCCCCCTCTCTCTCTCCTCTCCCTCTCTCTACACCGGGCCTCTGTCCTTCAGTTCCGTTTAATCACTTGGATCCCTTCCATAATAGCAGCTACCTTTCAGATACCCTTTACCCAACGTGTCCCCCACTTGCGGCAGGAGAAGTAGAGGGAGTCACCGTCATATAAAAGTAAGTAATTTACACCCGTGAAATTGCTTTATGGAAAAGTCCTTGCAGTCCATTGGGGTATTATCGTAAAGACAAGCCTTTTATGAATGAGAGAGAAGGCCTGGGAAAAGGAATCGTGGCTGGAAACAGAGATCCTTTTACTGGACTGGGCGGAGGGGCGGACAGTGCTGTAATGTTTTGTATTGTTTAGTGTCTTGCTGTGAAAGGCCCTTGGAGTGACCTCACTCCTAGAGAAATGACTATATAAGACCATGTCCTTAAAGAACAGCTGGACATTATGAGTCAGAGAGTAAATGACCATGTCATCATTAGGGCTGGATATTGGATATTGGTCAAAATGTTTTTATTCCAATACTGAAATTGTGAAATAGTGATCCCTGTATTTTTGTTCTTTTTTTTACATCCTTAACATTACATTTGAATACATATGCAAACAGTTTTAAATCACTTGGTTAATGAGAGCACTAGGAACAGTATCAAAAGTCTACATGACCTTACACTGTAGTTGTAGCCAAGATGACCACAGTGCATTTAGAGAAATACAGCTCTAATAACAATGCATGCTTGACTAACAAGAAAGCTTCTCCAAACACATTCTGCTCCCATACTTGTCTTTTAAATACAGAACACATTTTAATGCCAAGTGCAAACTGGTCCAGTCGTGCTGATAAGTTTGACTTAGGTGATAAAAGGTACACAATGGCATTAAACCAATTTGGGCAGTACAATAAAAGCATTGAATTTGAATACCCAACTAGTGGTCATCATTTTGTTTTTGGACTGGACAAAGATCTTGAAATCAGCTACACTTAAGGACATACATTTTCACTCTAAAAAATAAGCATCAGAAGATTGACTGGGACTCCAAAGTGTCTAAATTGTTGATGACTGACACATAGTAGCAGGCCCCTCCCAATGTTTACACACAGCAGACTGCTTTTCTTTACATGTGTTAAAAATGTGATAATAAGGGAAACTGATATAAACTCAGCTGTGTGTAGCAGGTGTATGCCTGTGTGTGTGTGTGTGTGTGTGTGTGTGTGTGTGTGAAAGTTTTTTTTTCTGTGGGTTGCTGGAGTCTGTCTTTAAGCTCAATAAGCAGTGAAGGGAGTCTTTCATTAAAGTCAGTTTGAACTAGTCTACAGAGAGCAGCTCTATGAGTCTGCCTTCAGGCACACAGCTACACTCTCCTGGGGTTTCTCCACACTTTTCTGAGCCATCTTTTCCCACCCCCCTCTGTCTCTCTCTTGGCTGGTGAAAAATACACAGAGACACACACACACACACACACACACACACACACACACACACGAACTCCGGCCATTTACACAGTGCGTATGACGTGTAGCTGTGTAGCGGAACGTCTTTTGTTAATTTATGGCATGTTCCTCCTGTTCTGTGGCTGAGGTGAGGTCAGCTCTGTCACATTACATTTCTGCAGATAGGAAACATCTGCTCACATCAAACGCCTTTGAGAGTAGCTGCTGTTTGCAAACCCCTCCAAGCACATCTAGCCACTTTCAGTTTGTAATGGGAAGTCATGTAGAACAATCATGAAGAGTAGCACAGAAGGATGTAATACATTCAAACTGCGTGAAAGTGTTTTATCAATAAGGCCAGGGTAAGTTACATGTTATTAGCAACCTCTGGTGTAATTGGCAAGGTTGTAGATGTGGCAGATACAATTAAAGGTTATTAATTGCAATTAAGGATTTTTTTATTATTGTCGCAGGAAGATAGGTATACTTTGTCCAGAACATAGCTTCAGCTATCTTGGAAGACATGCACTTTAAGACACATTGGTGTTAGACAAGAAACAAAAACCAAAAGACGCCCAGACATGCTGAATAGCGGGGAACAATCAATTTGTGTAGAAGGTTTCTTGTTCAAAAGAAAAATCCACAAACATGTAGAAAATAGTAAAATGTGGATCATTACATAGTAGATTTAGTTACTGATTTCTAAATGCCCCAGCTTAAACATTTGTAAAGGTTGTGACAGACTGGGTTGAAAAAATGTTAGCAAGTTTTGGATTACATGGATGTTTTCAATTTTCGTTTTACAATTTTCTTACATGCATGCAGTTCTGTCTTTTAAACAAGGTTCATAGAACATGTCATGTTACCGATTGGACATGCAAACAATGTGAATCCACCTGCAGGCCGATGCTAGTCAGTCTGCTGTGTGTGTGTGTGTATGTGTGTAAGTGTGTGTTGCCCTGCTGAGGCAAGATAGGGCAGAAAGGTCAGCAGAGAGTGACACACTCTCTCATTTTCCTCACTCAAGCTGATCTGAGGG
>JBBMFX010000001.1:28710491-28735854 GCA_037832545.1 Rhabdalestes septentrionalis
CTCAAGCTGATCTGATGGCCTCGCGTGACCTGATGTCACTCTGTGATTGGCAATCAGCATAGCCACATCTGCACTGAGAATCTCTGCTGTTCCTTCAGTACACACATACACACACAGAGCATGATGAGCCTTTGATAGAACAGCGATGATGATGATTACTGCCATTAACACTGTCAAACTAAACAAAAATATTTGGTCGGGGTACAATGTATGCACATCTGACAACTCTCTTGACAGCACTTACAGAATACAGAATACAGAACACACTACTTTGGCCTTTCTTATTGCATGTTTGACTTGCTAATCAATATTTAAACATAAGATATCAGATTCCAGTGTTTAGGTTCTATCTTTTTAGACAAGTGTTTCAACCATTGTTATTATTTTGACTATGGTGGGAACGTTCTGATCACGATGGCAGCAGTTCAGTTTTAGCAGCAGGAAAACTGAACTAAAGATTTGCCTAATGGTTCTTTACAGAAACACTGATTGATTGAGCTTAAAGGTGAATAGGTCTGAGATGCATCCCATGCTTAAACTCTTTTAATCCTCACATTCAATGTGATGCGAATGTGTGCAGAAACAGTTCAGTACTTATTTGACTGTGTAAGCAGTCTTTTCCACTCTAAAATGTGAGGTACAAAGTGTTTCCCAAAGTGTTAATTTTGAGACAGGCCATTCCAAGCTCTTCCATGTTTTTGTTGATCGCTGCCATTCTAATGCATAATACAGGGTTACCCAGGGGAAGCTGGAGATTTGTATTGGGCCCCCACTCCCTACCCCACTCCACTCAACAACCCCCACCCCCCTGCTCTTACTCTCTCATCAGTGTAATCCAGGCCAGGGTTCCACTCCTCCTCCTTTCTCTCTGCTGGATTTCAAATCAAGGCCTAATGGACCCAATCTGGTGGCTTTTTAAGGTAAAAGGACAGTGCAATGCAGCAGTAATTGCACTCTAATTCAGTTGAACTTGCAATATCTAATCAGACAGCTCCAAATTCTACCAGCAGCCCCAAGGACACTCGTCCTCCTCCGCAAACACCTAATAAAGTGAGGGATTTATCCCCCCCGTGCCCGTGCCTCAGCCCTCGCTACTTAAATAATGGCAACCTGCCTGCTGCCGAGGCGAGCGTGCATTTACTGTATGAAACGCTACGCTGCTCTCAATGACGCTTTGAATTTCTGCCATTACCGTGGAGAGGAGAGGAGAGCGGAGAAAAAAGTGCCCTGCCAAAACACACTTAACAGATGATTTAGGATATTCAAAAAGCACGAATGCTCCTCCAGACGGTCAGCGTCCCTCCTGCCGAGAACGATGAAAGCAGAGCGCTCCAAAGGTTGAGGAGCCTTCAAAGTTTTCCTGCGGGGTATTTGCCAAGATGAATACTACATGGTGTAAAAGTGTGGTATATAGAGAAGTGCAGCTTAACCTAAGAGGAGTGCTGAGAGGCGTGCATACAGCACAGGATGGGCTCTTCAGCCCCGTTCAGTTCTGAGAGATCTGGTCTGATCTGTTTCTGAGGCTGAATGATAAAATCTAGATGAGGAATGTCATAAAGTGTGTGTCTAAATGTAATGATACAATTATTTCATTTGATAAATTCAGAATTTATGTTCTGTACATTCTGCGTCAATTAATTTGTTTTAATATCAAACAGGGCAAAAATAAGATTGTATGCACAACAATAACTTAAAAAAACTTAAAAGTAAATATGTGGCATTGAATTAAATATAAGATTCTCTTGAGATAATTTCTCTACATGTTTAAGTAAATTATAAGTGTGGAGTAATTAGACAAAATGTAAGAACAGGCATTTATAATGTACATGTCATGGGGGACCTAGGAGGATTACAAAAAAAAACTGTGATTGTAATTAATGTATACATATATGTGAATATAATAATGTATGCAGCCGATTGCAGCTGATTATTAAGTATGTAGAAATATATCCAGTTTAAACAATATTTAAATATTTAAATATTTAATATTTGAATACATGGAAAATGAAGACAGATTAAGATTACTACTGAAACGAACTGGGAGGTGGGAGAAGTGTTAGAATGAATGGTTGGTTGCAAACCTTGGTGTCAGTGCATCAATTAATTAAAAAATATATAATTCTTTAAAATGCTTTACCACATCTCCAGAATGCATAGCATTTTTTACACTGGTAGCACTGATAAACCTTTATTGTGATTACCTACTTACTGTAAGGCACTTTAAAACCCACTTTTGTGAACTGGAAACCATTTTAAATTACATGAAATTGGTGAGTAGTTGGATGCCTACCGAACAAGCTGTGTGCAATCTATACTTCAGATATGGAAATGTGTACTATTAAAGTGGAACCGGGGTTGATCGTTGAAGCTCAGTATATCGGGTCAGGGCTGCTTTCATTTGTTTAACTGAACAACAGCGATTAAATACTCACAGAGGAGATTAAACCTTAAATACCCTTAACCAAAGCTACATCATTAGCTTAACAAAGCAGATATTTATGATGAGATTGCTACCTGAAATCCACTTGTTTCCAATCATGATGCAGAAAAACGCATAATCTTGTGCAGCGAGTACAGATCTCCTATGTTGGAGACCAAATAATGGTGGAGATATGTAAATATCTCCATATAGTAATATGATCATGTCTTAAATTTCCCCCGATTTATTATATGGATGTTATTGCTCTCAACTCAATGAGATAATGATCTTTATATTGATTTTGTGAAATAAAGAAAGATATTCAAAGCAGACCATCAACTGTTTACTGATCACTTAATGTATACTCTGTTTATATCTAAACAGCAGGGGCTGGTGGGAAGAGAGCTTTTTATACTGGTGTTTTATAATAGCTGGACTTTAATAACCTTGCCATGAAAAAGCCAGTTATTTTAAAGCTTTCAGGCAATGGTGCCTTTGACCTGTGACTGTTGTGCTTCACTAGAGAATAAAACGACATTCATATTGGTTCTGTTCAAATACACTGAACACACCCCATTCTCAAAACAGTTGCATTAGAGTCGTCACAACCTGTAGGTACTCACAGTCTAAATGGCTATGCCGAATGCCTTCCACATCCTCTGCATGAATGAAGTGATAACATCTCTTGCCTATGATGTCCACAGGTGTCAGGTCCATGTAGTCACTAATTCTGTAAGAGAATAACAAGACATTTCACAGTGTATCTGTAGTGCTTTTATAACTGACATATAAATGGATCATATTAAAATAGGTATTGTGATCATTTCTCCAAATATCAGTGGTCTACACTTTCTGTCATAATTATATGGGTACAAATCTAGTTGAATAACGTAAAGTACACCTTTAAATGATGCATGGTTTTGTACGTGAACTGCAAGCGCAGCGGCACCTACATAAAGCTGGGCTGGTTATGAAAATGCTTGACTCCAAAAGAGAGGGTAAGATTGCTCTCAAGCCCTATGTTCAAAGAGCCTTTGCCATGATGATAACTTAGCAACAGACTTGGCCCAATGCCATTCTCTCATAAATATGTTAAGTGCAGGGGAGTGGTAAAAAATTCAGCAGACATCGGGGTGACTTTAATCCCAGAGACATAAATAAAACTAATAAAACTAATAAGATATTTCCTTTCAAGCCAGACCAAATTAAGATGTTCTCATTTTACAGAACAGAACTGGCTTCTCAGAGGTTTTAGAATCACAAAGGAAGTCTTTCTGGGCTGAGTTTCAAAAGAACAATAGACACTGCACCAGCGAATGTCAAGCACTGCACATGCAGGTGAAAATAATGTGTACAATATACAATGTCAAAGCATTTATTAAGAGATATTAAGCCATTTAAAGCAGATTAGCCGGCAGAATATTTTTTGCTCGTTTTATATTCATTTTAGAAGATATAAATATATATCCGCACATTTCTGAGGAAGAAGGAAGGAAGAATACCTATTCTCACAGTACACAATGTTTAGGTCCATGTTGACCCGTGTGACGAACATCTGGCAGTCGATGCGAACCTCGTTAATGGTGGGGGGAGGGAGAGCATGGGCAACCACCACCATCCCCATGATCTGAATGGGCACGTTACGATTGTGTGTAAGTGCCATTCTTATCCTCAGCCTGCCTGTGATGTGGATCACCTTGGAGAAGACAGAGTGGACAGAGTCAGAACAGAGCATTGTGGAACCTTTAGTTTTAACATTAAAAATGCGTGCTTTATTATCTGTAACCCGCAATTGTCAAAGACATGTATACTGGTCAAAGGCATGCATACTGTGCTTCATATTGATCTTTGATAAATCAGCATTACTATGTGTGTTAGTGTCCCCAATGTGCAATCTGGACAAAGACCAGCCTGCATCAACCCACCAAGTCTTAATTAATGTCCAGCTGAGACAATCGAAAAAATACACAGGCACGAAAAATTAAGAGACACAATGAGGACTACTAAATTCTGTATGAAATAATCAAAAGTGCAAAAAAGCAATGGTACTAATTACCTTTTCTCTAGCTTTAAAGTCTAACAAAGCTTTAAAGTCTTTGTAGCCTCATTTTGCCCAGAGGAGGAATTGACTAGATCGGCAACCCTGTACTTTTTTGGTTCCATCCATTTTAATCACCCAGGCAAACCCGGGGGGAAATGTTTTGTAGTTTTTGTAACTTCTGACACCAGCTTTTCACTGCTTCACCTCTGAGATGTTATTAGCATCATTCATAGAGACAGACTCGGCCCCTGAAGTCACTCAGTGCTGAGGCCGCAGGGACTCTTTGATGCTTTGTGCTCCTCCGCTGGGGGACAAGCAAACCCAAACCCTAGGACTGACTGCCACTAGGAGTGACTGCCACTTTAACTAAAAAGAGCCTCTCTCCCAAGCCTGGATTTGGAGCTGCGAGACTGCTTTAGCACTCACAGAAATCAAAGGCCTTTACAAATTAGGGGCCAATTAAAGGAGTTTCTAACTTTCTAGGATATGTGTTACAATCAATTACAATCAAAGTTGGAGAATTTTTAGAGATCTTTTAAAAAGAAAGGGCAATGAGAAAGAAGCTTGTGTGGTTGCTTTAATGAAATAGATGAATGTGTGTGAACTGGTAAATACATATTTAATAGATACATTTCAGAACTGGACAGATATGGAACGTTCTCTGTCATTTTAGGCCAGAGCTTGACATTAAAACTGTTCTATTGTGAACATAAAGTAAACATTGTTGAACATAAACAGAAACTATGAGCTACAAACCTCGAATTTATACACTATACTGGTAAGATCATCAAACTATGCATTGGATTGTGAAATACTATTAGTTTACTAATCATGATTTAAATTTAATAAATGAAATTTCAGAATTTCCAATCAGAAGTTAACATTTGAATTCCACTCTGAAAGTGTTTTACCAGGTTTTATTCTAAACCTCCAAGCTTGGAGGAATCTGTGAGATGGCATGTGTTTGAGAGAGATTTGGCAGCATGATAGCAGCATGTAGCTCATGTTCAACTGGTCTGTAGTTGTGTGCAGTCAGCGTGGATCAGACAGAGGTATTGGCAGGTACAGACACACTTGACACAGCTGTTGCCAGCCTTCAATAAGACATCACACTACAATGCCAGTGAAAGGAGATGTCTAATTACAGGCTGATATCAAACCAGCACACAGCTCCACATAAAGAGCACAGCAGTCCTGAGAGGCTGGCAGCCTGCGCCAAATATACGCTGCCACAAAAATTCTCACACACACACACACACACACACACACACACACACACACACACACACACACACACACACATACACACACCCTCAGCTACTCAGAAATGAGAGCCCAACCCCCTTCAATAAATAAACATTCAAATGTATTAAAAATATACAAAATGGAAATGATCCTTTCAGAAGCCCAAAGCTAGGGGCATCAAAAAGTTAGTTTGAAAATACAACTTTTGAAGTAATTGCCACAAAGCGAGTGTCGGTGGTGAATTGCTGCAGGAGTGCTCTTGGCAAGAACATCATAAGCCCTGGCAAAACATTAAATATGCTCAGGCTGCTAAATGCAAACTGACGCGGCAAGGGTTCACCACGGCTGCGGTGAGAGGCAGCCGCATAGCATATCTCAATTTAATACAAGCCAACATAACAAAGGGATCAATTTTTATAATTCATGGTTCAGCACACAATGCACTCTCCCTCTCCCTCTCTCTTGCTCTCTCTCTTTTGCTCTCTCTGCCCCTTTCTCTTTCCCCCTGCTGGTGAATATAGAAGAGGTATACATAAGAAATAAGATTCATCTGTTCCTAGGGATTCTCTGGAGTGCTTTTGAAATGTGATACAGCACAAATAATGACGGAGAGCTTTTACATGAGTGCATTAAATGAGATGGGGGGCCGAGATGTGCTGAAAAAAAGATGGGCTTAAGCTGGAGAAGAATTCTCTTTGATTTGACCTCCAGAGTGGAGAGAGGATATAAGCAGCCATGATGCGTAGCTGCACCTCGCCTCGCCGCCTATCACCAGCAAGCCGTATGCAAAATTCATACCTTTGTATTATGTAACAACACAAGTGTTGACTTAATTCAAAGTAAATGTAATAAGAGGTGTCCTTGTCTGGCCAGTAACATATGCATGTGTGCATGTGTGAATATTTATGCAATGGGATAGTCTAGCTCCCTTACTTCATGCTTATTTGCATCAAATCTGTGTCCAGGATGCTGGAGACAAAGCAGGGGGAAGAGCCCAGGATAAGACTGATGCTTTTCTGTCTTTCATTCATGCACCCCCATCCTGCTCAGACAGAGTCCCCACAAAATGCTGCCCTGGCATCAGTGGAAAATGCATATTGCCTACTATACTTTACTGTACCTTTACCTTTACCTGTTCTAGAGTGTATATGCTTGATTAACCTGGCAAAATATTTCAGGAGCGCAATATTTGATTACTTCTTTAACTTTTTTATTCTGTTTTCATTAAAAAAAAATTATTTTCCAGTTGTATTTAAAAAAAAAAAAAAATACTAGCTGCTCATTACACAGTGACACATTTCATGATGAAGGGGCCAATAGAAATGGTCCAAAAGGACTTTGACTAAAATCTTGTTCATACCACTCTACAACAGACACTCACTTATATACTGATTATACATCATGAAGTATCAAAGACACACAGTAAGGGCAAATCATGTAAAAATATGGCTATTTTCTTGACCTCAAAACAGAGATAAGGGAGTGAAAGCACACTTTTTGAAAGTGCATATTAAATTGTGGCACATATTGCAAAATATTGCACATTTGTGATGATAAATTGCTCAAAAAGACTGAAAATGAAAACATTGGCATATTAATATTAAGCACACCTTTTTTGCTGCAACTAAAATGTAGCAGAGAAGAAACATCAGTTATGAAGTCTGTGAGACTTTACACTTGTATCTGTTACATAGAATTATATTAAAAGTCAGGAACATTCAGTGGTATGCAAAAGTTTGGGCATACCATCAGATTACCTGTTGTTGAAAAGATCATCCACAGACACAATTCTTCAGATTTCAATGCACAGTTAAAGTTTTATTGCTAAATTAAACTTACTCTAAAAAATCTGAAAGTTAAGGAACATTTTATATCTTATGTTTTTTTCATCATATAATAAAAAAATGTGCGTTATAATTAAAAAAGTAAATTAAAGCACTCCCTATAATAGAAATGCCAACGTTTCACTTTTTCACTTCTGGATTTCAGTTGACCTCTTCAGGTAGAAATTGTGGTGTGAGGTAAACTTACTAAAAAAGTTTTGTGAGAACAAGAGGAAATGTGCCCCCCCCCCCCCCCCAAAAAACAAACAAAACAAAAAAGTCAGTCTATAGGATAAAACCAGAGACATTCTAGAGTAAAATCCATCAACGTATCCTAAAATGGCTCTAATCACATCAGGCACAGACGCTGTCGGCACAGTGAACATAATATATTCAAGCCAAATGGCAGCTACACAGTGTATTAGCACACACGAGGGAGCAGTGATTGAGTGGAGGGAGATTTAGCCGCTCAAATGAAGATCTGGGGGGGCTGCAGAATTCAGTGTTACCTTGTAGCCGGAGGACTTGATGTGAACGCCCCTCTTGGTCAGCGTGGACTTCATTCGGATGAAGAAGGAGCGCTCCAGAGTGTTATCGGGAGAGAGGTGGCTGGGACTGCTAGACTCCACTGCAGGAGCAAACACAACATGAAAAAATCCAATTACTTTACATTACTTGTCCAGTATCGTATTGTGCAGTTAAGCCCCAGAGAGATGAAGATATTACACAGCTCTGGTGGGTAAGATGGTTTGTAATAAGTTCTCATTTAGTTTCTATCATCTCGAGGTGAATGTTTAATGGAACAGTACAACTTGATGAGGTAGGAAAAAACACTGTCAATAAAAGTTTGAGAATGTTTTATTTAGGTTTTCTAATAGTGACAACCATTACCTGCTCCAGCGTGCTAATTGTTTAAACTCTTCATGGGGAGCCAATGGCAGATGTGTGGTACATTTCCCCAAGATTTGTCTTTCATATATTGAACAAATGTAGGAACAATTGGACTGGCCTTCAGATTTCATTTGAAAACACAAACAAAATACTTCATTAAAATAATTTTGCTCACACCAGTTCACACATGCTAATATAAGAGGATACTACATGCTAAAATAACAGAATGAGTATGCTCACCTGACAGTGCAACTTTCTTACATTTTTTATACCAACTCTGCACATTTTGTCCTATTCAATTTGTTAAAATGTTACAATAAGGTCTCATTCATAATCTAATTGATCCACACCTCCATGAATGAATAATACTCTCAGATGAAGCCTTTACACATCTCAGACATCTAGAGGTAGAAGGCATCAAAAACATCACTGTTTGGGCAGAATGTGAGAGAAATGGTATTACTGAGGGACCTCCAGCTCAATCCCGCTATCCACTGCACTGTATATGACAAGACACTAAACCACAGTGACACTGCTTTAGAACTAAAGACAATGACAGAAAGGAAGAGAGGAGGAGTACAGTCTTTCTCTCTCTCTCTCTCTCTCTCTCTCTCTCTCTTTTTGAGGGCATGAATTAAATGTCATTTAAAATCTAACTAGTCCTTTATCACTCTAGGGAAAAGGCAGAGCCATGTTATATTTAGTCATTTCATTTCTTCTGATTAAATATGAATTACTATGAAATTTTTCTCATCATCTAACACAGCAGAATACGCCAACAGCTTTTTAATACACTATATAAGCACAAACTTCAGCTCTAAGAGTTTAATTCGCCTCTCTAATCCAATCACATCAACCTTATTTCTCTTATCATAGATTCCCATTTTGAATTAAATGAGCTCATTAGTTTTAATCAAAGGCAGAGAGATCAAAACTTACACTTAAATGCTTTAGATCAGAGCTGTCAGTCAAGCGTAGAGTTCTATTTTACTGAAACACAAGATCAGAAGCCCTTAGAACTCTGCATTTTCATTAGACATGAGGCAGGCTTAAAGACAGCATTTTTTTACACTGTGTGAAACAGCAAGGTCATTTACAGCATGCCCTCTACCAACTCTCACTGCAGGTAATGCCTAGAATATGAATTACACTCTAAAATATTATTTTATGAAAATAGACTCCAGATTATATCCAGATTCAACAACACACAATATTAATGGCAATATGCAGACGTTATGGGGCTTCTACAAAGTCTCGGGCTCTCCATAGCAATGTGAAATATATACACTAATTAGATAGAGGACTGGAGGAAAGCATTTGCTGGGGTCTGTAGCAATGTTTAGATAGCTGGAAATAGTCAAAATGACATCTACATGAATGATAGGACCCAAGGTTTCCCAGGATTGCCCAGAGACTCACACTTCTGCTGCCAGCTTGCCTTCTTCCAATATCACATCCTGATACCATCTCTTCCATAGGTAAGAGACGTATACAAAATATGCAGCCCCTGACACAGCAACCAGAGTTCCAGTCATTCCCAGTATTAGTTTTGCAGCAATTTCTGTTACAGGCACTAAATACATTTACAGTCCCCAAACTTGTGATAATTTCTTCTTATATCTGTGTATTTTGGAAAGTACACTTTTTACTTGCAAAAATAAGGGTTCCGGTTCTTGGAAGAAATTGAATACAAGAACTTTTAGGTTCTTTTCAGTTCAATAGATGGTTCTTTAAAGAAAATGTGAATAAGATGTGTAAAGCAAAATAAATCCATGTAATGTACATTCAGTTAAAGATTCATTCTAGAATGCTGTATCAAGCCATTTAGGAACTGACATTTTATAGAGTGAAGTGGTAGTTAACCATCATATTTGGATGGTATTTTCAAACTTATCATTGTAACTTGTAACTTGTTTGGTACATTTTACACTCATTCACTTGTACTTACCTCATACAGCCCTTGCAGCACTCTACTGTGCAACAAGAATACAAACTAAAAAAAGCCCACAATTCCACTACATGTGGTAAAATTCTTCAGGCAAGTCTTCAGATACAATATGACTTTTTGTAAGCTTTAACTTTAATCTCTTGTAATGCACCAATACTCTGCAAGAATCTGTTCCTCATATAAAACTGACAGTATCTGTGATGACATTTTAAAAGCGGGACATCATTTGTGAGAAAGCGTAGGCAATTTATGGTTGGGAAGGCTCTGGAATTAATTTTCTTGATGAAACCTTTGGGAATAGATGTCTCTGAGAGTAAATGATGAGATTTTAAAAATATTACTCTCCGTGCGGTGTACTGACCATCAATAAAAGCCTGCCAGGCCAAAAGGTTCACTCTGTCCCTTGCGCTCTCTCTGATAGAGTAACACTCTCACATGCACCCAGTACATACACACTGTCTGCTTGGTCTTATGACTCATAGGCCCTGAAAAAGCTGGTCTAGTCTATCTAATATTCCTCAATTTACATTTATATAAATATTAACACCAATTCAGCCAGGTGGTTGTTTAAAGCACTGATAAATCATGAGTGTGGGCCATGGCATTCATTCCCATGCTGCTTTTTTCTGTCATCTCACACCAGATAAAGTGTGTTTTCTGACCCTTTCTGATGAATGAGGGCATTACAGTGTAAATTAGTGTTGATGTATAATGCACACAGCTCTGTGCTTATTGCGAAGCACTGCAGACTGTGGACTGAGAGCTGTGAAGATTTTTATAGTTTGAACTGACTTGGAGCGGTGTGTTGTATAAAGAGTGAATTATACTGAATTACAGGCACTTTAGGAAAAGCCAAAAAATTCCTCTACCCCAAGGTATGTGTTAAAAAAAAAATCCCTCTGTTTATTCGGCATGAAACATTTGTACACATTCACACTGGATCTTAATTTTACTATGGGCAATTCTATCATAGGGTTGTGGTTCACGACTGTATCTTGTTGCTTAAAAAAATAAAATAAATAAATAAATAAAATAAAATATATATAAAATTTACATTCTCTCCATGACTAACAAACCAACAAAAATGGTCTAAAATGACATAACTTACACTAAAATTAAGATTTTTATATATTTTTTTTCATTTGAACTTATACAGCCCTCTTACCTAGGCCTCTTCTTGATTAGTCTGTTAAAAATGGAATGGAATTTTTCACTTTACTGTACAGGTCCTTCAGTCATTATAATGTCATTTGCTTTGTAAACTCCACAATAGTTATAATATTTGTCACCTTGTCATTATTGGTATATGTTTTCAAAGGTTCTCAAGTATTGCTTTATACATACATTTGTTATTCAATAAAATCTAAGGTTCTCAATAATGTCTTAGGCATGTGTTACGTAGGCCCTATGTTGGTAGCCTTCAAATTAAGTGTTACTGGAGAACATACCTGGAATAGACTCATGCCTCAGCACAGAAATACTATTTATCCCTCTTTAAATTTTATGGTACACACACACACACACACACACACACACGCAAACAAACACACACACACAAACACACACACACACACAAACATACATAAACATCCCCTCAGCAGACTCCCAAGAGACCTCTCTGTAGACATTGTATCTTTAGGTATGTGTGTAATGTCTCTGTTTCCATAGCAACCATGCTTTGACATCCAGTACAATGTGGTGGACATGTACTCAAACATGTCACAGTATAGCCTTGCTAAAGAGGCAGAGCATAAACACCAGCAAAAACTCCAGAGGCCTACAGAAAGCTCTGGATGGTTGAGACCTGATATTCTGATATCTGTATGACATCTGTAGATTTTTAAATATAAAGGTCTGAGGAATTACTGCAGTTAGTGTTTGGGTATCACTACTCCTTTATCCTTCTTACATTTAAAATAGAAACACTAAAGAGAGCGTTTCTCATTTATATTACTGAATGATTCAAAAATGTAAACCAGTTGTCTACTTAAAACTGCTGCTATCAAAATGTGAGTTCGGAAGCAGACTTCACTGAGAGAGGGGCTTGAAAAAAGCCTTTTCAATTGCAGAGAAGATCTCATGGAAAACAGACAGCCCCCTGAGTCAGCATGCCAAGGTGTAATTGCAGCCCCTGATGAAGCCATGCATTTGCCGCTAAATGCTAGCATGAAGCGCTGCTGATAACCATAAACACAGGATATCAATTAGTTGCTGTTAACACTGCTTTAATTAGTCCCTCATCTGGAAAAGTAAAGCAATAATCAAATTTGGGGTTGTAAATGAATTTGAAAGTGCTCTAATTGAAGCGCTCTTTTCTTCTCAAATCAAGGCGCGCACATTCAGATTTATACGCTGCTTGTTTTACATTAGTCTACAAGAGTCGATCAAAATGGTTCTGGGGTTGTGTTTACTTAGGTTAATGGCGCCCATGAATTTTCACTGATTTGAGCACAGCACAGTATCAAAATTTGAGGGGTTATTTTGACTTCAGCAGAGACGGATTTGTGTTTTGAAACCCAGGAGGGATCGGGCTGCCACAGAGACTTTCTACAAACACTGTAACATTAACACTGAATTACAGGCTGTCAAACACGACAGCAGCTATCTATTATCCTAAAGCAGGGAGAAAGTGCACGCGCAGCAATCTTCAGAGAGATCAGTCACATTACAGTTTGATGTTATTATGACAGCCAGAGGCAAGGCAAACTTGTGCACTGACAACGTTATTGACACAGACAAAGTGAACGCTCTCTCTGGCTTGTCACCCACCATAAAGCCTTGATGGGAGTAGAAGAAAAAAAAAAGGTGAATATCAATCAAAAGATGAGATCTGGCTACCACTATTCTTCTGCCTAGATAAGTTCAAAGGACAGAACCATGCATCTACATCTGTAGGTCTACATTGATATCTCATCAAAAATGGCTATTCTGGTGTTCCTGAGTGGACCACTGGGATCAGTGGGTCATCAATGAGGGTCATGCTCTCCTTCTTGCAGGGCAGTCTGGGTTGTGGAGGCCTGTTCTGAATGTTCTGCATGGGGCCAAGCATGTCGGTGACCACTGCACTGAAGATTTGAAAGGGATGGTTTCGGAACAGAAGCATTGGTCAGATAACCCCCTGGTCACATCTTCATCCTGTCTGCCTATAAAAAAGGGGAGGCCTGCTGGACTCATCCATTATTAATATGGTAATAAGGGTGTGCCAGTGACAAGCTGGGCAGTTTTTATCTGTGCAGAGGTCATAGCAGCCCTTGAGTGCTGAAGGCAGTTTGGCCAGCCACTCCAAAGTGTAGTAAAAAGTGTTTCCTTTTGGTCATTCTGTAACTAAACCTGATGCTTTAAATGGTATACCATTGAACAGCAAAGGAAGATGCTTTTGAAGGGGTGTACCAATACATGTAATATTTTGATCATATATCAGAAAAAATCTATGAAATGTATTTTGAAAAGACTCATATACTTTGTTCATGATTTAATATTTTCTTGATATTTTGAGAAACATTTTACTGCTAAAATTGTTCACTGCGTAATAATGAGACCACAGCTGGGAGGCTGTAGGCCTGAACATTGACCATGCGGATGTGGGTTAATGTGACTGTGACCTTTAGTGTTTAAACAGTGCAACAACATAAGATGGCATAATTAACAGTGTCATACCAAGCACCTTGATAATACATTTAGAGACTTTGTGTTTGTCCCTTTAACTTAATTAAAATTGGCCCCCAGACTAATTGTGATGTGTGAATGAGGGCATAGTAAAATAGATCAGCATGCAGAATTGGAGCATTTTTTTTTGTGATACAATGTTTTCTCTCACTGCATGGTTTATTTGTTAATTTTTTGTATCGTTCTTATCATTGTGTGACTGTATAATCATAGCATAAGAAAATTCCTCTGGGATCAATTAAGTTGTCTGGTTCTAAAAAGAAGATCAATGCTGCCATTGCTGTAGGATGCTCTGTGATAGTTTCTAAACGATATTTAGAACAAAATTCAGATTGCTAAAGGACAGAGATTGATTTGTTAAGTCCTACTGAAAAGCAAGTGAAGTGAGAAATATATTCTTATTCATGTGTTTCCTGTTTAAAATGTCTGTGACACAAATGAATATAAATACTATAACCTTCCTGAGAAATCATGTTATTAACAAGAAGATTATCTGATATATTTGGTTGGGATCAGAGAGTAAAAGGGTAGGTTGAAGTATAACAAAAAATGAAATCATGCATCTTTGCGATGCATAGTGCCACATATTTGTATCACAAGGTGTTGTGTCATGATATGCTGCTTCTTATGTGTCACAGCTGAATCTGGTCATGCAGCAGGCACTTGTGTACTATCTGGGCTGGAGTGCCCTACAGGGTGTCTCTGAGGCAGTGAGAGGCAAGCAGCTAAATTCAGGCTGAGCAGGTGGACTGGGTGCACTAGTAATAACACTTGTCACAGCGATGCCTCCACACTAAACTAATGAGCATTCGGCTCAAAGGCACAGCTGCCATGCCACTACACCCAGTAAACTAATGCAGCCTGGATCACTGCGACAGTTACACTACTGCTCAATATCTGCTTAACACTAATTCTTGTTTAAACACATTAGGAGTCCTCTTTGGGGGTCAAAGAAAAAGTGCTAGAATCACATTATATCTATATAATCTGAAAAGGTGTAAATACCCCAGCTTTTTTTTTTTTTACTATTTCCTCATTTAATAAGGTAAATTGAGTGATTTAAATCAGCCTGAAGGTGGCGCTAAAGCTCACTGTTTTATGGTTTAACCTTGTCTCCTGTAATTTATATACTTAATTGTTGTTTCTCCCAGATTGTTAGGCTGATGGCCTCCATGAAAATGCACAAAAAAATTGAACTAAAACGTTCATCTGATTCAAATTCACACCTTTTTTGTTTGTGTCATAACCAAGCTGTTATTAATGGGGCTGTTAAAATAAGTCATATTAAGTGAAATGTAAGCATGCTCCTCAAATTTAACGACATTTGTCCTCTAGAGGGTGCTACAGTAAATACCTGCAAATACTCTCTCATTAATTTGACAAAGTTTAAATAGCCTCCCAAAGGTAGCACCCTATATCACAAAACAAAACCTGTTTTCTCATATTGCTTTGTTTTCAATTTGTTGTCTTTACAATTTTCTTTGAATTAGTAACTTAAAAGAACTGTTGTGTTTATAGCAAATTATTATGCTTTTTATGTACTTGTGTTCTCCATTACATTCAAGAAACATACTTCAGTTATTTAACATAAATACTTTAGGTACTTGTGATAGGGCAGTGGTTTTAGATGACATGGTGATGACACAAGTAGCTAACGATATGAACGACTTGTTCTTGACAGAGATGAGTCACACAGAAGCCATTTGTGCCACTACAATCACAAAGTATTATTCTAATCTGGAAACCATTAATGCACTTTACACACCTCTCACCTCCTGAGTAAGATTGAGGTGTGAATCCACAACAAGTAAAGGTCATACACCTACACAAAAGGAAAAAAAAGATTGGAGTGCAACATGGAAATGCACTTATAAATCAAGTGCTTCTAATGACACTAATTTAGAAGAGAGCCCTCAAAGCAGCTTGATAAAATTTGGAATGTTATTTTTACCTTCCCCTCTACCCCACATGTCCTTTCCCTTAAACAAGTTGCAAGAAAGAAAGAGGGGGAGAGAGGAGGGGAAAAGGAAAGAGAGGAATCAAAGGCAGAGGAAAAACAGCGAGGGGAATGCGAGAGAGAGAGAGAGAGAGAGAGAGAGAAAGAGAGAGAGAGAGAGAGAGAAGGAGAGAGAAGGAGAGAGATGGAGCAGGCTCTACAGTGGGGTTTCAGAGAGGTTGCAGCTGGCTGCTTTACTCCAAAATGTTCAAGCATGACTGACCCATTTCATCAGGTCTGTCAAAGCCTTGCACTGATACATGTTGACAACATTTAATCTTAAAAATTGAAAGAAATGAATTAATATGCAAATTCCATCAGCTTTGTAATAAAAATGTCCTTGACAAAACAGAGAACAGCACCCCAGAGGAGCAGTGTGAATTATCCCAGCTCCACTGTTCCTCAAGTCAGTCTGAGGTACACAAGTCCACCAGGAAATCAGTGCGGATCTGACTTGGAAATAATTATGATGGAGGAACAAAACACTAGCAGGTTGAATAAATGGAACAACATGGGAAAAGGCCTGGTCCTCTTTGTTATTCACTTTGAATTAATAGGATTAGTTTGAGATCCATATACACCTAAAATCAACACCTTCCTATCAGTGCACACAGAGAGCCAAAAAGGTGGGGGTAAGTAAAGTGTGTGCACGTGCATCTGTGCGTGTGTGTGTATTGCATGCATGCCATTACAAATTCAAGTGTAGTGGGACACTACAGGGAAAAGTAGAGAGGTTTTCTCATTCTTCACAAGACAGAGCAATTCTGCAGGGACAGAATCTTACAAGACAAAGATTACCCATACAAAAGGAGCAGGTGGCTACAACCAGCTCTCCGGTGGAATTAGCTGAACTATGGGGCCTAATTATCTGTGGAAAGACCGCGGTGAGGAGAGAAACTTCACTGTTTGAAGGACAAATGATTAATTAAACAGAACACCTCACCTCCGTTTTGATCTTTGGACAAAACAGGGCACTTGAAATTCCCACTAGAACACTACCCTAGCCCAGCACACTAATAACAGCCACTGCATGTATGATGACCAATCGCTAATGGCAGATCCAGTTAAGGGAGAAGATACACCAAAACAATTGCTGCCGCATATTCATTTTTAAACCATCGAATTAATGTTACACATGTAAAGATATGTGGATGAAAGAAAAATACAATTATTCACAAACATGAAACCATAGTATTACCACTCTTTTTCAAGGAGAGGTTTGGAAATATTCAACCAAACACATACACATCTTATTTTTTAAAACTTATTTGTAGGTACAGTAACTGTGTTGGACAGCTTATTACTGTTGTTACAATTTAGAATTTTTATTGAACATAAATTGTAGTTGTTATACCAAATATTGTAGCTCCTTTATGAGATAAGGAACAAGGTTTATTTTATAAGTATGTAACTGTGATAAAATGATATTATAGCAGACATTTTCAAATGTATAACAACAGTAATAAGTAAAAAAAAAAAAGAAGCTAAATAATAAGTTATCTCTTTTATCAGTAAATGATGCTAGAGTTTAAAGTAAGATATATTGCATAATCAGTCCAGCCCTTCAAAAGCAGAGCGCTTATTCACATTTTATCACAACACCACTTAAATTGTTTTGTATTTCAGCTTCTTCCGGAATCTTTGTCCTGCACTTCTGGTATGCTGTGAGCCTACCTCTGAAAACCCCTCATCCCTTTCCCTCTCTCCACTCAATCTCTTCCTCTCTCTCTTTACACTCTCTCCTCCTCTCTCCCTCTTTCTCCCCCCTCTTGCTTCCTTGCAGCCATTCCTGAAAGATCAGAGCGCACTGTAAAATAATGAAAAATGTGCAATCCTTGTGGGGCACTGCTTGTGCACATCCACCTCCGCCCAGGCATTCATCACTCGGCAGGTATCGTCAGTGAAAGTTTAATTGCATAAACACTCAGTAACTGTCCTGTCATATTTCTTGTCAGCCTGGATTCTCTCTCTGGGCTCACTATCGCACAAAGTTATAATTGAATTGCTACCGAATCGCACCAGAGCCAAGGGGAGGAGAGCTTTATGAATAGAATTTGTTTCCTATCAGCAGGTCTGACAAATTGTCACGAGGAAAAGCAGGGCAGATAATTTTGCCTTTTATTGGGCAAAGACCTGTTAGCTGTTAGGCCTTATCTGGACTGTGTTATAAGACCCAGTTAGACAAAAGTGTGTATATATATGAGAAACTTGGCAACAAAAGCAATTGCGCACAAAGACGCAAATAAGTTCATTATTTGCGGTGGGTGCTGATCGGAGAGATGAGTGGAGAGGATGCTGAAGGAGGAAGGGGATATTGCAGGAGAGCTGTGTGAATAAGAGCTTCAGAAACGGTGCTGACCCAGGCTACCACATGAGCAAGACTGAATTATAATGCAGCCCGGGGTGCAGCAAGAACACCAGCAAACAGTATGTTTACAAAGATGCATCTGCAATGATGTGTTCTGCTGGATTCAGAGAGCGGATATTCCAATATTAGTGCAAACTCTCACAACTACATTGTCCCTTAAAGAGGTATTAAATGTGTTCTTAGCATTCTGGGACCTAATCCCCCTTTCCTGTACTAAGTGTGACCAGGATTTTTTTATTATGGGTGCAACAGGGTCCTGAAATGTTTGAAGGGTTTGCTGTACCAAAGGCAGTTGCTGGGGAGGTTGTGAGAAACATGGAGTGTTAAACCTGTTGGTCACAGCCCCATGCCCATCGTAATACTAAAAACAGATCACTCAGTTCAATCAGATTCAATGCAAAATTTCAATACTGCAATGCACATTACACTGGACAAAGTGAAAATATTGGGCACTGAACAGGTATTGCATCTAATAATGGAGTTCTACTGACCTCTCTTGAGGGGGCAAAGTGAATACAGTTTTAGTAACTGATTAAAGACTAGTGTTTTAGGGTAGTAGTTGTTTCCCATTAAGAGTAGGCTTAAATGCATGATACATTCTCAGTGTCTGAGACATTCTATGCACACAAGGCATGCCTTGTGAAAAACGTAAGTAGTTTATACATTGGAAGCCTTATTGCAGATCTTATTGCAGGGATTCAAAATAATTTTCTCAGCACCTGCCAGCAACACATTTGACCATATTCGTCACATAGTTTGCAAAATAAGTGTGTTTCTATTCTTTTATTACGTACAGGTTGAAGTAATTGACTGTATGCCACAGATGCAGCAGATAGAGACAGAGATAAAAATCCTGGAGTATTCTTCTTTCACTGTCATACACACACACACACTTTCACAAAAATACCACCACAGACACTTAGATCCCTACACACACCATCCTTCACCCAGTGACACACAAATAAATGCCATTTAAGCACCCTCCAGAAAAAAAGTCTCTACCACAGAAACAAATCTGGCTCCTCTAACACAAGTATTTTAGACCTCGACCAGAAATAAAACCATGAACAAAAGGCCGATGATGTATTACTGTGAATAAAAAGCTCAATAAAAAACAGCTCCATGCACATAAAACGCTGAGTTTCTCTGGGCTCCGTTTAAAGTGTCGCATCATGCTGAAAGCGGCTTCTTCCCTTTTCCTGTGTGAATGAGCTTTACTCAAACACTTTCCCACCACACGGCTCACACCGCTCTCTCTGCCTGGGAACCGGGGCCTAATGCGCTATCCCTACTCCACTCCTGCCGATAAAAAGCCCTTTCTGACAACCTTATCAGCTAAATAAGCTTAAATAAAACTGGCTTCTAATAGTCTGGAGACTGCTTGATCCCACCTTTGTCTTTTTGGAAGCTCTGAAGCCTTCCTCCTCTAGTGATCTTGTACTTTCCCCGTGACAGAATTTTCAATCTTTTTAGGCAGGCTAAGCTGTCATTAATTTCTGTGTTCCGCTCGGAGGATTGTTTAGTGAGGGTTCCTGTATGGTTTGATACTGGGCGGCTCAGAGCGTGGGACCTGCGGGTGAAAATCTTGATAAAGTCATTCTTAAACAATAGAGGTGAGAATGTGCAGGCAAGTGACACCTCAGTCTTTGTAAATAGATATTTAACCATACTTATTGTTTCCTTCAAAATAAGTTTTTGAAAAATCTCACGAAATTTCGGTATTTCTGTATTACATATTGTATGGCGCACTTATGTACACTTTTTTTTTGTTTTGTGTGGAAAAAAGCCACCTTTTCCTTTTAAACAGAATGTAAATCAAAGACCTTAAATGTAATTAATTATGAAATTAACAATGTAATAGACTATGTAATTTGTTCCATGTAACATAAATTGAATGCAAGGCAAACTATTATAGTAAATGCAGACTTTTAAGGGTTAAGAACACAGAGCTCTGTCTCAGATATAAGTACACAATACAATTTTATGTCATTTGCCATCTACCTCAAAGTGTTTTATGGAGGTCCTAAACTCCTAAATACAAATGATACTGTGGGACTTTATTACCAGTAATTCCAGATGGCCCCTAAATATGAGGAACATGAACTCAGTCAAATCACACGGCATGAAAAAGCAAATACAGTATAGATTTGTGTAAGGTTTTAGGACATAACCACGAAGGGGTCAACGTTTTCTGTGTCGCAAAGGACAAATAAACAATCAAAACAGTCCATCAGAGCCTAAAGCACATGTGAAAGGCTGCCTGGATTGATGGGCATTTCTCACATCAAGTCATGCTTTCACAAGGACCTTAATTTAAGGCTAAACACAGTGCTTGGGATAAATGAATGCATCAGATGATTAAAACCATTTGTCTTAGTGAGCAGGCTAGGCCTTTATTTATGGCAGCTAGATCATCAGCACGCCCAACACCATGCCCTGACAGAGAATCCATCCAGCACAAGCAATAGGTACTTTCATAATTACTGAGTAACTTATGACTTTTCTCCCTGTCTGCAGAAAATTAACAAGCATTATGAGTTTACTGTAGCAAGACTGCTATGGAGACTGAATTATGAAAGAGACTGAGAGTCTCACTAAGGGTAAATTACACAAACTCACCATGCATGAGAAGTTATGGTTTTCGAGCTTAGGCAAAGCCGCACTGACATTCTTTAATTAAAGTAATGTTTATAGACTAGACAGTGGATGTCATTCACTACCAGTGAACATTGGAATTGGTTTTGGAACTAAATACTTAATGCTCACAGTGCTTTACTGTTTTTAATGTGATACCTATACTACATTTCAGTTAAATCGAGAAAATTATATCAATGAAACCAGAGCCCTTAAGCGCTATTTGACATAGATTACCTTTTTCTAGCATATGTCCTGTGTTGCCATTTGTAAGGGATTTAACTTGGTGATTTATACTGGATAAATATATCTGTGTCATTTTTCCAATTAACTGTAGGCAACTCAGACTGAAATGTTATAGTCCAGATGGACATGTCAGCATTATGCAAGAAGGATAAAGCTCAATAACAACATATTGCACGTCTGTGTCTGTTAGCAGGTTTTGTTGTCATGTTACTGGGAGGTCAATCTAAACAGCACAACTATTAAAGAGGGAGCCCTGAGTTCAGTCATTTACTAGAAGTAAATCATTGTTAAACTTGAAAAACTACAAACAGTGCATAATCGTACTAGATTAATTCATTTAAACCAAAGGCCCATTTAACATTTAATCTCAAGACTGCTATATTTTGTTGTTAAAATACAAGCATACTATGTATTTTGCGTAATAATGATACAAGCCTGTGGTGGACTTGTCAGTTAGCTCTTAAAAAAATACAAATTAATTAATCTCCAATAGGACTGTGCAACATACATCATACATAATCTCCAATAGGGCTGTGCAACATTACAAATAGATAAAAATGCAATAAAAATAAGAATTTCTTGTTTTCAGAAAATGTATTAACATCTTGGTTACAAGAACACAGGTTTGACTTCTCACTGCAGGTGCACGGACGGTAAATTCTGTCATCTGCAGTATCAATTAATTAGATTTAATTTGACTAAAGACTGATCAGATTTACTCTAATCCTGGTCTTTTTTAAGTACCAAATAAAAGCTTTTCACAGATGACTGCATGATACTGTATACTTGTGGTTGTCATTGCATTATGCATAGCATTATGAGGAATATTATCTCAAATATCCTGAACCAAAACCAAAGAAAAATCCAAGGAATTTTTTTTTCCCTTCAGCCTGGCCTGGGTTTCCTGCAGCAGGTTTGGGTTAGAGGACAGCCCTGTTTCCGCCTCATCCTGAGGGATTCTCCTGAGCAGTAAAGGAGTGGGCTCAGCCCAGCGCTCCGACTACAGCTCTCTAGCAGCTCATCTCTGCTCTGAGAATAGTAGAAATCCCCTTCGCCATCTGTGATTGGAAACTGCCAGCAGAAAAAAAAAAAATCAAGCCTCAAATCCCAAAATTTGTGCGGCAGTCATGTCTTGTGTAATAAATGATCGGAAAACAAATGTATACATTTTGCTGAGGATGGCAACAGGCATTTGCAGCCTGCCATTAGCATTTCCATTAGGAACGGAGGAGACGGAGCCTGCTCGGTTGATTTTAGCAGGTGGGGGCTATAGATGAGCGGAGTGGCTAGCCCAGCAGATACTGATGTTTATTTAATTGAGCACACTCCTTGCCTGACAGAAAGGCAGATGGACAAAAGGATCAGATTTGCATTCTTAATCAAAAAGGGACGTGAGCGAGAATAAATGGAAGCAGTTGTTGTTTTGCACAAACAAATGAAAATAACAAATGCAGTTGACTTGCAGTACAGTTACAACAACAAATCTTGCCATCCACCATCGAAACACATATACACTTGCAAATACTTTCTGTGTCCATGTCTGAACATTCCCTGCGTTGAACTTAGAACAAAGTCAAAGAACATGAAAACACCACTGTTTTCCCTCTTTTCTCTTTGGCTATGGTGCTGTAATGCTCTTTAATGTTCACACCTGAAGCAGCAAGGGCTACATAACATCAAGTCTGCTATTTATTTCTGTTAGAATATTTTTCTGTTAGCATGTATTTCCAATAGAATGACAGGTCTGTCATATTAAACTATTAAAAAGTTACTATTTACACAAAAAAATCAAAAAGAAAAAGTGTTGTTAAAATTATGTTAAAGCTTATTTAATCTTTCTAAAATCTACAAACATTTAAAGCAAACTTCCAACTTTTGACTAAGAAAAAGGAAATTTCTCCCATGACAGGGTGTTCTAAACTCCATGTTTAGTTGATGAAGTCATAAAAAAAATAGATGATGACACAATCAACCGCAGTAAAACACCACATCACCATTTTAAACTGAAATGCTTTAGATGATTCAACATTAGGAGCAAGTAATTGGTTAAATCCATACTCCTACCATGAAGCATGAACTTATAGATGGTTTGAGAATTAAAAATATCATGAACTTTCAAGTTATCAGTCATATTACTAATGTTAGTTGGTAGTCATAACTGCTGGTAGTTAGTTACTGAACTGCATTCAGACACATTACTGTAGATACATGCTGTAGATACACACACACAGACACACACACACCTACGCGTACACTCTCGACTCAGCCAGGGCTGAGGCATTGCGGTCGGCTTGAGTGTGTGATGGATTGAAGAAATGTCAGATGAGTTCGAACGTGACCCCATTGGCTGGGTCAGTCTGAGCAAAATCGATATGTTTGAGCTGCAGACCTCTGTGGCTTCAGATTTCAATTAAAACTCCAGCAACAGTTTTGGTCATGTGATCATTTCTGACCACTTTATCGTAGCCATGCAATAGAGTGCTCTGCGTTTGGATTGGTTACATCTCTGTGTTTTCATCTAGTGTGTTTGTGCGTGTGTGTACTAAATCAACGTAACCCATTCAATCTGTAAACAGGTGTTTGCTTCAACTCCTCCCTCTCTACATTGCTTACACATTTGTTTCATAGCAGTTAATGTATAATTTAGATGGGTTACTGAACGATGGATGTAATGCTAAACCAGCATAAAATAGCATAGGATCACTAAACCAAAGGTTTGTTTTTGATCTAACTAGACTGTCTAACTCAGCAGGAAATAAGACATCCACAATATGATACAATGTAATATATTACAATACAATAATACAACATTAGACAGTGATGTAGAATGTGATATGAGGTCCTGATGTGATCCTACTGAATAATGTGCTACATGATTAATAATCGAATCATAAGTCAAGGGGATAACTTTCTCATGATTAATACAAACAAACTATGGATGGCTCTCTGCACATCTTAAACAGTGTGTGTGCCCATGACAAGCAGACCCTGCTGACAGGTGGATCAGACTAATGTCGGCTCTCTGTGGGCACTAATCCCATTATTTGTATTCTGGGAGAGAACAAATGGCTCCTTTGACCCCTGACTCCACTTCTCAAGGACACTCTGTTAGAGGTTAACACCTTCGCCATGGAGTGGTGAGCAAGAATCACCGGGGAGATTCCGGCAGCTACAGCAGACTCGTCCAGCTCCTGCCGGCCCACAGAGACGGGACATGGGGCACTGACCTCTTCTGGCTGCTGCTGCTGTCTGACTGGCCCACATGTGGAGTGGTCCAACTCGCTCAACTCTTGGTTATTGTCTTATTTTTACTGACTGGCCCATGGCTACTTGAAAGAATCAATTCCAAATTGGTATTAAAGAAGTTTGTAGAAGGAAAGTTCAAGAAGAATGAAAAAGACCCCAACAAATAAATATATATATACACGGTATATATATATTTCTACTCATAGAACAGGGAATACTGGTGCCATAAAAGCATTGTATTTGTATGATTATGCATGTGACAAATTTTCTTCATCTTCTTCAACGCTTCCTAACAGAACTTTGCCTAGCGCATCACACTGCCTCTGCAGATTTGCCTTATTCCCATGGTGCACTGAGGTAATCACTTGCATCTGGTCGTTCACATGAGACCCAGGCCATCATTTCCATTGCACCCTGGTCCAGTTCTGATACTCAAATTCCCACTGTAGGTGCTTTGGGCAGTAGACATGGGTCAGCAGGTTTGCAACTACGCAGCCCCTTACACAGAGAGACTGCGATTATTTGGCTGTGTTGACACTCTTCTATTATGACCAGCATTAACCTCTTTTTTTTTTTTTGTGATTTGTGATACAGTCCTTCTTCAGTGAGGACCAGACATGCTGGTCTTCACTCCCCTTACATATCAATGAGCCTTGCCACTGGTTCACTGGTTGTTCTACCTTGGAAACCTTTTTGTCACTGGCGCAACTCATCATTGCTATATTGTGCGAGCGCATCGCCAGAAATCTGCGCTGTCATTAAAGCAGATGGCAATGCGCTGGGTGGGGCGGGACACTGTAAAGAAGGGGTGTAGTGAGGAGCATAGCGAGAAGTTGCTAT
>JBBMFX010000001.1:28752606-28764095 GCA_037832545.1 Rhabdalestes septentrionalis
GCCTACAAATAATACATATTTCAGGTCCTAAACCCGCCTTCCAGCCAGCCCATTCAAATGTGAAAAAATAATCATCGCTGACTTCAATCATTATATATCAGCTGTCCAATCACTGACCTCACAACTGAAAGCTGCCATGAAAAGATGAAAAGCTGAGCTACACTTTGATATGCTTGGCTTAAAGTTTTGTTGCAGAAAATCATTCAGATTTTTAACACAATGATCAGCGCTAACTTGCTTCATGTGATGACCTATTTATGCTTACTTTAGCCTGTTACAGAATTGACTTAAATCTTCTGCAGTTCACTCTTGCTAGCTAGCCTACAGCACATTACAGTTAAGTTATCACAGCCAACTATCACAAGTATTCAGGTTTGCCAATGAAAATTCATTTTTGCTATTATTATAGTTGTGAAATTTTTATCCTATGTCATCACAAAATTAAAACTCTAACATCAGAAAAAAATTTCAGTAGCTTTAGATTATAAACAAACTTATGTTAAATTTATATCAAGTATGTACAGAAATAGGTTTAAATGTGAAATGATTTAAATGTTTTTGTAATTGTTTTTGCTTTTTAAAGTCTAGTTGATACTGGACTAAAATCACACTATCAGATTAAATAATTGGTTCTCCTGTTTTAAAAGTACGTGTTCATGTGCTATTTGCTTTGTATTATCACACAACAAGGTTTTTCTGTGTCAGCATGCATTTGTCTTAATGAAAGGAATTTGTCTTAATGAAAGGAATGTCTAAACATGTGTAAAAGAGCATCATTTACATGGAGAGAGGGAGGAACAGAGATAGAGAGAAAAAAATTTGAGTCACAATTCCTCATTTATGGACTGGTCTAACCTCTGTCCATGGTGCTTCAGCCCAAATCCCCCCAACCCCTCTACCCACTATAGGAGCCTGTTACAGATCACTGACCACTTTGAAAATCAAGAAAATGAAAATCAACTCAGGGAGAAATCTGTCCAGGCAATAACCCCTGTGTCCGCACGGTCACATTCCACTGCCTCTCCATGAGGGGGAAGTGTCATGGGTGTAGGTGGTAATCTAGGATTTCAGCATCACTTTTGTTATTGTCCATTCTCCATATAACACCGCCCCCCCCACTAGGGCCCACCCAAATTAAATCACAGTCTAAATAAAACACAGCCAAACGGCCCCTATTAGAGTCTGGAAGAAAGATTAAACACCCATGAGCCAATACCCTTTTCTCATTCTCTCTCTCTCTATATATATTCCTTACTCTCTTTCTCTCTGTCAATTTCTCTTTTTACTCCCTCTTAATTTGCTTGCTTCTCTCTTTCTCTCAGTCTCCCTTTCTCTCTCTCGCACTCTCCTTCTTGCCCAGTCTCTGTCTGTTTCTCTCTCTTTTTTGCCCCTTTCCATATTCACTTTCGGTATAATTATTTTTCTCTCACTTCTCTCATTTCTTGCTCAATCTCTTGCTCATGCTCACACTCTCCTTCTATCTCTCCCACATTCAGATATATCACATCTGTCCCGTTTATTGGGATCACTTAGCTATCATCCTCTCTGCATCTGAATGTCTCTCTCTCTCCTCTGCTTGAAACATGCGTGCCTTAAAACAAATCAATAAACTCTCATTTTCTTGTAACAGTTTCATATTAATCGGAGAGACAGAGAGGGAGGAGTGGGGGTCCATGGTGCAGGCAATGGAAGAGGATGGAGATGGGAAACACCAGGGGGCCACCATGATCCCTTAATGAAACCTCTGCAACCCCCTCCTTCCTGTCTGCCCCATCCCTCCATTTCTCTCTCTCTATATCCCTTTCATCCCCCCTTCTCTCCTCCCCTCTGCCCCCTAGTTCTGATGAGTTCTCATGCTGATCAAATACAAGCAGAAATGGCCTTTTGTAGTTGTGGTCAATTTTCTCTCCATGGTCCTGATAAATCCAGACATTGCACAATCACAGGCCATAAATCTATGTCTGTTCCCTGCTGCGCTGAATTGATGAATTATTGAACAGGAGGGAAGTGCGCACACATACACACACGCTCCCAAACATACACATACATACATATCTTGAAGCTACTCAGACCAGTACAAAACGAATTGGAGCATTTTGTGATTCTTCTTTAGACCATGCTGTGGAACCTGGGCAATAACATGGGATGTATATCAGACTAAAATATTGCAAGCTTTTCTTTTATTTGTGAAAGAAAAACCCTTGTTTCATCTAATGTTGTAGTTACTAATGTTGTAACTCTGACTCTACTTTCAGTCCTTTCAGTTCTTTGTTAAATAGACTGCAAACACTGATATTTTCTACACATAGATGAATCAAACTTCACATTATTTTAAGCTAAGAGTATCTTTTTAAAAGTCACCATTTTGGGGATATGGATGTTTTTCAGTGATTTTATGTTTCTGTTTTAAATCCAATAACCACTGGGGATCAGTTTTCTAAACATCTTGGACTAAACTGGAACCTCTGAAAATTCTTTGTAATCCAGGCCTAGTCTTAATCTGGGTTTGAGAAACTAGTCTGGACCATTCAGGCAATTTGATAACCCTAGTTTCATTTACACTAATGTTTAAACTTTGGAATTAATTTTATGTACACTGTATAAGTTCTTATGGAATTCAGTAATCAAGTGATTCTAAACATTTTAACACTAGATCTGTGTTGTCCTCAACCAGTGACTGTTGCTGCAAGATCAGGATTTCTATGCCTGATCGTAATACTATGCTGTATTACCATCAGGACACACACTCTTTATTCAGCAAATATACACTATTACACATTCAAAAGAACTTTACCTGCTAACTTACTAACTGTAAGGTGTTAAAAAGTTTGGCCAGCATTGAATAAGACTTTGCTCTGTCAGCTAACACAGCAGGCCAAGAGCGCATGTCACCACTTCCTGTATCACCCAGCCTGTCTCTGTACTCCAACACAAACATGGGCCTACAGCATGCATTTACATACATTTACATACCACTGTTTATTGGACACGCTTCTGTGTATTTACATATCACTGTTTCCCCAGCAGGATTTATTAAAACGGTTAGAAGGTGTGCAGTAGGATCCTGCCAGCACAATGTTTCACTCTGCGGAACATCACAGCACAAGGCCAGGAGTACTTACTGCTGGATTTTGGGTGTTAAAATGCTCAAAAGGTTTTGGTCTACTTATGCTTGCAAAGTTGTAAACAGCCTATTAACTCCAGCATGTGTTGGGATTAGTTGTGTATTGATGCAGTGAAAAGGTATTATAACCTTTTATGGCCTATTATGATTGAAATAAAAAACACAAATTATATGATTCATTGTATTTTTATTGTTACCACAGTATCAGTATCTGGTATGGATGCATCATTATGTCTACAATAATGAATGAAATTACAATGAGTGACAGAATTACTCTGGTGGGAATGTAATATTTGGAGCATTAGAACTGCAGTCTTCTTGTTTTAACCAGGACTAAAACCACGCTCTCCCATGTGTACAGCAAGTATATAAGTGCTTTGAAATGTTTTAAACATGATGGCAATTCTGTCTCCCAGTGCTCCCCCAGTGTGTGAAATGTGTGAATCCGTGAATGCTACTGTCACAAAAAGCCTGCATCACAAAAATAAGCTTTTTATGGAATTAAATATAATTGCTGTTGGAACCGTCTAAATATATTTCAGTTTATTCCAAGCACTTTTGGACCATTCATCATTAAACGTTCTCATAGTGCAAAGGTTAGCATGTGCAAAATTTGTCAAAAAATTAAAAACTACAAAAGATTTCACAGCAAATTCATTAATTCCCATAGGCTTTTTAAACATACATATATTCATAGTTGTAGAACTATCTACATAGCTGTTCGGGGAATGAAGTGTTTTCTCAAAAAATCCAATATCTAAACAATTTAAATACTGCAATTTTTGTTAGTGTAATATGTTTCAGGCTTTCATATATCAGTGATAAAATATGATACAAAAATAAAGCTAAAATGAATGAATTTACAATTATTTACCCATTTACTGGAAAATGTTAGATTAGCTTGAGAACTAATAATTAGGAGAACATGCATCTTATTATTGGGTCTCAACTGCGAAACTATGCAGGAAAAAAATATAGTGACATGACAATTTTAATTAAAAATGACAATGTTACACTGTAGAATGTGAAAAAATAAATTTATTGAGAAATTGTTGACAAATATAAAACAAATAACACTGTGTTTATGTTAATGTGCAGGTGAACAATGTTAAGGGGAAACACTGCATATCCAGTGGTGAAGATGGATCAGAAGGAAGATGGTGGACACACAGTTATACTCTCACACCTCTTGGGTAGAAGAAGAGAAGGCATTCGCCATCTCATGTGGTGTTTGTATATAATTACCAGTAAACATATTCATTTATTCATTTGCTCAATCAATTATTTGCCAGGCAGATGGTCTCACCTAGAGCAAGTCACACAGCCGCACCCGTGACACTCCAACACAATGAAAGAGCGCCCAGAAATGGAAGGCAGAAGCAGCAGCCTGACAGCAGTGGGGCAGTCTGAAAAACGTTATTGCTCTAACAGCATTACCGTCATCACACACGTACACCAAATGTAGCACTCTTAATCTAGTGTCAGACACACACAGACTCGCAAAATGATGCTGTGCTTTTCTTTCCATTCAAGAAAAATAGGTGTTGTGTAGCTCATGCTGAACTGCTGCACTGCTCTAGTTCGCACAAACTTGCAGAACATGACTCCACAGTTTATCAGGAAGAGATAATTGGCTAAAGTGAGGGCAATATTTCAGGGTTTATTTGGTTAAAGTGTTTGTATCCCGGTGCTCACAATCCTATTCATTAAAGCGGTGAGTTGGGCCACATTAGTGTGTGCTCCTGATCTGTGTGTGGGTCTACAGATCTTTTGTCAGTGTTTGTGTGTGTCTTCAGTTCCCTGCTGCAGAACTCATTGGGAGGGAGGCTCTACTGTTGCTGCTGCTAGCTGAACGAGTGAGTGAATACATGAGTGAACGAGTGAGAGAGATTTATGTTGGAAGACTGTTGGAAGCAGGGCAAATTGAGGGATATTATAGAGATCCACACATTCATGACTATACAATAACAAACACACACACACACCCCCACACAAACACACACACTAATCACACGCGCAGCAACTTCGCCGGCACCCAAACCCCGCCCCCACACGCACAAACCCCGCCCCCCTCACCCAACCTCCGCATCCACGATTCCCCCTCACATAAAAAAGATACCAGTTCAGACATCGAGACGTGAAAATAGAAACAGATTATAAATTTCATATTCAACATACATACAACATGGTTAATCTGTTCCCTGTGCTAAAAACCCAGCAATACACACTGTTCATCTCGTACTATAAACATGTTCTCACTAACCCACTCCCCACACACACCTCTAAGTGTACTAGTACAGTTTACAATCAGAAAACACATTTTTATAAACTGTAATAAAGTCACCGGGTAAAACTTAAGGAGCTAATGAACATACACATTTCACCAGCATAAACATACTTCCCCAGATACACTTCTGTGTACAAAAATGTTCAGCACACCTTCTCTTACTTTTCTGTCTCTCTCTTTCTCTCTCTCTCTCTCTCTCTCTCTCTCTCTCTCTCGCGCACACACACACACACACACGCACACACACACACACACACACAAAGCTGATGGAATATAAAGCTTCTCAGTGGACATATATCCATATACTGTGTGAACATTTCAAAAGTGAATAAAACCAATAGGAATGGTCCAAATTGATAAGGAATACAAACCTCAATACATTAAATAACATTAATGTTTAGGACAATTTTCCGATATTTGCTTCTCCTAAGATAATATTTGTCAGACACAAGGTTTTCATAAGATGACAACAAAGTTTGTGTTTGTGTGTGTGTGTGTGTGAGAGAGAGATAAAGGGGGAGAGCTATGAGAGTGAGTGTTTCCTGTTCTCTTGACTTACATCATCCCGGGCTGTCAGAGGAAGTGTTAGAGTGGGTATGAACAGCTTTATTTCCAGCAGAGCGGGGTGGAGCCGCCACAAACACAGACGTAGCTGTCTGAGCAGTGGGCCACAAGCCAGCACTCTCTTTCTCTATCCCTTTCTCCCTCCATCCTTCTCGCTCTCTTTCTCTCTTCGTCTCTAACACTCCGAACCCAGCAGTCAAACCCACTTGCTCTCATGAGTGCCAATCGATCCATCCATCCATTCATCCAGCCATCCGCTACACTCTCTGCTCATCTGGGAAGGAGCAGCCGTTTATTTCCATACTGCTCGTTATGACTCTCTCTCTCTCCCAGGCTACAGGAGGGCTTGTTAACGCTTTCTTATGGCCGAAAATAGACGGGCCACAGGGGGTGTATGGGGAAACTGATGTTTGGTACTATTATATTTTTGCACACTCCTCCTGATTTGTGCTGTACTTCAGTAATACTGCACCTAAACCTGGCCGGAACTTAACCCTAGTAACCAAAAGGCAACATTTCTGTACCCAGAATATCTGCATCTGTAGTGAAAACATTACATTTCCCATATTTCTTTGTGAGGACCCAAGAGAAGTTCCAACGCAGACTTTTCATGTTTTTTTGTACCAATAAAAGGGCATTTAGACCAACACACACAAAACTGATGACTGCCAGTGACTAAACAACACACTGTAAGTTGAGGTGTGTGTGTGTGTGTGTGTGTGTGTGTGTGTGTTTGTTTTGTGCTGGGCCAGCAGGGGTTTAGGCTGGGTTTAAACAAGGCTAAACACAGTGCTAATGATGCACTGTCCAGCAAGGAACAGCAAAGAAGATTTCTCTCTCTCTCTCGTGCAGGTGGGCTGGGAGCCTAATAAGCAGCAACATGTTCCTGAATGACTGACAAGAATCTCAGAGTGTTGAATACATCCATGCCCCCAGCCTCCACTTTGACAGTGAATTATCCATCGGTACACATACAGCATGCTTTGTTATTTACAGGGAATTCTGAAGGGGAAGAAGTCACATGAGCCGCTCAGAGCAATGCTACATTTAAAAGAAACAATGCAGGCTACACTCTGATATATGTGTACAATTTACATTGTATATGCAAACCTATGGAGACTGCAGGCAGGCTTTGGTGACCTTGATCTGCTCATTAAGCCAAGTTTTTTTCTTATTGTTGCTGTAGGCATTATTCAATTAATTATTATTATTATTATTATTATTATTATTATTATTATTACTACTACTACTACTACTACTACTACTACTACTACTACTACTAATAATAATAATAATAATAA
Source organism: Rhabdalestes septentrionalis (assembly GCA_037832545.1). Classification (NCBI taxonomy): domain Eukaryota; kingdom Metazoa; phylum Chordata; class Actinopteri; order Characiformes; family Alestidae; genus Rhabdalestes; species Rhabdalestes septentrionalis. Next base: position 28,759,883 of record JBBMFX010000001.1, read on the forward strand.
TAATAAGACAGGACATTTTAAATTGTATAGGACACTAACAAATGAAGGGATGGATTGGCATTAGGCTGGTAAAAACTATATTTTTGTTTACATTTATTACAGTCACCATAGCACAAAGACTATAGCATTGGTCTCATTAGTGAGAATGCAGCTTTATGCCACAAAAAAGAGCATCAGTTTTTTTCAGGAAGAGCAGCATTTGATAACTAATCCTCAGCTTGGAACAACATTGCATGCATGATAAATCAACAGAGGGCCAATAAAGAAGGAGAGCAGTGGCTTTCTATAAGCAGAAGAGATCATTCCTTTTCTGCTCCACAAAAGCACAATCAATCCATTATAAGCACTCTTGCTTTTGTAAAGCTAGGATTTATGCTAGCATGCCATGACTCCATTTGGCTCCAGAAGAGAGTCTGATTTACTGAGTCAGAGCATCAGAATAAAGAGCATAATCAGACTGAAAGAGAGAGACAGAGACAGCAGCATAGAGAGATCTATACAAAGAGGAGAGGAGAGGGAGGGATAAATCTTTTAAATGTCTGAGTCTGCATCTGCATCTGATCCTGATATATTTTAAAGAAGTAAAATACAAATATTGTGCTTAGTGTAGAGCAACCTTTAGATACAGTAAAGCTACTAAAGATACAGTAAAGCTACTAAAGATACAGTAAAGCTAAAAGCAATCTAGCTCAGGGGATATCTGACTGAATGACAGTCCACACTGACAAATCATTTGTTATTTTCTCAGTTCTCATTGTGTTATTTCTATACCTGCTAGGGATATAATAGCTCTGAATAATTTTCAAAACCTAAACAGTATTACAGTTATTACAAGTAACTGTGCTGTTTCTATTTTCCACATTAAAACAGGCAAACCCAGTAGATATTTAAGCCTATTGTCCTTCTAAAAAAGGTGAATCAGTTTGGCGAGTGGTAGATATTGTCACCTCTGAGACACTGGCATATAGAGCACAGCATGGTGATACTGTCTTTCTAAAGAACAGGAATTGGACCTCTTAAGATTCTACTTGAAACCATGGGATATTGTTTTGATCTGCTAGGACCATTCAGAATGGAACGGGACATCCCTAGGGAAAACCAATGATAGCATTAGCTTGCTTTCATTAAGAAATCCTGTTGGGTACGTGGAGGCCCAACCCATTCCTGGACTCATATATGCAAAGTACAAAGGAGGAGGAGGATGAGGTCTTTATCACTGTTACTGTCAAACTATGAATCTGCTCTGGAGTTCCACTGCTGATCAATGAATATGAATAGGAGGTACTTATTCATCAAACAAGTCTTGGAGGCAGAAATCACAAGGGATGTGTGTGTGTGTGTGTGTGTGTGTGTGTGTGTGTATGTGTGTGTGTGTGTTTGAGGCAGGGGGTGGGGTTACATGGCATCGACAGGCTCAGAATCCTGTGCATTACTGCAGCCTATAGGATCAGTAGACCTTTTCAAAGCCTTCATAAATCAGCCTGGAAAACAAGTGTAGTGGCCTGTGATAAGCTCTGGACAGACAGCTTTACTGCACATGGACATCAGAGAGGAAGGGAATGAGAGGGAGAGACAAGGCTTCCACACCTGGATCAATTTCCGGTTTGAGGAACAAAAGAGGTAGAAAGTCAAGTTTCCAGCTGGTCATTGCTTAAGACCCCACTGGTGCCTAAAGCCCCCTTTTTACAAGCTAGGTGTCAAATTGGTATGCTTTGGACAGCTCAGGGTGAGAACGATTGGCTCCAGTGATTTAGGAGAAACAGAATCAAAGGAAGAGCAGCGTATCCCACCGGCTCTGCAGAGGAGCTGCTCAACTTCAGGGAGGAGACGAAGATCTTGTTGAATTGAGGCCTTTTAAAATGTGCGAAAGCTCGAGGCAGAGATACCCAGTCTCACTCTCTCTCGCTCAGGTAATATCTCCCAGGAATGCCCATCCAATAAAATTACATGCCAAACGGATAAGATTACCATGATACAATCTGCAAATGTGATGAATAGAGGAGCTGGATCAGATACACAAGGCTGCGCCTTCCCCAAATTTATTACAGATGTGTCTCTCGGAGATAGGGCTTCCCTTCAAAAGGACTTCAACACTGGGCCTCCGCTTCCTCTCCAAAACAGGAAATGAGCGCTGGAGAGTGGAGAGGCACTATCACCAGATGTCAGTCAACAGAGCCTCTTGTCAGAGTAAAGCTTCCATACTTAGCCTCTCCACATAGCCAAGAACAGACCAAGAAGCAGCCTAAGATTATGATCCTGCAGCAATGGGGATCAAAGCAATCGGGGCTTGATTTCCATTGGAGAGAAACTGGCAAAATAATTTTTTCCCTTACACACTCACAAACACACACACGTGCACGCACACATACACCTGCACGCTTCTTCAAACTTACAGTCTCAGCCTGACAAACTGAGAACCATGTCCACACATACACACACACCCTCTCATACACCCTGGTCAGATGAATGCGTCTGTCAAACTGAGGCTTGGCTGACATTTCATTCTTGTTGGGTAAGCAGAATTTACGGCTCTAGTGCAAACAGGACTTATGATCCAAACACAAAGAGGCTCAATGCCTGTACAATCGGCAACCCAGACCTTGGAGCAAAGCCCATCTCGAAGCTCCACATCTCACCATCCGTCCTTTGCAAGATCTCATTTAAAATTGACAGAGCGGCTATGCTCAAAACCCAACCATTGCACATCTCAGTTTGGTCAGCACTGGACAACTGGGCCTGTGATTCACACTTGCAGACACAGTGAAAGCATTAAAAAATTTTTTGCCAGTGCTCGGTAGGATTTGAACTGATTTTCAGTTTCAAAATGAGAGAGTATCCACTGAACATCTCATATTAAAGCAGTGACAATACAAACTTTACTCCACAAATACATTCATTAACATAACACTACACACAACCTTGGGGATTACAGAGGTCTAAAAACTGACAACTTGGCACAATTAACCATTGACTGCTTTTCATTTCATAGTGAAACATATCAAACTACACCCTTATAAACAACTGAACAACCCAAATCATATTAGCTCTATCACTTGTACTTGTAATCTATAGACATGGAGTTCAATGTCAGTGTATTATGAACATGCTAATGCATAATAGAGTTGGTGTTGTTGTCTCTGTAATTGTTTAAAAGTCCCATCTCCGTGGGGATATTTTCTGGCGAGGTGTCAAGCCCCTGGCAGCTCTGTGCCAGAGGTGTTCAGAGCGTTTTATATTCCACAAAGCCAGCCGTTTGCCTCTGGGCCTCTGCTTCCCCACAAGCCTAAATGTGTGTTAGAAGCCCAAATACCTTTCATGTCTAATACCATGATATTAGCCTCAAAAGGAAGCTAAACTTTCCCAGCACAACACGTAATCCTGCCTTCATTACAAGTGCAGGCACTTTCATACAGGTGAGGGGGAATACTTGGTTTGAGGGAACCAGTGTGAAAAGGTGTGTGGGTGTATGTGTGTTTGTGTGTGAGTGTCCCTGTATTTATTTTGGGAATCTCAAAAATAAACAGAACAGTAGGTTCAAGTTCAATTTTTCATGCAATTTCAGGTATGATGTTATATTGTTCATGAAATTTTATCTTAGTAAAGTGCACTAGCAGAAGCCTAGTAACGATGCAGAACTCGAGAGCATTGCTACATACAAAGCTTTACAGTGTACTAAAAATGTCCAAGCATTCAACAGTGACCCTGCTACAATACTACTAAAAAGCCTTCAAGACAAAAGGCAGAAAGAACACAGCCAAGTTGTTATACTGCATGTAACACCAGTAACAAATCTCTAATTCCATGAGAGTGAGTGATTTAATTTGCCACACATACTAATGACTGTGTGCACATCTTCAAGGGATGATGATAGGGACTCATTTATCATTTGTAGCTCTCTGGAATTTGTATTTTCTCTTTCTCTTTCTCTTTCTCTCTCTCTCTCTGTCTCACTCTCTCTCCATGTCTCTCTCTCAAGCTCCCCAAGGTACAGAGGCCGCTAGTGACTCCTGCTCCTCCTGCCAGGCTCCTGCAGAAGACGTTCAGATGAGAAGGTGCTGCAGGAGGTGCTGTAGGAGCAGTGTGATGAATTCTCCTGAAGATAATATTATTGGCACAGCTGGCTACGCCTGACAAGACATTTCTCACTTGGCCCAACCACGACCACATCATCACACCCCCAATCCACACAACCCCTTTGACAATGTGCCTCTCC
>JBBMFX010000001.1:28770566-28791112 GCA_037832545.1 Rhabdalestes septentrionalis
TAAAATGCGGGAGTGTTAGTCGACTAGGAATGTCTTTAGTCGGGGGCAGCCCTAGTCTACACACGAAATGTTATTATCAAATATTATAAATTACAAATACAATTTCTACAAATTCAAAATTACAAATGCAACCATTATTTAAGCTGTTTTTAAACTTCCTAAACTTGGAAAATTGTTCAAGGGTTTTTGAGGTAATGTATTTCATTCTTTAAAGAATCTTCCGCTAAAATACTTAAAAAGAGTTTTTTTTTTCTATGGGAGCCCTTTCTGGTCTCTTTATTTTGAATAATGTATGTCACTGAGCAGTATATACTCTCTGATACAGTAGACCAACCAGGAAAGAAAATGCAGCCAGCTGTGTGACCCCCATCTCCATGGCTTAATTTCCTTTCAGCCTCTTTGTATTGCTGTGGTGCTGATGCATGTTCCACCATCCGAGCATGCTCAGATCGCTCCCCTGAGAGCCAGCCAGCTGCCCACAGTCCTAGCGCTCTGCTCCAGCTCCAGGCTCAATATAACAGCATTACATGACTCTCCAAAGCAGTAAGTGTGCATGTTTACATATGGATTTTAAAGAGAATGCGGATAGAGGTAAGGGAGAGATTTCTGAGCGGATGCTTGAAAGCCGCACGGGCTCTGGAAGGGTTGCGAGGGTCTCATGGCACATGATGAATGAACCAATGCTCATGTCTCAATTAGCAAATAATTAATGGCTGTGTCAAAGCAAATTGCTGGGCTCTAGAGCTGCACTTGTTATTAACTTTCACCAACTGGGTGTGCACTGATGAATACCACAAACAAACAAATAAACAAACAGGAAAAATGGAACAAAAAGTTACCTTAGAAAATCCAAATCCCTTATGAACATATGTGAAATTATCCTATAATATCCTATAAGTATATAAATATTTTCTCTCTCTTTCTCTTCTCCCTCTCTGTCTCTCTCTAACCTTCTCATAAACACACAGAAATTAAATGTCAAAACGAAAAAGCAAATGACATGCACCTTCAAAATTCTGTGTTCACTGGATATTTTGTTTTTAAATACGTCTGGTACTGAAGGTGTCTGGAAGGTAAATTACACAATAGTAAAAGAAGGTAAAACAGCTATAAAATATTTTCAAAATCATCAAAACCACTGACAGGTAAGATGTATTATGTCATTTCAGTGGCACCTGTCAAGGGATACTCTGTATTAAGCATTAAGTGAAGAATCAGTTCTTAAAGTTAATGTGTTGGAAGTTGGAAAATGGGCAAATATAAGTGAATGACTTTGACATGGGCCAAACTGTTATCATCTCCAAAATAGCAGGTCTTATTGTTGGTATGCAGTGGTTGGAAGGAGTATCTGAGTCACGGGTGCCAGAGGGTTAATGAAGCACAGGGGGCAAAAATGTGACCATCTGTTCCAAACCCAAAGTAGGGCTCCTATAGCACAAACTGCTGAAAGGTTCATGCTGGCAGTGACAGAAAGGTGTCAAAACACACAGTGCTTTGCTGCATATGGGACTGTGTAACTGCAGACCGATTCATGCTGAAACCCTCTCCTCTGCAAAAGCAGAAACAATAGGCATATAAGCATTAAAACAGGATCAGGGAACAATGGAAAAAGATGGTCTGGACTGATAAATCACATTTTTCATGCACCAGAATGCACCTGAAAGAAGGAAAGGAAATGCACCTGAAAGAAGGAAAGGAAGGAAGGAAGAGAGGGAAACCTGCATAAGGTGTGTGATGCTCTGCTTACATTTCTGCTGGAAAAGCTTAGATCCTGGCATTTGTGTGGATGTTACCCTTGACAAGGACCACCTATCTTGTCTCAGTACCCTTTATGAAAGCCAAACTCTCTAATGACACTGGCCCCATTCAGTAGCAAAATTTCATCCTGTCACACTGCAAAAAATGTTCAGAAATGGGTTCACAAAGGATTCAAGGTGTTGACTTTACATTCAGATTTCCCATATCTCAATCCAATTGAGCATCTATGTTGGACAATTGAGTATCTATGCAAGTTCAATCCATGGAGGCCACATCTCATATGTTATAATGATCTGCTGCTAATGTCTTAATGCCAGATACCACTGCACACCTTCAGCATTTTTGCTGAATCCATGTCTAGGAAGACTTACTACCCACACTATATAGAAAATGTATTGTATTGTAAACTTGTAATTTTGCATTGTTGTGTACTAGGTTCACACATGACCATAAGGACCACTTCATCGCTTTTACTCTGTTGTGCACTCTATTGTTTTATTACAGAATATCCCATTCTATTTTCATGCAGAAAAACTAAATATTTAAAACACCAAATAAACAAATGCAGTTGTGAGGGCATCGTCATGCACCTGTGTTGAATGAAATGAACCCATTTTGCTTCATGAACACAGTGAACCCCCTCCCCCAACATCCTGCAGTTGCCAGAGCATGAAAGACAGAAGTCACATAGCAGATGGAATTAGAAGCTTTGGAAACAGAGCATTTGTGGGCAGAACTTAACTTAAGGGGTGGCGAGGATGCGGTGTATTGGTGGTAGATTCTGGGAGGCGATGCTCGAAGGAGCACCACAGCAAAAATCACAGAATTGAAGATAAGAGGTGCAACTCCATTCTGATCAACTGTCTCAGCAGCCTGGCTTTACCACCACATTTAATGTCTTCTTAATGTATATTCAGCGGGCTAGAGAAAAAAAAGGCTGTTATGGGCTGCACTTGCTTGGGGAGCTAGCTAAATGATTCAGGGGGGGAAACTACGGCTTTCATTTAGGTTTGTGCCCTCCAGTCTGTTTATACTGGTCGATACACTTGTCTGAAGAATATAATGGATTAGCACATCATTCAACAAAGCAGCGGCAAGGCAGACTGGGGGCGATGGAGAGAGAAAAGTAAATTACAGTTAGCAGCCAATGTAGGCCATGCCCTGAGCAAGGAAACATCATATCAGCTCGCAACTCCTATTCCGCCACCCAGCCAACCAAAATGGGGAGGTGGGTGGATGGTGGAAGAAGAGCAATCGAGGAAAAAAATCTAGTAACAATGAAATAAAATATTTTAACGAAATAAAACAAAACCATATTTTCAGAGCCGTGTCTCACTCTTCTTGTGCCTCCTTCCATCCAAGCTGTCTGCTGTCCTCCTGTGATATGAAATGGATATGGAAATATGAGGCCAAACCTCTTCCCAGCCCCCAACTAAGAAAATCACAGTAAATAAAAATTCTGCTTCCATTGTGTGCTGACTTTACTTAAGGCACAGATAGAGCTGCTGGTTTCTATTACATGGCATTTGAATTTATTCTCAATTACCCAACTCTGCTATACGAGGACAGAGGCAATGTAAATGAGTCTTCCATCTTATCTTAGCAGCAAGACGGCTTTTCCTGTTGGAAACAAATGAGAAACATGGCTAAGGGTCCTGGAATCTCTCTCTCTCTGTTCCATTAAGGGAGTATCGATCGGAACCCCTGTTGCTCCGCGCTCTGAAATGCCATGATAATCAGAGAAGTTAATACAGCCATTCATTTTCACGGGAAAAGAAGCCTGTACATATACCCAATCAGGGTTGTCTTTCCTGAGGAAATAGTATTATAAGGCTGTGAGCAGGAATTAAACTTTAAGCTATACATTTGGCTTTAGCATAATGACCTAAAGACTTTTGGATAATAGAAGGAAAAAGAGAGTATTTTATTGTAATTTACGGAATGGTGCTGAGCACAAAGCCAGCTCATTTCACAGCTGTGCAGATTAAACATGTGCATTTGTCTCTGCAAAGCATAGTAAATTTATGTAGAACCCTTATTACAATCCACTCAAAAAAGCATCTAATATAAAATTCAAATAAAGTTCCATAAACTACTAGATCCAGTTTATGGTTTATCTAATTCAGCTGCACATCAAAAAAGTGCATCCCAGAGCTTCTCTAAACCACTCTCAATCACAGCACCCTGAATCGGCAAGGGACAAAAGATAGCCCAAAGGCCTCAGGCTAAATGACTTTTTAGTGACAGCATCATCAAAACGAGCCTTTTTTGTTACTCCACTCAACCAAGACATTTGAGCGCTCAGCGCCAGGCTGACTGATCCGTGGCCTTGCATGATATAAACAAATCCACCAAAATGTGTCTATAATTCATACCCTGTGGCCTTAAGGGGAGCCATGTTGCTCTGGTACATGTGGAGCAAAACTGTCGCTTGTAGCGCCTGAAAAACAATATCCTAATCTCTCCTGAGTATTCCACTAATAGCTGTTGACAATCACCCTTCATAAAAATTTCATTACCCGTCCAGGGCTCACCTGCACAAAGAGCATCACGAGAAAATGTGCAATTAAACTGGAAGTAACACAACCTAATATGACCAATTATTATCACATTAAATTCACTAAGCGTTCATACATTAAAAATGACATTCTACCTATTTGGTAACCAACTGTTATTTTTAGGGGTCCAAGCAATATGAAAGTCTCCCCCACCTCTCTTTCTCGGATGAGCTGCAGACACACTGTAAGGTATAGAAACACTGAACTTGTTTGAAAGGTGCACAAGGCCCTATCTCAACAAACGTGACCCTGACGGATCCGATAGTGGTGCTACAGAAGAATCCTTTTCAACAGCTTAACCATTAAGCTTCACACCCTGGAATAATATGCATACTTGGCAACATATAATTTGCAGTCTACTAGCTTTAAACATGTCCATCAAAGTTCCATAGCGTTAATTAATTTGCAAAGCTGGTCCTCAACAGAAATTCTGCAATATTGAATTATGAGTAAAACTCATGCCTTTTTTAGCTACTCTGAGCTCCATATCAATAAATGTAAAGTGAGCTATCATTGAAGTAGGGTGCGTAGACCCAAATAGTTGCTGATTACAGCTGGCTATACAGTAAACTAAAGTGTTGTATGCATCTGTGTGCTTTATGTCTCAACTTATGTTGGTCTGATGATATGTTGTTGGGTTTTAAGCCATAAACAATATAACCTTTACCTCCACAATCCCTTGCTGATTTTCCTAGAAAGACACAATCTGTGGCTTAAGCCAGGATGCTGCCATACTGATCACTGTGCCCTCCCCTGAGATGCTCTCCCTTCAAGCAAACCTTGAATTTTTCTAATGTCTAATGCATTTTCAAATAGATTGTCAAGGCACCCAAATGCAGTATCTTTTTATTGCATGTCAAATCTTGGTGTAGAGTAAGAGAACTTAATCTTTTTCCACTCTCTGATATGCAACCACCGTATCTAACAAATGAAAATGTTGTCAACAGCTGTATGCACAGGACCTGCAGGCGCAGCATCGGATGGATTTTACATACAGGAATATGAAGCAGATACTGTCATGCTATAATTATTAATACTAGAAAGACTAATAGGAACAGCAGATAAAACACATTTTGTGTTGTGGCCACACATAATGACTCCTCCTACTACTAAATGATTGCAATTTGAGCTATAGTATGTGGTTAAGTAGTGTCTCAACTTGAAAAGTGGATTTGAAAACAAGCAACACCCTTTGATCGGTGGCACTGTTCACAATGTTCATAATAGGCTTTCCTAACAAGACTGATGTTTCATTTTTTATTTATTTTATCTACATGTGTCTTTAATAGTGTTCAGTTATTAATTTTTATTAGATTCCTCTCTTAACCATTGTAATTCATGTAGAGCAGTTTAGGAGTAGGGAAAAGTGTATGGAATGTGTTCTGATGTGTTTGGATTAATACAAATGTCGACAGAATAAACCAAATATTCTGAAAGTACGCAAAACATCTTGTGTTTTTTACTGAAACCTTGAATTTAATAAAAAGAAATGTCCAAAAACGAAACCATGAGACCCTACTATGGGCGTTTCACCACCTACCTTTAAGACAGCCAAGAATGGCTAAAACAAAATAAAAGTCTCACCAAAGGGTTAGGATGACATTGGCATGCAGCTGCTAAGGCATTCCAAAATGACAGCCATTTGCACTTAAATGAGGGGATTTGTGCCTGGCCAACCCATTACCAATCCGCCATATGTGAAACCATGTCTTTATCCCACATTATAGAGGAGGGAATGAGATCTCCTTAGACCACATTCTTTCTCTTTCTCTTTCTCTCTTCCTCTCCCTCTGCCCTCAGCCCCCCTTCTCACTTCAGATGGGATTCCCTCTTCTCCATCAGGAACAAGGCCGACATGCATCATGCAACTCTCTGCTTGTACCCAAAGCGATCAAAAAATGAGCTTGAATCTTCCTTACACCCATATGGGAAATCTGTTTGTCTGTCCATCTCACCTGCTAAAGTCAAATTAAGTTTATTAATGGCCACCAAATCCAAACTAATACTCACCATCACTCAACAGGCTCATTGTTATTCCACAAACTGTTCCACACTTGTTATGAGGCAAATGATGGGGATGCTTTTCCCCATTCACATGTTGTGTCTGATGGATGTAAAGGGATCAGGACGTGCCTCTGGCCCAGCAGCAGATACCAAGCGCAACATCCCTCTTTCTTAATGCAGTCCTATCAGAGCAGAGCCATAAGGATGGAGGACAGATATCATACACTCGCTAAAACAGAAATGTGACTCGGAGGCAGCACGATGGAGCGCACTCATTCTTCACCCGTGCCCCTGCCGCGCGTCGTCTGTTTATTTTAGTCCTTTATCAGTCCTGAGGTGTGCCGTACTACTCTCTCCATCCACTCACAACTCCACGTATTATTGATTCATTACTAATTATCTATCATACAGGCCAGAGTGCACCGTGCATCATTGCAGGTGTTCCACACGATAATGGATGGATGAAGTTATCATCCTTGTACACAAAGTGGCAGTGACATTTGCTAAATCCTCTAAGCAAATTCCTCTTCTTATCTGCTCCTAGTTGTGGTACAGAGGTGCCAGCTCACAACACCCTCATTAAGTGTCAATAATTAACTCTCATTTGTAAAAGCTCATGTACATAAATCCTGTTAATTGTATTAGTGATATTTATGGACAGGAAACTACATGTGCTTTAGGTAGAACTATTAAGACCCAGGCGAGTTTTTCTTTGGGAGCAATACTTCTCTGCAAGGAAACGGACAGCAAGTTCATCGATGTAGCTCAAATCCAAACTCAAAAAGTGCTCTCTAGCACTGAACTCCCTCTACATCTATTATATATACCATGAAGTAAACATCACAAAATAACCTTTGTACTTGGACTTAGTTTCTGGATGCAAATAACATAGCAGGCCAAGCAGGCCGTGCCCTCCTCCCTGCCCAAGTCCACACGCAACAACACTATAACCCAAATACATAAATTAATAGACAAATACATAAATAAATGCATCAATCAATCAATAAATCTATTAAGTCAAGACCTGAATAGTAACCTGTAAGTTAGACAATTAAAATTACTGTTGGTAAAATGTACCAATTTTTTCTAGCAGTTACATTTGTACATATTTTGAGTTGGGCAGGTTATAATTATTTTAAATATGTAGGATCATTGTTTTAATATTGTAGTCAGAGCCCCATAGGTGCTGTCTCCAATGGAAGAGACAGAATTATTCCAGGCTTAACACTAACTACTGAAGGATAATGGTTTAAAAACCTATTTTGTCCACACATTTCAACCACAACAACATTGTGTCACATTAAAAGTTATGACAGAACACAAACAAGAACTGAGAGAACCTGATGTTGTTGAGAACCTGAATATTTTCACATTCAAAAAATGTTCTGCTCCCCTTTAAACAATTAGCTCGGATGATAGTATAACTTTGTTTACCACATCCTTTAAAATGGTGTTTCAACATCTTATTGAGCACATCTTGCTGGTGTGAAAAAGAATACCCCTGCCTCTTTTTCTTCATATATCTTTTTATGTTCTCCCTTCCCCCACCTCGCCCTAATGCTCAATGATGGTCTTATTTTCCTTAGGTGAGAAATTGGAAACAGGAGGTATACATGGTGTCCACGACTGTGCTCCTCTTTCAGAGAGGGTCAAGCCTCATCTATTATTCTCCATGGCAAGAGTCACAGGGCCTCATCAGGCCTTGTTATATCCTTATATGATGGGTTTCCAGCCTCTAATACATGGGAGAGATTACAAACACATTTTTCTCTTTTGCAGCATCTAGTTGGATATGTCACATTAAGGTGTCAAACTGGCTTCTGTTAAAACAGGTTTTTACCAGTTCTATGTGCCTTCCTCAAAGAAGGAGATCACAAGTTATGTGTAACGAATGTCATCTCCTAAGAAGGTGAACTGTACAAGCACAGGGGGCAAATTGTCCTCATTTGACATTTCTTCCAAATGAAATGGTGGTTAATTTCTACTCCAGCTCATGCTTCTCACTCATAACAATATATCCATTCATGCATACTGATACCTGAACACAATCAACCACACCAAAGCTGCATGCAAGTCCTTTTTTTGTACTTTTCTCCATATAAGGACAGTATATGATGTTAGGAATGTCACTCTGCAAGGAGTGCCACTTTCTCCAGTGCTTAAGTATTCATATGTTCTCCTCTCTTACTCATTCTCTGTGCTGAACTGCCAATAATACTACAAATGATTCTGATCTCTTTGCTCAGTCCTGCAACAGAAATTACAACATTACTATATATCCAACTTTCCAGTAAATATTGATCAAATTCCATCACTTGAGCAGGTCCTGACTGAGTGAAAATGATTTTAAAATATGGCCAACAAGTTCACTGTAAGTGACCTCTAGTGACTTTACATGACTATTTTGTTGCTGACTTGGTGTTATTGTTAATTGACTAAGCCTATTGTGCACACAATAACAAACGACTTTTGTTTCCTTCTAATCAGAAAGCTGGGGTAAGAATGAAAAAATATTCTATTCAGTACATTTGAACTTACACTCAATTAAAATGACATTCTCTTTAGATTTAATTCTGAAGAAGGATTCCACCTTGATGTTTGTTTGCAGAAGTTAAAAAATATAATAATATACAAAATTGATTTTGATTTAATTTGAAAATTAACTACAGATCTAGTAATGCTGACAAATAAGACAGTGTTCACAACTGGCAGAATCTATCTCACTGAAAGTGAAACCTGCTGAAACTGAGTCAGACTTCCCATACAGATTCCTCCAGATCACCATTCAGATCAAAGGCCGGGTAAAAGGCCTGTGTCAGCATGCCAGAGCTGTGATGGAACAGATCCACCGGCAGATATTAATGAGGGGCAGCAGACATCTGAAATGAGAGCGGCCGGATCAGTCTGGAGATGAGCTGGAGGATGGGGGAGAAATCTGACTACTACACTTATCAAAGAACCATTTATAGATTGACGATAGCAGCATGGCTAACATGTGGCTAGCCATAAACGTAAAACAGAAATGTGAGCTCACAGAAATTCACAGTAACTGATCAAAGATTAGATGCAGGCAATGCAAAACTGTAATAGAATGAAATCAGAAAATATTTAGTGAATTGTGTTGTAATGAACATTGAGTGTGTTAGTAATTTAAATTATGGTTATTGTCAATAAATAATAAGTATAAATAATACTTTTAGTGTAGATTGGTGTAGTTCTTCTGTTGTGCACTGGAGTAACAAATTATATTTGAATATTTTTGCACCAATGGAAAATATTTACTTTACTCATTTAACTTGTTTAGTTTGCATTTCACTGTTTTGTCAAAGGAGCTTAAGTTAATTAAATTGATGTTCCTCACAAAAAATGGACCAAACTTTTTTATCGTGTCCAAATCAGCCCTCTGGCAAATGAGGAAACTCAGTGTAGTGTATTTAAACTCCTGTCCAATCTTCAGGTTCAATGGGATTTTTGCCAGTGTTCAGTAAACCTCGTCCAACTTTGTGAGAATAAAAACAAAAGAACACATTTGTGGGCGGAGCAGGGATAGGTCAATTATAGTAATAGGGTAAAGCACATACAGCATTAGACAGTGACAGAGTATCCAATACAAGAGTGTTTGCTGCTTAGGCTGTGCAGAGACAAAGATAAAAGATGAAGGAGAAAACCTACAATGACTTAAACAAATGGTATTTAGTTTAAAAGCCTAAAACAAAAGGTGACAGAGGAACAGAAATCATCTTGAAAGTTCTGTGACCTTGACAATGTACTGCCAACCCATCTGCTGCTGAGTTTCTGCAGCTTCCTGCTTCTGCCTCCCTTTTCTCTTCATTCTCTCTGCTTCTCCTTTCTCTCACTTTCTTCTTTTAATGTGTATTTCAGAATAGGTGCTGAACTAGGATCAGGTTCTCTTTGTCCATTGTATAGAGTTGATAAAAATTTGAAACTAGTCCCAGATTACTGCACTTCTTGTGAGAAGGTTAATAAACATTCCCTCTGTATCTTCACTCTGTATTCCATTATCGCTCCCGAGCCATTTAACCAGGGAAACAACACTGTCTGCAGTTAAACAATAACCATGCCACCCTATCTACCATACTGGTGCACGCCTCCAACTTACATTCATCCAATTATGAACAGCCCTTGTTGACTTTGAGATTCTTGCAGATTCTTCTTTTTTATATTGTTTTTTGGCTTGATATCAAGATGGAAAGGCTGGAAACTCCAGCTCCCAGAAGGACGCTGCCCTCCGAAACCTTGACATGCACAAAAGACGGGTGTGCAGACAGGCCTGCCCTGCCGAGAACGATAAGGTCACCCGTGGGATTGCCGAGATTATCTCTGTCAAGCACTTGGACACAGCACAGTCAAATGATGCATCATGCAGTCATTTTCTGGGGGAAAAAATCAATTTCTTCACCAGGTTGCTATTTGCTTTTCAAAGTGCCCTTGTAGTCTTTGGCTCGGAGCATTTATCAATTTAAATGTTGTGAATTGATAATGTTTTTAGCCGTGCGGCTGTGTAAAGACAGTTCACCAGTGAACGCTAGGGAAACCTCCCCCACCTTCACCCTTCTGCGTCTGCGTCACATCCGGGAAACATGTCGGAGACCGTCCTCAAAGCTGGGGAAATGCATGAAATGTGAAATGAGGAATCTTTATTTTAGTTATTAGACTTTCTTTTTAACAGAGTGTTATTAGTGAATTAAAATAATTCTCAATGTGGCTGCCAAAATTTTTTTCATCAATTTATAATATAAAGGATTTGCCCGTTATAATCATTAAAATAGATGTCTTTCCAGCACATTGAAACAGAACTCTGAACATGGAAGAGATGCAAAGCGCATCCGAGAAACTTTCTTTACTTTTAGTTTTTTGCTTGTAATGTATAGAGCCTACCTACTTTGCTCAAATAAAATCCTCAAAATTGGGCTTTTGCCAAGTTCTTGTGTAGGGTTCACATAATGTGAAAGGCTGTGCTGTCAGGGTGGGGAGACAGAAGGGAACGGAGGTGGCTCAATTAAACATGACCTCCCTCAACCCTGCCTCTCTCGACACCGCTACAAACCTGCATGCAAATACTGACCCTCAGCCGCCACAACATCATAAATAAAAGAGTACTTATTATACATTTAGTACTATTCTGCTATTCTGCCTCGATGGGCTATTAGAATAGCAAGTAGAATAACCCTCCAGTGCTTTAAGAGGGCATGTGAAGGAAAAAGTGCACAAAATAAATGGGTAACGCTCAGATGAATAGACTGCAGCACCTCAATACACAGAATATGATTTATTAACAAAAAGTAAAGAAACAATCAAACTACTCATATTAGACATATTCACCTTTTCTAAGAATACCGTGAAGTAATATTATTTTATGGACCATATTTTTTGGCTTGATGAAGTATGTCTTTCAATGAAATGTCGGGATATAACCATTCTAAAACAAATTAGATTCTCCTCAGAAAAAGCCTACCACCAATCTGCCATGTATTCATGCAAAAATAATACAATTCACCTTCATGCAAAACAGCACAATTAATAAACAAGCAAATAAAAAACAACAACAACAACAAACTCAAAGATTCAATTATTTGATTAGGCAGAACAGTGCTTTCAAAAAATGGCTTCCTGTCAGACAGGTAGAAGAAGACGCTATAGCCGAGGCAGAGCGGGGTGTAAATGAGTGAAGGAATGAGGGATGGGATAAAGCAAGGGAACATGGCTGATCTCCCCACAAAGATGTGATCAGACATTCAGGCAGACGGTTATGCTAATACATTCAATATTCCTGCGCTCTCTGTGGCGGGGCCGGAGTGCTGGGGGCGGGGAGGGGAGGGGTTGGGCGGGGAGCAGAGAGGTGGGGGAGGGGTGACTGGGGAAAAATGAGGAGATAAGCCTCTCTGATGGCTCTCAGGTGGCGGTGCACATGCTGCTCTGTCCCACGTAGCCCAGCAGGTGTCTACATTTCCTTCCAGGCCTGCTTCTGTCTGAGCACACTGCAGGGATTTCAGTCTTGCTTGTAAAACTGCGAGGCAAGGTGCTTTTTGTAAGCACATTTTTGTCTTGAGAAAGTTAATTAAGGCAAACCATAGCAAAGTTCTCAAGAGGTAAAAGCCTATATAGCATTAAAAATGGTTCATTTGGCCCCATTTTATAGTAAACATTTTGATCAAGTTACAACATAAAATATTCCGCAGTAACTTCGTAAAAGTTCCACTAAATAATTGGACAGTTCCTGAGTAGCTGCACTGCAGGCACAATAAAATTACAAAAGAGTAGTAGATTATTTTTGCATAATACAATACACCTGTTTTGAATATTTACATTAAAAAAACATCATGACAAATAATTATCTAAAGCTTGAACTTTGTCTAGGTTCTGTAGTAGTGTACTACTACAGATACCTAAAAGATATTAGAGTTGGTATTTTCTGTGCAGATGCTGTGTGAATAGTGTACTTTTATGAAGAATTACAGACCTCCTGCTACAACCTGAAAAGTCCTGCTAGAAAAAGATTTAATAGCCTCACCCTCTCTCCCATGTGTAAATCAGTGTGAACTATGTTAAAACTATCAAGATACATGTGTGTAATTACATTATTGACATGCGCATGATTTATTAACATGTTCATAAACTGTTCTACTACAATCTGTAAAAATGAAAATGTCATCAGCAGTTTCATTGTTTTTGTGTGTATTTTTACATGTAAATAACAGTTATTAAGAGCACAAAGTAAAACAAAATACATTTATGTAATATCAGCCTGATTCTGAAATAAAAGCTGATAATAAAAAAATAACTGCCTTGTGCAGTCGGCTCCTTCAGAACAGAGCGGCCTTCTCTAGTGAGAAAGAGGCTCTGCTGATGCAGATAGGAGGGGTTGGCCGGAGGCGTTCCAGAACCATCGCTATCGCCAAACACAAACAACCAAGAGAGACAAATTCCTCCACCATATGGTAGATTAAACATGGCCTTCAGATGTTTCCGAGCTTACAGTTATGCTACGCTTCCAGCTACAAGCAATGGGTTAAAATCGAAACCCTCCGTGGCAGATGAGAACTCAGATGCTCTCTGTATTCCAGATGTATCAATTTCCTTGGATATCCAGTCCATGCGAGTGCATATGCTGTACTGGCAGGGGTGCAGGCTGAAAAATGGCCACCTTCCAAAAGCTAATATTCTTTTGGCCGGAATAATGCGATTATTATTTTCCTAGCCATCAGCCTCGGCACACAATGCCATCTGTTACACAAAGCAAACATACACATCTCAATTACAAAACAGACAGCTGCCCACTCGCAAGCTGTACCTCAATATCACTGCAGGGACTCCTATGACCCTGCAACAAGGTCTTACAAAAAAAGCCACATTCAGCCCACGACCCTGCACCATACTGATTGCCTTACAGACCACGTAAGGAAGGCCCGAGTGGCATGATTATACTGCTGCCACTCAATTTGTGTCGTGGGATGGTTTATTGAATGGCACAAGTGCAATTCTTGTGATTAATCTAGAAAGACGGCAACCCATCCATCACATATTAATTATTGGAAATGAACTAATCACCCAGCTCAGAAGCCAAATATTAGTGAAGGGGGCTGAATAACTAAGACATGTGAGAGTTTTGGCAGCTTATGCCTATTTACATGCAGAAGTGAAATGATCGCGGCTATTAGCACAACAAAAATGGTTAAATGACCATCTGGTGGAGTGAATAATACGAGTAGGAATCGCAGTGTTTCACCTACTGTCAAACACGCGCCTCATTATCAGAGGGATCTGGAAGTGGAGTCACACACAGTGGAGATAAGAGAGCAAGTACACATCCACTGCCTTCAGCTCAAGCATGCTGAGTGCATTATCAAATAGCTAAGGGCATCTGCTGAGGTTGTACGCCATCACAATAGTGTCCACAATACAAGAGGAAAAGCTTGCTCGTGCTGTAAAAACCTGTTAGGTGCTCCGCTCTGCACACATTAATCTAACACAAGGTGGTCAATGGCCACAGAGGGAAAAGCAATTTCACATCACTCTCTCATTCAGCTTGGGGGTGGTGCACAGGAAAAGAAGAGAAAAAGGCTTTAAAAACATTCTCCAGTGTGCACAGGCCAGAAAGAATGTCTCTGTAGGCAGATCAAAATTTAGCCCAATCACAGTCCAGGCCGTTATATTCGATCTTTACATTACGTTGCATGAGCAAAGTGCAAGACATGGAAATACATCAGTGATTTTTTTTTGCCCTCAGAAGTTGTTAGAGAAATTAATAGAAAGTTATTACTTTGGTGTAGCAACACTATTTGATTGCAAATATGGAATTACTACGCACTAAACAATTACATTTCTGCTCCATATACATTAATTATTACTATACTGTTTATGCCACAACACAAATGTAACAGCTGGTTGAAACTTTTGATAGAATTTCGGTGAGCTGTGTGTGAATTACATCATTGAACCACTGAGTTACACCATGCTTTTGTTATCTGATAATTAAGTGGGTTAAACACATACAGACCCATACCTGAACACATACATATGTAAGCTATTATAGATTTCACCTGTTATTGTTGTGCTACATGTTTTAAAGCGCAGAATGGCACTGTGGAATTCAGCACATGTAATTGTGACACTAAAAGGCAGCATCATCTCTCTGTCGGAGAGCAGAAAAGGATGTTTTATATCTACTATCAAAGTCCAGAGGAAGGGCTCGACTTGGAGATTAGCGCTCCTCCAGTGCCTCTAGAAGCCTCCGTGTCTCCCTGAGAGTGAAGCTGGGATCTGAGTGTCTGAACACCCGTATGATTCAGCATCGGTGCTCAAAGGTCATTCTATCGACTATAGTCAAGTAATGGCTGCACTATGATTCAAGTCTTGAATGGCTAATAGCATCCATCATTAACTCTTTGAACATCAGAACTAATGCAATGTAGATTAAAGACATGCATCACTTTTATCATTTATGTGATAACAGAGTATGTGGAAAGAGTGGTGTTTATTTACATCTTGCACATAATGCTTGATACAGTTTTATCAAAGTAAGTTTCACGAGTGAATTCATTTAATTCATTTAATTAAAGAAAAGAGTAAAAAAAATACCTCACACGTGTCAGAACCTTGTCAATTTGCACAAGCTTAAATAACACTAATCTAATTAATGTTAAAAATAATTAACCAAGTTGCACACATTTTGGTTCTAAGACAGATTATACAGGCTATGAGTTTTCCAGCAATTAAGCTGAGGAGACTTGCAGGATCAGCTTAGCCATGTAAGATAATAAACTCTACTCATACTAAAGACTTAACAAGCCCTTTATCAGCAGGCCAACCTCCCAAGTGCAGATAAAACCCGCATAAAAGATAAGTTCAACAAATTCCACAAGCTTTGGGGACAACTAATCAATTATTTGATAAAAATCATCAATCAATTAAAGCTGAATTAAATTAGAATTTGCCTTAGTCTGCTGCTAATAATTCATATATGTAATCTCCAATCTGGCAGACAGTAGGCCATTTTGTTTTTAGTCATACCCACTTTTTTCTTTTGATTGTAGGATAAAAAAAATAAACTTGCATAGGCTAGTACCTGCACTTGAAGTTACGATATTACAGAAAAAATATGGTCCAATCTGTACTTGTCTATCACCAAGCCGTACTGACTACCGACTACAGTACACCATAGAGAGAAAGATAAATCTTAAACTAGGAACTGGACTTATCTAATAACTGCTGGCTAACACACAGCTTTTCACCTGATTGAGTCTTGCCAGGTCTGAAGTTAGAGCTCAACTAGACAGAGCAGTGGGGGAACTCAAGGTGATTTGCCTACTCTCTGACCTCCGCAATCACTCAAGTTATTGATAGGTCAGCGCTCTGGCCAATAGGAGCACAAGATATTAGGGATTCTCATGAGGATCTGTGAGTGATAACACATGCAATGCTGAAGGCAGCAAATTACAGCCAAGCCAGGTTTTGAATTAGTAGTAATAACTCCACTGTGTAGTTGTGGAAGGAGACAAAATTTGACATGCACTCACCTGTGAAAGCCCCAGGTATATGGACACGGTTTCTGAGATGTACAAAAACCTCCCCTCCTTGTTTAGTGCAAATACGAATCCATCCAGGGACTGCGGAGAGAGAGAGAAAGAGAGAAACAAGTGAGACGATATACACATAAACAACTCGTTTTTCAAACCAGAGGGAGAAGTGTGGCTCACAGCTTCGCCCTAAAACAGTTACAATCACAATCACACCCCGTGTAGAAAGGCCTCGGGGAGGTCGTTAATACAAACAATTACAACATAAATCAACAGCTCTGTATCACAGATACAACTACTGAAGGAATTATGGAGAATGCATAAAAATCACATGACTGCAAAGAGACACTTCCGATTTATAATGGCTCACAAACACAAGAAGCAGGCTTCTTTAATGCTTCCCAGATTACATGCATATTATTAGGGACTTTGCAATACAGAAAGGCTTGTGGTATGGAGATCACTGCTGGAGACTTAGAGGCAAAGCCTCCAACAGGCAACAATTAAGGCATTGAGGTCAGTCAGGTTAATTACATATTGTCCCCTACTGATTCAGATAATCTGTAGGGCCTGCTAAGCACAGGAGAGAAGGGTAAGTAACAAATGAGAAAAGGTTTTCTTACAAGAAAAAACAAAGCACTGTTCACAATGTCCCAGTCGTTCTGATCACATTTTTATGAAAATGAGTTTTATACAGAAGAGGTAGGGGAGAGTCTTTCCCTCTCTCTCTCTTTCTGTCTTTCTCTCTCACATTTATTTCCAACTCTAAAAAGAGCAGTGGCAGCTGGCGAGAGGAGCGCACAGTCTCTACCCGCCGATAAAACAGCACAGCCCCGGGCTATTTACAGCACGCTGATATGCAGCTGACAACAGCAGCCCCCTCAGAGGGCCGCCTGAGCCCAGCAGCTTCCCCAAACACATGCATGCTAGTCCCGACTCTTAGCCTACACTTTACATTAAGCTGCTTTCACACTGCCACCGAGACGTCCTATGACACTTCACAACACACATCCCAGTATATATCACATATGAATACACTTTACATTAAGTGTACTAATGCTAGCACCATGGTTTTTTCACATGCTGCATCACACTATGCTAACACCTCAATGCATCACGCAATGCTAATGGTATTGCTGTGATTACATTAAGCCTAATCTCAGTCATGCTTTTGCCAGCACTGATGCATAAGAGTAAACATTACATCATATTATGCTTAAAGCAAGTGACTAGCTAGCTCTTTGGAATATTATCTTACCAGATATTTTGTAAGAATTAGGGTTAGTTTGAATAACAAATGGGCAGTATGTAAAGAAATAGGTGCATAACTTATCAAGAATAAAAGACAACTGAAAATCATTTTTGGGGTGTATGGTTTTTAGGCTAAAATAAGAAAGAAAATGAACCTATCTGTTATAGTAAACAGTAACAAAAGAATAGGAGTATAGGTAAGATAATATATCTATGCTATATCAAATTTATACAATGATTATATACATTAACATTAATACCACCTGGCTAATACTATGTATGTTCCCTTGATGCCACCAGCACAAGCCCTGAGTTGTTGAGGCATGATGATCACAAGACAATTTAAGATGCACTGTGGTATTTGGCATTATCAGCAGATCTTGTAATTTGTTAGTAGGGCCACCAATTTGTCCTCTGGTAGCTCTTCTGCTAGCCATCGAGCCCCATGTGCCTTGGGTGTCTATGACCCCAGCGCTGGTTCAACCCCATAAGGCCTGCTGTTTAGGAGATGTTCTGACTTAGCTGTCTAGGTGTCACGAGTTAATACTTGTAAAAACCTGATATCTTTATGCTTGACCATTTTCCTGTGTCCAACAAATCAACTTTAAGAACAGTGTTCACATGGCACCTAATATATCCCACTGCTTGATAGGTGCCACTGTAATGAGATAATCAGTGTTATTCACTTTGCCTGTGAGTGGTTTTAATGTTGTGGCTAATCAAATCAGTTATTGCTGTCCTATTTTAGATCATTAAAGACACAGAATTTACGACCCTAGCACACAACTGTACCAGTGTGTGTGTGTGTGTGTGTGTGTGTGTGTGTGTGTGTGTGTGTGTGTGTGTGTGTGTGTGTGTGTGTGCATATGAACATACTCACTGAGTTTA
The DNA here is from genome assembly GCA_037832545.1 of Rhabdalestes septentrionalis. Lineage (NCBI taxonomy): Eukaryota > Metazoa > Chordata > Actinopteri > Characiformes > Alestidae > Rhabdalestes > Rhabdalestes septentrionalis. The sequence continues at coordinate 28,789,063 of JBBMFX010000001.1, forward strand.
TTTATCTGAGATAACCTACATTATTTTTGGACCAATTTCAGCATCAGTTTGGAGCTGTTCATCATTCTCAACCAGTGTATAGTGCTCTCCATTGGGAGACCACCGTTAGCCTCCTCAGCGGAGGATTATTCCTCAGCCTCTTGACCAGGGGAAGCCTACTCAGCCACTAACACGTCCACCTGCATCCCAACAGACCAAACCCTGTCTGTCAAGAGGACCCCCAGCAGTCACCTCCAGCCTGGTTGCAATCATCTCCAGGCCGTTTGTCTCTCAAAGGCAGCGCCACTGAGGGGCAGCAGAGCCGGGTCTCTGGAGGAGCCTCCGCCAGCATCAGCCATAGCAGCCTCCCCCCATGATAAACGGCCTCTGTTTACAGGCTAACCACTGGGTAAAGTGCCCTATAAATCACCAAGCAGACAAACTTCTGGGGGAGAAATGTGTTACATTAGGATGGGCTTTTTATGTCATTTGTTTAAAACAGTCATGCCTCGTGAGCAGCCTCCCCAAAGGAAATGCGACGGAATAAAAGGACAATGGCTGGAGACTTGCTCCGAGGTTATGTGCTTGACCTTTGGCAAGACACCACACAGCTGCAAGCTCAGAGAGACTAGATTAAGCTAGGACAGATGAGCCGATTCTGGTGCTCCTCTTAGATGCCAATCTTAAGGAGTGGAAATTTTCAACTAGAAACACATGGTGTGTCTTTGGATCTATGCAGTCAAGCAATGGGAATTGCTGGGCATTTCATGGAAAGGAATACTTAAAAGTTTCTGTAATATGGCTACAACACAATATTACTTTCATTCGGCTTCACAGTTATGAATAACATACATATATGTATAATATAATGAAGTAATGAAACTAATTAATTAATCTGCATATACATATTCAAGTCTGCTAGTCTTTCTCCTCTTTAGGAAGTAATAAAAACATAGCAAACATGTAAAGGACCTTATTTGTTTCAGCAAATGAAGAGTTTTTAAGGAATTTCATCAAATGCATGTTATAATAAACACAAACAAAAATACGATACTTCCAGTTTAGAATCAGAATACACCACTCTTAAATAACATTTCTAATATTATGTTTACTCTATGACACTAGATGGATGACTCCAAACAAATATATTCTGTCTTTTTAGAATGATGGAAAATTCTACCCCAAACAGCAAATTGTCGTTTTCAATGGATCGTCACAGGCTGACCTTTCCCAACTTTCCCCACAAGCAGCGGTGGAATAAACCTTGTACTTCATGTACAAAACAATCATGCTTCAATAAAATGCACCCTTATACTGCTGTTTCTTTCAAGCTACAACATATAGAACACAGACCTTAAAGTTGATCAATATTTTTCATCACTTTTGGTTTAAAATTACTTGAGGCTGCGATGTAAAGTGAATAAAAAAGATGTACGCCATCTTGTGTGATAGCACAAAGCAGGCTTGCTGTGCTAGAAGAGCAAACAATGCCTCTGTCCAAAGCAGCTCATGTTTTTCCAAACAGAGGACAAATATGCTGGAGCTGAAGGACATGGACTGACAAACATCAATCTGCTCCCTGAGCCCCGTCCAGAGCCACCACACTGCCATATTAACACACACAGTGCTGGCCAGCAGAGAACAGCCTCATTGACTATTAACATATCATTAACTATTAGGTCAGACAAAATGGAGAGCAAGCGAGGCAGAGAGGGAGCAGGGCAGCTGGCGACGGGGGCATGCCACATGTTCAAATTCCGCTAAGACCCCCATCTCTCCGTCTACTCCATCCACTCAAAACCCCCTCCTTTAAAGAACAATCACTGCAATCAACACTTCCAACAGGGCTGCCAAAATCAGCCAGTGTGTGTGTATGTGTGTGTCTGTGTGTGCATGTGTGCGCGTATGCATGCGTGCGTGCGCAAGCGTGTGAGAGGAAGAGAGAAGGCTCCTACTGTCAGAGACAAATCTCATTTTTAGCCCATCTCCCAGCCTTACGCACACACACACACACAGACACACACACAGACACACACACACACACACACACACACACACACAGCAAGAATGA
>JBBMFX010000001.1:28792366-28806357 GCA_037832545.1 Rhabdalestes septentrionalis
GAGAGAGAGAGAGAGAGAGAGAGAGAGAGAGAGAGAGAGAGAGAGAGAGAGAGAGAGAGAGGGAGAGAGAGAGAGAGCGAGACAGAGAGAGAGAGAGAATTTTTCCACTATGTCTCCCCATTACAAACTCATTCCTTCTTGGCTTTAGCCAGGTTAGGCTGAGGAAATATTTCCTAAGTCTAATCTGCAGGGTTGGAGGAGGATTTAGCTCAACCCTAAGAGGATTAATTCTAATTTGAATGCTTATGTGTTTAAACACAAGCTTAATAAAGTAATATGATGTCCATACAAACAAATGTAAGGCCTGACTCGGGAGGGGACTGCCTGCAAGGAGCTGACACTAAACCCAGGCTGAGATTAAATACACTCGTACAGGGGTGCACACACAAAGGCAGGTACTGAGATTGGGTCATATGTATGTCCCATATGTATAATGTATATTGCTGTCATTACAGGATAAGAAAACAACAGTTACAGGATAAGAAAAATTACTTAGAAGTAATTCCTTACCCTTTCTATGGGTTAATTTTCATGAAAATCTCATGAAAAAAGTAACAAAATCTAGCAGGACTGTTTTGTCCTGAAAATCCCACATACACACATACATGCAGTAAGGCTGGTGGGGGGTGGACAATGTGGTCTTGCACAGGCTTCTAAACTTTGGGTTAAAACTCCAGCATCCGGCAGGAAATGGAAGAAATAAGGCAGATAAATATGAAGGAAGACTTTCATTGCGACAAAGAGAAGTGACCTCTAAGCCACAGCAAGTTCACAAAGCTATTAAAATGATGAAGAAAGGTGTAGTATCATACAATTCATAAAAATTTCCCCTCACAAAAAAAACCTTTAAGCTGACCTCAGCCTGCTGGATGGTATAAAAGTAGCTTCTAACATCTTGATTGGCTATCTTAGCCAAACATAAGGGGCTTATTGAAGGCACCGTCAAATAGTAGCTGGAATACCCTGGCATGAATGCAGATGTAAAGAGCGCGTAGGGTCAGTCTCCTCAGAGACACTGGAGCAGCGGTTCTGCAGGACCCGACAGAAACCCATCATCAAAGAGGGTCTATTACAGCAGACGACCGACATGATAATTACACTATAATCAGTTCGTCAGTAAGGGCCTATGGAGTGGCCTAGGGCTTGGGAAGGTACACTCAGGGTATATGACTCACACTGAGGTCAACACAACCAGACTGTGGCCTTCTCTTCAAAACACTCAGGCCACACAACGGGGTCTAGTGCTCTTTTTAAGTGGCTATCGAATCAGCCTTTTTGTAAAATGGCTCCTCTTTTGGTGATGAGCCAGCACAACGGGACCATTTCAAATAGTGCAATTCGATCAAACTGATTTTTTGTTACTGTTTGATATGCTTGCTTACACTGAATAATACATAAACATAATAATGTCAGATATCGAAGTTTTGTTGTTGAGGTCCAAGGCTAGCTGGGCTACCGCAGTCCTACAGGCAATGAGGACCTTCAAACTGACAAGCCCGATTGCCTTCTGCTGTTCTACCTATCACCACTCAGAAATACATAGTGATACAAAATACGGGCGTACACACACGCACACACACATGCACAAACCTCTGCGATGTCTCTTAAGAAATCACATAGGGTCTGACCACCACAGTCTAATTATGCTAATTGCTTCAATGCCCTTGCTTTATTTATGCGTGGTGGCTAAGATAAATAAAAGGAAATTGCTTTGGATCTAACTGTATTCATTTCAGAATGCAAACTAGCTCGTGTTTGTTATGAGATTGCTGATCTGTTTACCCCTGAAATTCTGCAGGTAATTGCAATTTTGATTGTACATTTATTTTCCCAGTGACAGTCCCAGGACTGCATCTGTCTTCAGTTTTTATAATTAAATGTTTTGTAATATTTAAGCACACCAAATGGAAGAAAAGCAGCACACATTAGAATATTTTATTCAGTAGACTGAATGGCTTACTCAGGGGGATGGGGATAAGCTTGCAGAATGGAGACGCTTGATCTGAATACTTCTGAAGTTCTGGAATTAGTGGGGGGGTGTTGATGCAAATGTTGGAGTGGTGTTTCAGAGGACAGAGTTAAGAACTTGTCTTGTGAAACTAATAGTCCATCAGGTGTGCAAAATAGTCTCTTTGCAGACTCTTTTTGTTTTAGTTTACAAATTAAATGAAAAACATTATAAATGGTGTGCATTTAAAAAATGGGCCTTTCACATGTTTCCAACTGACAGGAAACAAAAGAACCAAATTATAGAACCAACTTATATGAGAATGTATTATATATATATCCATTCGATCATACTGTTTTTCTCATGGGTGAAATATTGTTTTCTTGTGAGCAATATTGTGAGTACAACATGTGCAGTCTTTGTTTTTCTGGTGTAATATGCAATTTTAGAGGTGAAATTTTACTATGAGCAATGCACAGTTTGGTTCATTGTTACTTTTTCCACTTTTACTTTTGCTTTTTGTTTTTGTCAATACCTTGTTCTATCCAATGTGTACATACATAAATATACTTACATAGGTGTACATAGCTCTATTTTTAATATAACCCAGATGAAGTCAATAAGCTAATACACATTTAGAGACTGAATGTGGCTCCTTTATTTTCTTTAGTGCCAGAGTTGATAAACACTAGGAGTAAAAATCACCCAGTGTAGTTTAGGATACAGTATTACTTGCTGTGAGCTATAAAACATCACAGTCTTACTAAGTGCTTTGGGTGATTTTTTCACAAACAGCTCCAGAAGTAGTTTTAGTGTCTGTAACAATGACTTTCTTAAATATTTGGAAATATAATTCAAGACCAGTTCTTCTGAAGAGTGCTTTGCGAACATCAGCCCAGGGTTTTCTAAAATGGCTGGCTGTAGAGAGAATGTTTGTTTCTACAGCTCACAGTTGCTCATAATGTATCTTACATCACACAGATCAGTCTGCTTAATGAAAAGTAAAATATGGTGTAATGTCACTTTTTTGATGTACTTTCATGCAAACTATTTTGGTGAATCGACTTCTAGTATTGTTACCAGACATATCTTGGCTGAGCAATTATATTTGTGGTGTCTGATATGCATGGCTTAAATATGATTTTTTTGGGCAACCTATTACATTAACTTGTATTAACTGGTAAAATGACCTGTCCAATGACAAGTAAAATTTTCTTCACCACGAGGACTCTAATTCTGTCTGTTTGGGGTGGAGATCATACTCTCTTAGACTGTATTTCAACAATATAAAGCAGACATAAAAGATCTTCCCACATAACATTGCAACTGATTTGTCGCAGCTTTAAGAGAAAGATGAAACAGCTGTTAGCTACTTTACATGAATGAACTGGTTCTGACCTCATGCAATGGTCAAATTAAAATGGATTGTTGGAACAAGGCTGATTTTCATAGTAACTTGGGGTAAAATGTTACTGTCTCCTCTTCCAGACCCTGCATTATGAAGTATAGATTTTTCATATCTGTGGAAAGGCCTGGACGTGTGTTTGGAGATTTCACTCCACATCACATAGATTGCATCCTGCTCTGATTGGGGCCAGTTTTCAGACAAGTAGATCTAAAGAAAATCTATCTGGAAAACTGCTTAAATTATTCTGCTGAATTTTTGAAGAGCTAACATTTCACCAGACATTTCTTCAGAAATTAAGAACATTACATGTAGGTTACAGTTTCTCCATTTACTTTGGTAATGAAATGTGCAGACCTCTGGTTCAAAGCTGTCGTTCAATGTATTACGTCAAAATCGAAGAGGCTCTATTCAGTTCCGTTTTGCTACAACCCCCAATAAAAGCATATCTTTCCTTTTGTTCAGTAAGCACAACAGGGGTAAACATACCTAAAGCCAAAACAAAACTCAACGGCATTTGCTCCACGAGTTTGTTGTGAAGGGGACAGGCAGCATGAGGGCGATGAATTCATTCATACTTATCTCATTAACTTTACAATCCCATGGCATTACCATTTAAACTAAAAAAGAGGAAGGGGGTTTTGTTGCTGCTTCTGTTCCCCTGCTAGCAGCAGACAAGTGTGTTGATTTATTTATTGTATTCGCGCATTCCTGTCTTATGTGGAGGAACAAATGTGCCGACCGCGGGAGACTCCATTGACAGGCCCTTTGTATGGCGCGGTAAAAAATGAGCCACTTACTTACAATACATCCATAGGAAATCTGAGGCAAAGAGAATCGGAATGGAAGTGCTCCCGGCGGTGACGCCTCTTCAGACAGGGGCTACATGAGGGCGTGGGGGAGGAAAATCAATAGAGAATAACTCCTTTTCTCTCCCTCTCTCTCTCTCTCTTTCTCCCTCTCTCTCTCTTTCTCTCTCACAACTTACGATTCAGCAAAAGTTTTGTCTAGGGAACTTCGCCTGATATGGGTCCAGCAAAGAAACCAACATTAATCATTCCAACAAGTCCTACGTTGCTTTAGTACAATGACTTCTCTCTGGAGCTGCTGGCCCACCCCGCTCCTGAGCATAAGGTCTATCACTCAGCGTCGAGGCTGCACAGCTATGCCCTTAAGGGCCAGATAAGCAATCGCCAGGGCCCTATATTCTGTTAAATCACTGTAGCCACATTAGTCTGAATGGAGAGAGGGGATCTGAGGAAGAAAAGGAATCGCTTCACGCCACCCGTGCCCAGATGCTTATCACCCCGCTGAAGAAGACATTCGTCTTTTGTCTGGATTGCCCTTGACACATCCTTAAGGGAGAGGAAGTCTTGAACTTGTCTTTGTTTTGAAGAGCCCTCGGACCTTGCTGGTTTAATCTAGGTTAAACACCGCAGGGCCTCATGAGTATTTAAGCATTCCCCCCATCTTTGATAAGCAGACACTACTATCCCTCTCCCTTTTTTCCTTTTATATATAAATATCAATTCTGGGGCCTTACTTTGACCAAGAGGGATGAGCACAGCATTGTGATCCTGCTACATGCGCTCTGATCAGAGGATTGCACACACCAAAGCCTTCAGAACAGACCCAGAATACTAGTGCTTAAGCACATCTCAACCAAGTCTCAGTGTGTTTCACCACAGCTTGAATATAATAATTATTAGGAGTCTAACTGCAACTGGCAGCAATTCACCAATACAAACACTCACACATACACATACACACACATTCACAGTACTATGCAAAAGCCTTAGGCACATATGCTAATTTTTTAAACCCATTTTTTTCTCTGCGTGTGATAATGCATCTTTCTGCTAGCAAAGTTAATATTACAATAGATGCAAACAAACAGGAAAGCAAGTATCATGTAATAAGTATCAAGATTTGTTTTGTTTTTACAGAAGTATTTGGTAAGGAGGATACAGGTTTGGTTGGAGATTTCTCGAGATTTCTTCAGCTGTTGCTTGGATTCAAACCAGGTTTCTGATGGTGACAAGTAATCATGAACACAGTAATCTACTGCACCTAAAACAGTATTTAGTGTATAATGTACTTTAAATGTTTCTTTTGTTTTATTAGGAATATGTAGTAATATGATTTCATTAACATAGAAAAAACACTGCTTAGCTAAACTGTTTTAAAAATTGCATAATACTGCGCGAGCACACACACACACGTAAATATCATTGTTCTCAAATTCTATTTTGTGACTAATTCAAATGTAAAATAGAATTCAAATTCAAATTGAACTAACTGAGTAATTACTGTGTGATTTTTATTAAGGTGAAATTATTCAGAATTGTTCTAAAATAATCAAATAAAATCTGGGTAAAATCTGAGATTACATTGCTCTAAGAATTGCTTCAAGATACCACAGATACCTTTGACAATTTTGACAATCTGTTCTTTTTGTTTATGATGCTGAGTATCGCCAAAAAAAAACCCAAGTAAACAATTCAACAATAATAATACAAAATCTAACATGAATGATTCCTCAGAAGCTCCATTGCAGGGGCAGGCAGAATGGCTGAGGTGGTTGAGAAAGCATATGGGTATTTATAGGCCTCAGCCCCTCAGAGAACACATTTAAAACCACAGTAACTGCACCCAAAGCCACATTATGAGCCCATATGAACCACAGTAAAAGCCGCCTGGTGCTGCCCACGTGTGCCATTATGGGGAATACTGGGGGCGTATAAAGCAAAAGACACAAACACACAAACATGCAGTGCCTTTTTAGTGTCAGGTAGATGTCTGAGCTCTTGGAAACGTGTCTTTGACTTTCAGTCTTTGGAAAACTACATAACACAACCACAGTGTTCCCTGTATATACATGCCAATGTTCATTCAGTGTGCAAAATGCTGTTACACTGATAAATACACAGTATAGCATAAAAACACACACTCCTGTCCACATGAAGTAAATGAAAATGCGATTGATCAGATGAGGCCACGTTTGTTCCTAGCTACATTGTCCAGTTCTGATGCATTGCAGGTGCTTGAATGGTGGCTCAGCAAGGGCACTCTGAATGGTCTGTGGCAACACAAAATGCAGCAACACTGTGTGTTCTGACACCTTTCTATCAGAGCCAGCATGAGCATTTTCAGCAATCTGCACTGAAGTAGCTCTTCTGTGGTAGCCTATCAGACGGACTAACCTTTGCTACCCTCGCATATCAATGTGCCTTGGGTGCACTGACCCTGCTGCTGGTTCACCAGTTGTTCCACCTTTTGGTAGGTATACCAGGAACACACAAGGTGACCCTTCTGGCCCTTACTCAGTCCACTAGCCATGACAATTTGGCCCTTGTTAAAGTCACTCAGATATTTACATCTGCTCATTTGTTCTGCTTCTAACACATTCAACTGAAGAACTGAAGATTGTTGCCTAATATATCACACCTCCTGACGGGTGGCCAGATTATTAATACACATTATCAGTGTTTTTCATGCTGTGGCTGATTGGTGTTTATGCAGCTATATGTATGTTCAATACCTGCATAATGCAGCAGTATAATGAAGTGCCCTAATTGTATTTAGGCATTTTTTTCTTTTCTATAAAGACTTACACTGTATGAACTGAGTACAGCTTTATCGTTTTTTTTCTAAGAGGCATCTCTGATCATGCAGGCCAATTAAAGTGAGGGAGATTTAAGAATGAGCAAGGTACATATTGCAGTGGTCTCCTGGGAGGTGTGTGGCAGCTCTGTGATAATGAGAGGGTCCTGTGGGACACCTGCATGTGAAGAAACATGGTCACATCTGTGTCACTGTGATATGAAGATTATGCCTGTGCCTGGAGTACCCTTCCCCTTTCACAGTGTTCTTCCGAAGAACAAGCACTTTTACCAAAATATTATCCTATCTTTCCGCACATCAGAAAAAAAGTTGCAATTATTAAGCTCATAATAGTCACAGGCTATGTCAGATGTATGCAGTTTTCTTACTCATGGACAGCAAAATCTAATCCCAGAAATTATAACAGTCTCCGCTTTAAGATTTCACTAACTATGTAACTTACCTTCTACTTTAATGAGTATTGTGTGTGTCAAGGTGTATTTAACCGCTTTTAAGAGTGCTCAGTGTAAGATGCAGGCCATGCTGTTCTGATAGGGGCTCAGAGTCGGAGTCAAGGGCGAGGATGACTCCTACTTATAACAAATGTAGTGACAGGTTAAGATCAAGGGCCGCACTGACATTCTCACTGCAAAGGTCAATGTATGGTGAGGCCGGCGATGAAGAAATGAGCACTCTGCCATCATTGCCAAGGCAAAAGGTCAGACACAAGCTGATTGGTGATAGAACTATCAAATTAACCAATCAATACACGGCTGGGATAGGAGGAAGCAGGCCCTCAAGGGAGAGGAGACAGACTGGACCAAATGCCAAGATGTCAATAGCTTTGCGCCAGAGAGTGCCGACACAGGTTGGAGGAGAGGGAAGCTCTGCCACACACACACACACACACACACACACACACACTTCATATTAATTCTCAGTATTATGAACCATCATTCTAATATTAGCAAACAATACATTTGCCAAATGTGCCACAGTAATGCTTACATTGTTGACACTTTTCTGTAACATGCTTTGAACACTGCACAATATTCAGTTGAGCTGCTACCAAATAAATATTTATGCTCAAGTAGAGAAGTTTTTAATGTTTAAAAGTAGAGAAGTTCTTAAATGTAATTAAAGATGCATACACATCAAGTTCTGAATTCCTTGTTTTTTGTTAACAGCATGTTTAATTATAAGATATAAATATAAGTTGGAAAAAGATCATGTAAATATTAATCGGTTTTGTTTAAGTCTACTTTAATGAAGCAACTGAAACCATGTCATCCTGCAAGTTGTGGAGTGTGTGGCTGGACGTAGAGAACACAAGGACATGAGTAGGACATCAGAGTGAGCGTGTAGCTGGGCTGCTTCAGCACAAGAGCATGTAATCCTCTTCTACATTTACTACCGCAGCTCAATATCACTTCAATTCCCCCATGAGTGCCTGGCTGCTTTGTACCTATCTCCGGTGAAGAGGGCCTATTCACATACTCACCCCCTACCCCCTACTCCCCCTCCAAAATACCAGTTCCCCTTTAGACCTGAGGGGCCATTGAAAGATGAGCTTGTCTAGAGATTAATTGAATTGTATTAGCCATGTCAATTAAACTGGAGTGCTGAAGTCCTCAAGGCCACTGTGCTGGGACACCAGAAGCGGAACAACACACAAACTTTACCTTGCTACAACCATGTTTTTTGCTCCCCAATATGATATAATTTTCAATATAGAAAATGCTTTTTTTGGTCAAAGTCCAAAGCTTATTTTGGTCAAAGTCCAAAGCACCACACCTGTTTAAAATATATTTAATTGAGTTTTCTTAAAAGTCAAGTAAATGTAAGTAAATTATTTTGCATCACAGTTCAAATGTATTTTTAAACTCTGATTTGATCAGAGTTTAAACATTGTTTGATGACTTTTTGGCCTCTATCATGGCTTCAATTTCATAGCTGAAAATGATATTTATTGATTAATCAATAATTGATCCTAGATATCTGAATTGTATGCTGAACTGTATTTGACTCAAAGTGCATACCTGTACAATACCTGTACTGAAAATAAAAATAAAATTGATATGCACATCATGACACCCCTATGGGACAGACTGAAGTAGATGGGACTGGAGTTACACATGCATCGTAACCACAGCCAAAAGTACAGGGAGGGATCAGGGCAGGGCAGGCCAGGCTGGTGGGTGTGGATGCTGATGAATGCCAGAGGTCATATGAGGAACAGCTGCTGAGGAGGGTGTTGACGTGCCATAGCTAAAAAAAAAAAAAAAGTTGGAACAGACTGGGTGGATTCTCTAACTCTCAAACTAAACGCAAGGCTAACAGCTGTTGTAAGTTCTATTTAAATTTTTTTCATCAAAGCCAAGTGTAAAGTTAGAGTGTTAAGCGGTACTACAATTATTTCTTACAATTCTTACAATCTACTATAGGAACAAACTGGAATAATATATTTTTCTGCATAATAGTGCCTTTTATTTATTTGCTTGGTTACACAACGTGGATGTGAAATAAATAATACATTGTGCCATAACCTTTGACCAGACCACATTGTTTGTTTTTTTTCCGAAATTCTAGAGTCTGCAAATAAGCAGTAATTTTACATTAAAACATATTTAAGATTACTTATTAGTATGTCCATGTCATCTGTTGTCATAAATATACAGACAGGCTGAAGACATAACATTGTTCTTAAGCACATTTTGAACTGCCTGATGTACAGACACTGAGATGTAAAGCTAGGGAATCTACACACAAGCATTTTCAAAACACAGATATAGACAATATATGTTGCAGTTCAAATAATTTCTGCACTCTGAATGTATTATCCTCTCCCCAGTGGTCTAGCCTCTGCATTTCCAATTGTGGAGCATTGTGATTTGAACTTCTAACAGTTCAAACTTCCACAGCAATTAAAGAGCAGCTTGAACACACAGCACAGAGGCTGCCTCTCTGGCTCTGCCGGGACCGTGTCAATTTTGGACGTAATTAATGATTCTTTCAAGCCTAATATTCATGGGATTGTTATTCAGTTGAAGTGCTGGAGAAATATGGTACATACATTTTCATTATGAGGCTCATTCAAAGGGGAGATGCTTCAAACAAACAGACTTCATTTGCATGTGTTTTGCTATTTGTTAAAAATTAGCTGTTTAAGAAAAAAACCCTGAAGATAGTTCAGTACTTTCAACATGTTCTTCAATTAATAGTTGTTTAATGTAGTATTTAAATCAGGCTTGTAGAATTAAATAATCTAAATGAGGACCTATGAAAAAATGCATGCTAAACATGTACGGGTGAAACATTTTTTGGGAACTATTCAAATTTGGTCATTTTTTGTAATTATTATAAGGCTGGCCCATTTCAGTGCTGGATCTTTTGGTTAGAACCCACTGAAGTAACAATATAATTTTTGTTAAATACCTTTGTAAATAATAGAAAAAAATAATAAAGATGATTTTATCAGAATATATCTATATTATAATAAAAATAATAAGAATCTAGATCATTTACCAAAGTATGTCATCCCTTTGAAAACATTAAAATGATATAAAAAAAACTTAGAAAAGTATATTTCTGAAACAAAGTATAGCAACCATACATATCTTTGTATATAATTTAAAACATTTCTAAATATATGCACCCTTAAAGACAATTTCAAGAACACTCACTTCTCGGAAAATTAAACACAAATACATATACCTATAGGCAGTATAAATAACATAATATAAATTAAATATTTAGGCATAGATATATATTATGATTTTACATGGGACATCGAACTTTTCTTATTTACTCTCAGCAACAAACCAATATTAATTCTAATCATCACAGACAGTGAGTTCTTCTCTGCAGTGCTGAGGCTCTGATACAGCAGAGAAATAGCAAAGAGCTTGGAGGAGGACAGAGAGCAAAAAAGACACCAGCTGTACATAATCGATTAAATCTGCACTACACTATACCATATAATCTTATTCTTCAGATTCATGGCTACATTGGCCTTCTATACCCAAAATCTTAGGCACACATTTGCTCAGGGTACATGCTATGATGTGATATCAAAAATGTGAAAACAGAAGCGAAGAAAGGCCTGCTCTCATACTATCATTATATCATAAGCACAAAAATTATTTGTATTTCATAAAGTTTATCTTTATGACACAAAATAATTAGTTTCTTAGCTTTTAAAAACATTTTTATCTGGTGTACTTTGCCCATTTCCACTGGCCCATTTCTCAGAATGAAAAGGGCAATTTGTGTATTCAAGGAGTAACTGGGAATATGACAATAATGACTCATAAAGTCTGATGAAAGGCAATTTTCAGGTGGCGAAATATATCAGGTGTAATTTTATCTGAGGACTGAAAATGATTAAAAATCCACAGCCTTCTATAAATGTCCATATAGTCCTACCTGCCCTAGAGACCACTTGATGGTTAAAAGGTTCTCTGCGCCAAGGTCTAATATGTTTACCACCAGGGGAGTATGACTTGGTCAACACAGAAGAGTGACTTGGTCAATAATGTCCAGAAACCCTCTATGTGACAGACAGCACTGTGTCACCTCAGTGAGGCTGCAGCTAACTCACTCTACTATACTCTATATCACATACAAACATAATGAGAAACGTAAACTAGTATTGGCAAAAGGAACCACTACGAGCGCAAATAGCAATGACTAAATAAACTGTGTCATTCACTTTGTTTGCACAGTTAACAATGGACAAGATCTGGCATCATAGCTCTTTCTCTCTTCCACCCCACAATATGTCTACCGAGGCACTCCCGATAATAAATCTTCTCAGCTAATGCATTCCAGATGGAAGCTACACCGGACTAGTTTAACCTTCCTAAACCCTTCCAAAAATTCCGCCTACCGCTAGCACCCACCAATTCATCTGCCTTTGATTGAAAAGGCCTCAACCTTTGACAATGGTGTAATGCTGTAATATCATTACTACTGGTGGGGGGTCCTGTTTGGTGCTGCTGGCTAGCTCAGTTCGGCCCCACACATATCAACAGCCTTTTGTTTTTCAATTCTGAATTGTTTTGCAGCCAAAACTGCAGGAACTAACTCTAGATTGACACAACATTCTGTTTATTAATCATTAGGATGTTACTGGCCTGTACAAAACTGCAATACAAATCATAGAGGGCTTCTATATGCAAATCAGCATCTAACAGTCACAAAATCACCTATTGTTTATTCTGTGCGTCCTCACAAATTGCAGATGTTCTTTAATGAGTTTCTGTTATTGTTTGGATAAATCAAGGAATTTGCATGATCCAAATGAAAATATGTTAGTCATAATAATGCAGACCAATCTTTGAATGTGTCAAAGGTTCACTACTGCGTTTAATATATTGTAAGGCATTTCATAATCAAAAGAATCATAATATGGTGTGCTGCCAATATAATGCAGCCCTGACTGATAGAATATTTGGTCCCAATAGTCACTCACACACATTAACAAAATGATGCACAAAAAGAAAAAACACAACAGTCAGTGAGTAAGTCAGCCAGTGAGTGCTCAGAGGGAACAGCTCCAGCTCGGAGCTGGTACGACAATAAAGGTTTTGTACTTCCTACCAGTAGAGGGCCCCTTGTCAACAGACAAGCCAAGAAGAAAACACAAACTCTACAGTGAGCACTTGCTTCTAAGGACAGATTCAATAAGATCATTTAAACTTTACTAGAGTAAAAATATGCCTGCTGGGTTTTAAGGGAATATGTCTTATATGTTATATGTGTTTATTTCATACTAAGTTCATTTATCATAGAAAGTCAGAAAGCACCTGTGATGTGAATCTAAATATTATGGTAAATTTCTCACTGTAATATCAACAAACCAAGTCTGTCTGGTCCATTTCTACCTTGTTAAAAACACCAGATATCATTCATATCCTTCAAACAAGACAAAATTTGAATTTTAGACATTTAAAAATGACTTGTCACTACATTAATGCACATGTATAATCAAGTTAAGTTCTTTTCATGGTATAATATAACCTGTATAGATCTGTCGTTCACAACAGTACAGAGCTTTCATTTACACCTGAAAGAAAGTACAGATAAAGGACACAACTATCCTTAACAATGTGTGAACACTTGATGATAATTCTAAAATTACGTTAAATACATTTATATTATCAAGATTCAAGATTTTCTGCACAGGGATAGTATACACAGATAATAAAAAAATGCTGCAAGTACAAAATCTTGATTATCCTAAATAGTAACTTTGCAGGAAAAACTTTCTTATGTTGAATGTAAATGAATGGAACAATTTAACAGAATACAAAACCTAATTTCAACAACCAATTAAAAAATGATATTATAAAAAGTACCGGTTAGCAACAATAAAAACCGACAACATTAAAAGCCAATGCTAGAGTTAGCTAGAGCACACCTGACTGATAATGCACCTGTGCAAGTATATACAGAATCATATTTATGAAGGATGTTAGCATGTCCATGTAGAATGTGTGTGTGTATTCCCACAAGAGTCTGGAGAGTGTCCATGCCATACTGTAGAGGCAAGCACGGGGTGCTCTATGTCTGCTGCCATTTTCTTCACCTTCACTCTCTCACACTGCAGCACAACCTCTATCTCAGATCTTTCACACTCTTCATGAATCTTTAACAAAACCCATCTGCACACATGCACACACACACACACACACACACACACACACACACAGTTCTGATTGTCCATCAAGCTCCATATGTCTCTTCCTCCAAACCTCTGTGAGAAACGGAGTGCACACAAGGTGTTCTGTGAGGTAAGGGCGGTGGCTCTTGTGGTGTATGTGTGTGTGTGTGCGCGCATGTGTTCAGGTCACAGGAGAGAGCTATAAAGAACATCCGTGTACAGTTAGGACTTCTCTTTCACCGAGGTCCGCCAGAGATTATGATTCCAGGGCGGCAAGCTGCATTTGTCTTCATTTTGTCTGACTGTCTTCATGCGTTATTATTAGTGGCTGTCAGAGCAGAGAGAGGGGGTGGGAGTGAGGGTTGCGCGTG
>JBBMFX010000001.1:28809127-28829324 GCA_037832545.1 Rhabdalestes septentrionalis
GGGGGAGAGAGAGTGTGTGTGTGTGTGTGTGTGTGGGAGAGAGAGAGAGAGAGAGAGAGAGAGAGATAGAGAGAGAGAGAGAGAGAGAGAGAGAGGAAGAAGAAAAGAAAAAGAGAGAAATTAAGACAGAGAGATAAAATGGAGAGTATGAGAGAGATTGTGGGAAGACAACGGTTTCAAACAGAATCATATTTATTTAACAATTTTAACTGCTATCATAAATAACAACCTGTTTCTTTGGTTTACATCTAGCATTTAAATATAGTCCCAAAGTAATGACATATGAGCCCCAATGAAAAGGCATTAAAAGCCCATTTTGCTGCTTTGCACTGCTGAGGTGGGCCGTTAACACAGTTAAAGTAGAGCGTTCCCTCTCCTCAAACCAACAGGGCTTCTTCTCTCAGCTCCAACACGATGGAGCTACTTAGGCTTTACAACTCCTGGCTGACAAATTCTGCCTGCAATAAAACAGCATGCAGAAAAAAAGGCAGCACAAGACTCAACAACGCCATGACAAAGGGCCTGGAGGCCAGATGCTATCTGCCTCGCTGCCTGATGCCTGACAGTGCACAGATGCAGCTTCTTTTCCCTAGCCTTGTTATTATTCACTTTATTCCTACCTCATTCTCTTCACTGACGGATCAGTAGAACACGCATGGATTCAAAACTAATCTGTATTTCTATCTTACAGTTCGTACCCTGTAGATTTGAAAGTGTAGCATACATACCGGATGCTAAATATAACTCAAAACACTGTCCAAAATTGTGCAGAAGTGTATATGTGTATATGTAGACATATAGTGCATGTATACAGAAATAAAACAATGAACAAAATTAACTTTTAATACATGTATGAATGCTTGTCAACATTTAGGGAAATTGCAGCCAATATAAGACTAAGAAGTGGGATGTATTTCTCTAAAGTAGGTAATTGGCCAACCATTTCATCAGACAGGTGATCCCGCTCAAAAAGCTGAAGGCATTCACCCAAAACATCCACCTAATTTCTGTATTACTCTAAATCTAGACACTGTCATGTCATAGGCAGGCGTTTCTTTGGTCACAGCAATTCCAGAATATGAACAGTTTCTCTTCCAATGGTTGTCTCATCAGAGTCTTCCCTTTGTTTAGCTATGTGACAGCAATAAAGGGTTAAGTAGTACATTTTAACAGAACATCATCATGGTTAGAAAACTAAAAACAAGCTATAATGTATCCAAATATATCTAAACCTTGTCTATGAAAAAATTGTAACACAAACGTTTTTATGAGATAAGCTGCAATTAAGAAAATCCCAAATCCTTAAGGGTAGCTTGAGAAGTGTCACAACTGTGAAATGAGATTAATAAAGGAAAAAGGCAGTTTAAAGAGTGTTTTATTATATAAAAATGTAAATATTTAATTATACGTGCCATTAACAGCTATTTGAAATTTTAGCCTCTTAAACTGAGTATCAGTATCACAACATGCCCAGTGAAGACTGAAATCCCTACTACTGCACTTTGTGATTTACTTTGCACTTATATCCCATCTACATCCAGCGCAGTGTTCCTATAATAAGGCTGCTTCTCTGCTCAGAGGCAGATATAATGACATTTAACCAGAGATAGACAGGGCCTAATAATCAATACACATTTAACTGACGGGTCAAGGCAATTCTTACTGTTCATAAATACGATTTCACCATACTGTAGATAATCTCTCTCTCTCTCTCTCTCTCTCTCTCTCTCTCTCTCTCTCTCTCTCGCACTGGTTTTCTGCTTCAACATCCGACAATGTGCACTTACTGCACATTTTCTCCAAAGACAACACGCAATGTACTGTTGCAAGTTCTGACTCTTTCTCAGGGGTATATTTACATGGCTATTGCAGCACATATCCTTCTGATGTACTATGAAAATATTTCACCATTAAATGTTTCTGTATATTATTAAAGACTCATATGAATTCATATGAAAGTGTTTATTCGTAGGCTAATGATGCAAGAATTGCTTCTGTGGAAAGGCACAAATTGCAGTTTGTGTCAGTGGTTCAGAAAAGAAAATGCCTTTTTAATAATATTCTTGTAGGAGCACTGTATGTCCTATTGACAACATTTTTATAAAGTACGGGAACACTGTGCCCATTAATTGTGTCTTGTTTTACTGTGCAGAAGTTGTCGACATGAAAGACAGAGTGAGGGTCTAATAGAGAGAGGAATGAAACAGAGAGAGTGAAAGTTTAAACAGACAGGAACGTGAAGTGTTAGAGAGAAAGGTAGAAAGAAAGGGAGATAAAAGGTTATAGAGAAAATCTGATTAGTGAGAGACAAACCGAATGTGAAAAGAAAAAGAACCAGAGAAAAGGAAGAGAACATGAGAATGTTAGAGGAAAAAGAAAACAGAAACAAAAAAGGGAGAAGTAAAAAGGAAAGGAAAGAGAATGAGGATAAAAGCAGCAAGAAATATAGAGCAGAAGAGAAAACAGAGAAAAAGAGTAAAGTAAAGGAGAGAGAGAAATATATATAGAGAGAACAAGAGCAAAAAGAGGAAAGAGCAGGAGAAACAAAACAAAGAGAAGGAGAGAGAGACAGAAAGAGGGCAAGACAGAAAGAGGGCAAGACAGAGAGAGAGAGAGAGAGAGAGAGAGAGAGAGCAATAGAGAGAGAGCTTCTCTTCTTTCCTTTACAGTGAAGCCACTTATTAATCCACATGCTCACAAGTTATAATGAAATTATTCAATGGGATCAAATTCCTTTGGCGCGACACAATGAGGAACAGAGAAATGAGCGGATTAATTTCCACAGTCGGATTTGCGCTCACTATTTGGAGATGGAGGTTTACATTTCTCCCCCGTCATTAGGAAGTCAGAGGCGTTAAGACGTCTAAAGCTCCATCCCATCCCAGCTCGGATCGGCCCAATCCAAACGACACACTCCGGCACTCCAGCAGCACCTCTCAGCCTGGAATTTCACTGTCTGAGATATTGTTTCTAACGCTTGGCTGCTTTCAGAGGCTCAGTAGTCAGAGGGAATTGAAAAGCAGTAGAGAGCTAAATGTGTCCAATGCTGAGCGCTCTGTACAGAGAGAACACTCTGATTACTCACCACCCAATCCCAAATAGTCCAACACCCACAACTCAGCCACTAAATGCTCTCTTACCAAGACTAACATTTTCAACTAAAGACAATTCTGATTTTAATGAGCAAAATATTCCAATAACTGGCAATATTCACCAGAAAAATTTAACTGACTCCAATGGTTAAACAACAATATAAGGACTGAAATGACTGTCACTTGTCATTTCATAGTTCATATATCAAATGTATGGAAACTTTTAAGATGCTAACTAAGTTAATAACTACTTCTTATACCTTTAATGCATCACACATCAGTCACTGTTTACTATGCCTTACTGTCCACTTTTACTTAGTCTTGATCGAACTGAACTATATGTCTGTTGCACTAAATGCTGTCTGTCATGAATGTTTCAATTTGGCCCTGAAGATATGCAATTTCCTCACACTGTGTACTCCACCAAGATTGCTACAGACAAACCTGACTATACAAATGCCCCTTCTAAATAAAACTAATGACTGGCACACCTTTCAGTCAATAACATCCATTTCTAAGCTGGAAACATGTAAAACACACCCACAGTGCACCATCAACCCTATTAACAGAAATATTCATATACTCTAGCTAAGCTAAACTACATGTAGCTTATTTTGTTTGCTATCATTAATTTTAATATGATGTCTAATGACAAACATCATTACAATACAATGTACAAGGTCAGTTAACTGGCTATTTTAGATGTTGATAGATTAGTCAGATCATACAGGACTACAGCCAACACATTTACAATGGAACACATTCTGTATAAAGATAACTATGAATGCACTTGCATGAATGTCATTATTACCCTTTAATGACAGCTAGAATACATAGTGAGTCCTACTCAGCATGTAACACTGATGCAGCTTTAGCTTTAGTGTTAGTTTCTCATTAGCTCACCTGAAGTGGTGGCCTCCGTCTGATTATGACACATGAAAACACTCTTTTTGATATTAATCGCTTTAGTGTTGGCACAAATATAATGAATGATTCCAGAAGACCTTGATTGGTGATCTGACAGGTATAGCAACAGGGATTCAGGACTGTAAACATTGTTAACTTTCTTAAACAAACATAAGCAACATAAATTCTTTAAATCACAGAAAGAACCATAAATGATTTGGGTTGAAGCATCCAACAAATTCTGACCAATTTATTATTATCATTATTTAGAAAACTATTTTTTCCACTTTCTTTATATAGTTTTTCCCCTTGTCTTTTATAAGTTGTCTTCCTTTGCTAAATGTCAGTTTTGGATGCATTAAAAGATTTTGCTGTTGTAACCACAATAGTGTGTTTTATATACACAATAGTGTATATTATTTTAATAGATGATTGTTTGTTGCAGTATAAACCAATCTATTACATAGCACTTTCAATAGTATCTGCAATGTCTCAATATTCACCAACATTGTCAGTTATCAGTTTTCAATGTACTGTACAGGCTCATACTTACCCTAAATACTTTCAGCAATCACAAAGGAGCAGCTGAAATACCATGGTATGAAATGCAGATTGTTGCATATTGCATTAAGGCAGTAAAGGCCAAAGGAGACACACACAGCTGAGACAACAGCCTCTATTCTGTCCTAGTTAAATCACTTACACACCCACGCTACTGTGCTGAGGTATGACACTACTTCAGCTGAGAAAAAGGCAGCAGCATATGGCAATTATCATATAAAAGCATGCCAGAACAAAACTGTAAGGGTGTGCTAGAGTGTGTGTGTGTGCAATGCAAAAGTCGAACACAGAAGTGTCTGTAGTAGTGCAGAGGAGCGAGGTGGAGGTTGGAGTAAATGAAAAAAGCAGAAGCAAAGGCCAAACAGATCTGGGTGCTGAAAATGGTTGTAGGTGTCCAGCGGATTGATGCTTTAATTTGTGGGTGTGTAAGAATGTATATACATGTGTGAGTTTGTGTGTGAACTGAAGCCACATAGAGAAACAGAAAGAAAGAAAGAAAGAAGGAAAGAAAGAAAGAAAGAAAACAATACACTGAGGAAAGAATGGAAGTGGACAACAAGGAAGAAAAAATGGAGGAAAGGAAGAAGATTGAGAAAGAACAAGAGTGTGCGAGAAAGTGGGAATGAAGAGAGAGAGATATGGTGAGACAGAGTGAGAGAGGTTCAGCAGACAGATTGAGATGAAAAGAGGGATGATTGAAGGAGTAAAAGGAAAGAAGGTGGGAGAAAAAAGGGAGAGTGTGAGAGCAAGAGCAAGAAAGTGAGTGAGAGAGAAGTGTCTCTTCTGGAAACATGCCCCTGCATTGGTCTCCTGGCCAGTTGAAATTCTGCAGGTATTTCAAGGTTGTTATCTATTTCAGATCAACAGTGCAGGTCAGGGTTCAGGGCTACCCCCGTCCACCAATCCTCCACAGACTCCTGATTGACAGCAATCAGCATCTCGCCGCCATAACTCGGGAAACAAAGCGAGGGTCAAGACAGCGGGCGATTTGGTCTGTCATTTTTAATTATCCAAATGATATTCACAGACAAAACCTTTCCCATCCATCAGGGCAGCACATTACCATAGACAATGTTTGTTTAAAGACTGGCCTATAAAATCAAACAATTATGAATGCAGACAAGCCTTGCTATTGACTGCATAAATAATGAGGCTGGATTTTTTTCCCTCCCCTTCTCCCCATCCAAATTCCCATTGCTAATGAATCAGTGGGGCTGTACAGAAAATAGAGGGAGGGATCATCAAAATGCCTGGCTTCACGCTGCCCATTGACCTTTTTTCCCCCAAGATCCTTCAGTGGTGTCTGGTCAGGCTTGCACTGGAGCGTTATTGACAGGGAGGCTGAGCTGAAACTAAAGGCTGCAGAATATACAGTAGAGGATACATCTGCCCTATTAGCATGCAGGCTAACGTACCTAAAACAACATGCCAAAGGTCAGTATGGGCTTATATATCAACACCCAACACTGGCCACTTAGAACTACGGCATGAATACATATCTGCATGATGGAGTTCTTAAAGGTGCTCCATGGCTTACCTACTGTTTACCTACTGCAAAGGAGCAATGTGTGTGAGTGTGTGTGTGTGTGTGTGTGTGTGTGCCTGGAGTAGCAGCTGTGTGAATTCACTTAATACCTGTGGCTGTTTAACACCTGCAGCCCAATGACAGTAGAGCTCACAGCACATTTGCCTACAACAGCCACCTGCAGTCACACACACATACACACGTTTATGCACGGAGGGACGCACACACCACCTGATTCATTACCTGCGTCCTGCGGAACATAAACTTCTATTTCCAAACATAAAAATCCATTAAATTCAAGTGTTGCTGAAAAATGGCCCATAATAAATCTGCTAAGAATGTGAACGGTGCTAAAATTTTAAATGTATTGATATGATGCAGCACATAATTTTCCAAAGAACCAAAACTTTGAACTGTTAACAAAACATATGAATGAAAAAAAAGTGAAAAAATGTGATTTTAATTTGTTTGTACCTGAGACAAGCTGAACTTTGATATTATTCATTTAAAGAGCTGCATCTGAATACAAAATTGTGATTTATGGATGGCTAACAAATAATTACAACTGAATCAATCAATGGAATTTTTTATTTCATGATGCACTTAACTGTTTCCAAAGAAATATAGCTAACCAAATTGAGATTCATTTATATACTTCCATAGTGCCGTGATCTAAATTGCATGACTTTAGGAGTTTAACACTATACTCTGTACACTCTGTCCTGAGTTTTGTTGTCTTCTGTGCATGGAAGACATGTGTTGAATGACATATAGGTGTGACAGTTCCAAATATAGAGTGAGAAAGTGAAAGAGATTGTGGATGAGTATCAGAGACATGGGTGTAGGCTCATCAGTTGAGTTGGACAGCATCATAAATGATGGTCTGTCAGGAAGCTAGCCAACATAGAGATGAGATCAAGTGGATGCTTGGGTGTGTGTTTGTGTCTGCGTGTTTGTGTGTTTGTGTGTTAGTGTGTGTGTTTATGGATATGTAAATTTTGCTCCCATTATGTTATGCAAGCTAGTGAACCACGGCAGGAAAAGCTCTGACATGTTTGCTTTCAACAGCAAATTAGTCAACAAAGGAGAAACTCCAGTGCTGCTTCGACAGTTGATCTAAATAAAAGAACTAAAAGCACAGTGGGCTGACCTTCAGCCCACTCAAATGGACTCTTCTCTCCGGCAAGGTGATGGACATGTTAAAAAACATGTTTTTCTCAAATTCAAACAGTCAGGACTGATGAAAATAAATGTAAGTACACACATGAGAAAAGTCAAGACTAATGCAGACACACTGGACAGGCACATCTCTGTGTTTATATTATAATAGGCACAGAAATAAAACCATGGAGAGAAAACTGACACCTACATGGTCTATTATATTATTCATGTGTAAATGTTCTCTCAGAAGACAGTCAAATGGCCTGAATGGACGATAATATAACTGATTCATAACAAAAATGTGACTGCACTGTTACAGCACACTTTATGAAATTATTTAGTGCTCAGGATTGTGGGTCAGAGTGGTTGTGTCAAACAGTAAAATTAATTAATTGCGCCAAAATATTCACCTTAAATTCCTTGATGATTAGCGGAAATGCTTCTAATCACCAGTGCTAGCGCTCATGTAACTGGAAACGGGCGGAAACAAGAACACTTTCTAGACTTCGGTCCATAATGGAAAATGCTGATCACCAAAAGCACAGTGCTGTGATCGAACAGAGAAGCCTCAGACTCACCAACATAAAGTGTTTCAATGAACACTACAGGAAATCCTTCCTCCCAACCATTAGACTCAATAGAATCCTTCTCCTTTCACACACATACACAATCACTTGTGCAATAACCTGCTGCTACCCAGATGTTGAATTTCTTATAGCTAAATCATTATCATTATCTGCAATATATTTTTATTATGTAAAAAATATGTGCAGTAACACTACTTATGTCACTATTTCATACAATGAACTTGGTCTAGAATACAACTCCAAACCACAATTTCTGTTAATTACTTTACTGTTTCAGCAGTAATTTTATTTATTTATATATTGTATTTACATCCACCTCTCTAAATGACCATATTTGTTTTCATAGTATTTTCTGGAGAGCTATATTTTGATTGCATATGATATTTTATATTGCTCTTGTCTTTGTGTCTGTGTGTTGATTCAGTCTTTGCATAAGCAATTTTATCTGGTGTCAATAAAGTTTTTGGATTTTGATCCTGAAGCACTGTTGTCCAAGCAAATGTTACTCACTGCTGCCCCCTAACTGTGTTAGTCAACATCAAATACACAAACACTACTCTCCACAGTTTTAAAATGAATAAAAAATGTGCTACTCATATATCAACTCATATATCACATAACTTGACCTCAGGCAATGTAAACAGTATGAAAAGTCTCTGCATAGAATGACAGGATGAGGAAGTATCGGTGAGCCTGGGAATGAATGGGCACCCACAGAGACACACATGCACAGTCACACCCAAGTGCACATACAGGACACATGAAACACCTACATACATATAAACGGAAACACTCATGCAGACACTTTCACCTCATGTCCACCAGGTATAGAACAGCAGAATGAGTGGCAGGTGGGTGTGTCACAGAAATCATAACTGAGCCGTGCCTTTTAGCATTGGTGCACACTTCTAGACAGTTTTGTCTGGAGAGAGAGACTTAATACAAAGCCTGTTTCCAACGTTTACCCAATTAACCTCTACCATTATGGGCCCTTGCAAATCCAACGATGGTCATGTGACCTGCAGTCAATAGACCTGCTCTGATGGACTGGGCTGATCTGCATGAGCAGCAAGGGACAGGGGCTGAGGCTTGATGGCTTTAGCAGGTGAAAAATGCCTTCACTCTCGGCTGTTTTCTCCTCACAGCCTCGTACTGCTCTTAGCAGCCAGCCTTTGCGAGCCAAGCGGCAGAGCGGCGATGGCGATTGGTGTGAACCACAAATCAACCTGCGATTACAGGCTGTGACAGCTGCACACAGACGGCCTCAAAGACACTGCCTCGCTCCTCCTTGATGTTATGCAAATGTAAACAGCTGTCATTTCACAAGCCGCCGTCTTTGTGCTTTCCGCCGGTGTGGAGATCGAAGGGTTCTCAAAGTGTGTGTATGGGTGTGTGTTTGTGTGTGTGTGTTCATTTTTTTAAATCTGAGCCCCATTATCACACACAAGCCTGAGTTGAGAACAACAAAGACAACAGCAGTGAAAAAACAAACAAGAGGAAAGAAAAGAGCAAAATAAGGAAAAAAATATACAAAGTAAACAGAAGTTGATCAAAGATTGGGCCTTGGGACCTGGAGATGTGAGAAATATTAGCAGGCTCAGGGTGCTCCATCACCTCTACTCTACACAGGTATGGAAAGAAGCTTTTTTGTGACACACGCACACACACAAACACACACACTAGCTGTAATTAAGCCTCTCTGTCGATGAGAGATACCCTTCATCCTCACAAGAAACAGCACTCTTCATCCGTTATCATTAAAACACATCAAAAGCCAAATGGCTTTTATAAGCAACAAATAGCTTAAGCACTAATGCTGACTATGAAGACAGTGACACATTTTTGCTTTGCCAACTAATAAACTATGTTTGCAAATATCTATATGAGGCAGAACTACTTACTTGAATGAATATGACCGTTTTTTGATAAAGGTAGACTAGAATTAAAAAATGCAATGACATATTTGATAGGAAGAAATTTATTTATTAGCTCAGCTGCACTATTAACAAACTATTTTGCTTTGTTTCAGAGTACAGTAACCTCCGCTTTTCACAGGACCCACATATAGTGAAAAACCGCAATGTTGTGGTTTAAAAAAAAGCCTACAATATGCCTATTTTAATAGTGTGAACCCTAAACATGCCCCCACATATGCTCCCAAAACACTTTAATTTATTTAAAAATTCATTAGCCTTATAGAAAATGTACCAATAAACCCACAGTTTATACTAAACCTCTGCACTGCTGCAGTCCTGCAGTCAGTCAGCTGTACTCAGAGGCGGGAGGTTCGAAAAACCGCGATGGACTGAAACAGCGGCTGCTGATCTGTGTGAAAAGCAAATGTGTTATTTTTTCCTGTTGCTTTATGAAAGTCTAAAAAGAATAGTTAGCATCTGTATATCTAGCATTAAATAAATGGTTTGGTGAAAAATCTAAGAAACAGGCCACAGTATGTCTAACTGAACTCTAAACCCATCAGCAAGTCTGCACCTTCTTAATGAAGTGCTGAAAGTGGTTTAAGTGGGTTTAGAGAAGTTCCCGGGGTGTATTTACGAAAACAATCTAAGTAACTATTGACTTCTAGCTTATTTTAGACTTGCAGCTCCAGTTCTGAAATAAAGAAGCACAATTTGTCCTCCAAATATACATAAACAATTGACTTAATCTAGGATAAGAAGAAAATTGTGCGGTATTTGCTAAGACATCCAGTCACTTAAGTTTGGCGTTTATTGTGAATTGAAATAGAAATATAAAATATTATTTCTGGTCATAATGACACCATATTTCTGAGTGGAAGCATCTTAAATCTTATTGTAGTAGAATTAAGAATATAGTAATATGAGCATTCGCATCATCTTCGGATTGTATCAGACACTATTTTACCCCCTTGAAAATGATTTTTTTTTTCTTATATACATCTGAATAAGAAAAACAGTGACACTAGCAGGCATGGCTGCCAGTGCACTCTGTGATGGATGTACTGCATTGCTTATATTAAGAATCCTTCTACCCAATGCACAAATTTAGTCCAGCTTGTAATACATTGTCTTTTAATATGTCAGTCAGTTCAATTTGTTATGACAACAAGGAGAGGAATACATTTAGTAAAAACCTCACATAATATACCCATAACCTCTCCTCTTGACCCTGCAACAAAGTGCGCAGTATCTTGACTACAAAGTAGTACAATTAGTCCTTTATTGTCCACACAAAAAGCAGGTATTTCTTTACTTCTTTCTTATATTTTTCACAGCTGTTGTTGTATTTATTTTATATGTAGTGTCATCTATTACTCTGCTAAAACAAATCAGTAATAGGCTCCTAATAATAATAAGATTTAACACTGTATCTGTCAGTGAAAGCAGAATAGTGATTATTTTATGCAGTGATAGGAAACACAGTAGTACCAAGAAACCCCCAGTTTAACATGCTGGGTGGATTTTATTACATGGAAGATTGAAACTAATCTGGAGAAGAATTTAAGTGCATTGAGAGATTCTGAAGTGTTGACTGGGACAAAGTTTAACGGTGGAAATTTTCGGTACACTTTCGGTAAGTAAGGTTAAGCCTTAAAGCTCGAATGTAGTGAAGCACTAAAGGGCTGAGAGTACTCAAGGTCACCACATACTGCATATGGCACACTGTGATCACAGACTTTCAGTTCTTATGGCAAGGAATCGACTAACTCTTCCCTAATTATACTGACAATCTTTACTGCCATAAAGAGGAGACTGGGCCCCTCTCTTTCTCTCCCTCTCCCACTCTGTGTTACATTCCAGACATTTGCCCTTCATAGGCAGCTGAGCTTTTATCTGCCTTTAAAAAGTAACTCTGCTTCTATAATTTATCTTGGGCTAACTATGATCTGGGTGATATAAATGCTGTTATTTAGCTGGCTGAAGGGAATGCTCCTCTGACAGGACAGGACAGCTAACAACCTATTGCTGCTGTCGCATTCAATTCAGACCAGCGCCCGTGCAAATGACAGCGTTGTATGGGAGTGGCCAGTGACACACACACACACACACACACACACACACACACACCATTCTCAACCTGCAGGCCCCGCATCAGCCTCAAACCCAGAGCACTGGACGAGGAAGAGGACAGCCAATGTACAATGAAGGTGGTAGAACCATTTCATTGTACAATATCAAAACATGCAGTTATACAGTATGTTCTTTATACATTAGCATGCAAATATCACTGATGAATACCACTGAATAAATATTTTGTTTATTTCCTGTGTCAAAGCAATTAGACATCATATACATGGGCCAAACAGATGTAATTTATATATTTATGTATCAGTTTTAAAAATGATATATGGAGCTTTTGTAAATTCACACCTTACAATGTCAGGACAATTTTGACATATAAGGTTATACCTAATTTTATCTATTCAGTATATTTCTTTCCTGAAAATGTAAGAAAAGGAACAAAAACATATCGCCACACCCCATACCAGCAGCAGATTCTAGCAACATTTTATGTACCTGCCCAATCCCCTTTTCCTATGGCTCCATCCGCCCCCTGAGTTTGGGCAGCAAGAAACTGAAAAATAGCCTTTTCTCTTTGTGTGTGACTGTGTATGTTTGAACACACACACAAAGCAACAATATTGATATAATTGTGCCATGACATTAAACACTACTAAAAAGCCACAGCCATTTGTGGAATGGGAGTGGAAAGAAAGAAAGAGAGAGAGAAAGAGAGAGAGAGAGCAGCTGCCTTCACATGCAGGCCTACATATTAAATCAGCTAATTGATTATCTGGGTTGACAAAACAGGGTGGTAAATGTATTCAGCGTATTTGTGGGTAAACAAAGAACACAGAGGGCTTTCTGTGCTGAGCCTGTTCCTCAGGTCAAACAGGACAGTTCAGACACAGCACAAAGACCACTTTTGCAACGGCAGCTTGGGAAGGACACAGAGATACAGAAATACCATTATAGATATCTATATTATGAATATAATATAAATGTCTAGGTTAATAAAATGTGCATAGGACACTATTGGGTTTGATACCCATTTTTGTGGGATTTAAATTAGTCACAGAAAATCATAGTGTGTGTGTGTTTGTGTGCTGCAGTAGCTAGCTGCAGGTAAGACCCACAGAGGAGCTCATCACCTTTCTCTTTATTAAGCACTATCAAACATGGTCTAATCTGTCTAAAATTAGCCACCACGCTCAACAAGTAATGACTGCCGCGCATCCATTATTAGTTCATTTTCCTCAAATCAATCACCAGCCGAGCATGCTTTTTTTAAAATGTCATCCTAAAACTTTTCACAATCAATTAAGCTGAAGATTAATGGGGACAATTTGCTAGGAACAAGTCCTTCCTTGAAAAGGCCACGCCTCGACAGACTTCCAGGCCGGTATTGATGTTAATTATAAATTTCCGCTTTCCTGTCAGACACTTAACCTGTCGAAGAGGGAAGAGCGCTGGCAGTCCAAGGACCACAGTGCGCTATTTAAATATTCCTAATCCGCTTTCTGGACACAGGTGACTGGTGTAAATTGCACTTTCTGTTCTGTGTCACTTAAAGGAATCTGAGAGGACACTGGTGCTGTGGTTCAACATAAGAAAAAAGCTTTTTTTCTGAGAGATGGGGTGAAACCTCCCTATCTAAGCTCCCCTGAGCTCTACGAAGACTTCCCAGCACATCCCAGGTAAATGCAGTGAGATGTCACTTCTCATTTTCTTCATGTTTAAAAGCACACAAAGATGCCACATATGCCTGTCATCCCTCTCCCATGAGACCACAGAGATCTGTTCTGTCCTATGATTTTCTTTTTGCAGTGTTTAAACAGAAATCAAACTAACAGATTAATGAATGTTTGACCTGAGAGACGTCGTACTTCAGCATCTGTTTGCGGCAAATAAAGCCATTAGCCTGCCTCTACTGTTCTGTATGGGAAACTCCACTTAAACATGAAAAATAAACGCTCTGCTACTGGAACTCTAGAAAATTTATTTGGAAATATTAAAATTATGTTTATATATAAGAATGAACAGCAAACATGTTTTAAATGGGTTGAGAAAAAAATAATAATCTATTGTACTATTTCCGTACTTCAGCATCTGTTTACCTCAGCCTAGTTTCCTGTCAGTCAAGAGACAACCAACAAGTTGCTTAATAACTATTGCTTCTCAGGTAGCTGGGGATTTTATTGGAGATTATACTACAGGTGCATAGCAGATACAGCCAGAACCCATTTTTGTCAATTTAGCTTGTCAATTGTAAAAACAGCTTAGCTAAGCAAGCAGAACTGCCAAATGAACATTGACTGTCCTGTGATCTTACTTCTAATTAAGGCACTCCTAATAGTTATATTAATGGATATAAGCAGAGTGCATTTTTGGGAATGTGAAAAGTTTTTTAGTGAAAGTAGCAATTGTGTGTGGATTAAACTCAATTTTGCCTTTACTTAACAATATTCTCTGTGTGTGAACAGACTATATCATGGCCTTATTTAAAAAGGGGTGATTTTAATGAAGATCTAAACCTTTCAACAGCTTGCATTAAATCAAGTTTTAACTCACCTTTTAATTTATAAAATGATTTCTTTTGCCTGGAAGAAGTAATTGTTAATAACTAATAAAAGTTCATCAGCTAGCAGCTTGAAGGCACTGTGCTGTCTGAACAACAAGAACATGGTCTGGTTATGAGCACCTATATAGATTTAACAGGAATTACTACACATACCTGCAGGATGTGGCTACCCAAGTGAGGCTCAAAGATTTCTGAGGCAGCTACACTTGGACTCCTCCGCCGCTGGGACCCAATAGCTGAAAAGGAATAGTAAAAAAAATACAGTTAGTGAAAATGAATGTGTGTGTACACACATGGGTGTGCATGCATGAACATCCATACTTTTGTAATTCCAAATGAACTTGGAAATGGAATTTGCTGGTGTGAGTTATACAGATATGGTAAACTGTTGAACAAACACTTCTGCCTCAGTAAAACTAAGCCCCTGCTACTGTAAATACACAGATGCAAATCAAAGCCTACTTATGGTCTGGGCTCACTCCCCTCACTGCATATTCAGCTGAGCGGAGCACTACAAAGCCTGGTGTTTATATGAGGGATAATATCAGTACATTGATTCAGCCGCACAGGCACCCAGAGAACAGTGCCCTTAGGGCATTTTTTTCCACAGTCTCCAACTTTAAAGCAGGCTCAGGCATTGAGCTGCGGTGCAGCTAAAAAATGGCCTGGGGTGATTTCAAACTTAACAGACCTTGTCCCACCAGAGCTCATTATTGAGAATTTTATAACAAAGTGCTCTGTACTTAATTTTCCAAGCTTAGCCAGGCGTTTGGGTAATGTTGCTGAATTAAGTGCAATTAATGATGTAATAAAAGCATTGAATGGCCATTAAGGACTCTCAAGGACCAGAAGCAAACAGGGGGCTCCGCGGTGGGGGAGAGAGGCATGGGGACCAGCAGAGAAGGGCAGGTGGCACACCCCTGGAGAGGCGTGCATGAGTTGAGCATAGACTGAAGGATGAGGGGTCTCTGTCCTTCAGAGCAGCTTGGGGAAAACACTCCTCTCCCCTCCAGTTATGTTTTCAGTGCTTAGCCCTGTGTCTGGCCCAGAGGAGGGCCAAGGCCACAGCAGCATGACCACAGAAAGGCAGCAGCAGCAGCAGCAGGTGGAGAGAGGCAGGCAGGCACACACACACACACACACACACACACACCCACACACACAAACAAGAAGGTATCTGAAGCTGCACGACCACAGAAAGGCAGCAGCAACAGCAGGTGGAGAGAGGCAGACAGACACAAACACACACACACACAACCAGGAATGTCTCTGGAGCAGGTGGGTCAGCGGCAGGCACTGTAGGGGGGAACACAAACAAAGCACAGCCAGCAGGACAGCTCAGCAGAGGGAGCTGTTACACCCCGAGAAAGAGTCGACTCGAGCAGAGAGGGCATACACATACACAGATGTGCACTTATGCATAGTCTTTTTATGATACCAACATTGTGACTTGGCACAATTGCTTAAATATCTTGCTACAGATCATACAGAATTTTAAACTCATGTTTTAAAACACAAAAAACATAAAACAAACATACATTGTGTTAAGCACAAGTATATGATACAGCTGACACCAGATATTACTTATTAAAAATGATTTAATAGGCTAAATTCCTTGGAACAGGTCTGCCCTCTACTGAGATCAACAGCTGATCTTTGGAAAACACTACCAGAGTGAATGTCACAAAGTAAATCCAAATCATTTGATACATATTCTAGGTCATAAACATGCTGTAATACCACTATCTATCACATTCTGTAACCTTTCGTTCTTTGAATTATGTGCACAAGTCTTTTGGCATGCTTCTTTTCCAATTTGGATGTATTGCCTCTCTTGGTCTGTGTAGGTTTTTGGATGGCTTACCATGACTGTCAGCTGCCTAGAATAATAGCATATATTGTTTTGTACATCTGCTTCGTCAACAAGTTAAGGATGAATGGTTAACATTATATATTGCTAAAGACTGTGTATAGATTTCATTCATTGTTAGCCTTTAAAAGGACAGAGCGCAGTTCTTAGATTTAAGAGCATCTTAACTGGCAGGCAGAGTGCTGATATAGAGGAATAGTAAAGTGTTCGATGCCAATATAAGGGTGGAGGTAGCTCAGTGGGTAGGATACTTGCCCCTGGACCATGAGGTCCTGGGTTCGAATCCTACCTCCAGCACCACCACTGGGTCCCTGAGCAAGACCCTTAACCCTAAGTTGCTCCAGGGAGACTGTTCCCTGTAGTTAGGAATGGAAGTCGCTTTGGATAAATGGCGTCTGCTAAATGTAAATATAATTTCATGCTTGGTTTTTAGAAAACCCAGGTAAAATCAGTAAAAAAAATAAGTTAAAATTGCTCATAAAGAATACATATTATTTGCAATTAACAATATGGAAATAACATTATGGTGTAAATCAGCCTTCATTTATTGTTTGCCACATGCTTGGAAAAATATTAGTCTAAGCTTTGTTGCAATCTGGCACACACATTTACAGAACAGTCCCATATGCAGCCTTGTACTGTGACCTAGCAAATAGCTGAACACACAAAAACACACACACAGCAGCTCAAGTAAGAAGACTGAAGAAAATATCAAAGATCAAAGCACACTTGACCAACTTTAATTATAATCCTCTCAGTTCTTGTAGTATCTGAGGATGAAATGATTCTTCTTCGCCCATACAATAGTCCTCATCACAAGGATCCTTGCCTTTGAATGAGCACTGTATGGAAATCAGGCACAGATTGCTCCGTGTGCGGAACATCCTTTGACCTTGGGGATCTTTCGAGCTCCAAACTCAACATTGGTTAATATTTCATAATAAAGAAGTTAAAATGTTAAACCGAGCCTGTTCATCGAGGATGAATACCATCACATAGCGCGTTACGCTAAATGCACAGTGCTGTTCCTAACGATGCTGGTATTAGTCATTCGGAGCACTGCTTCGGCTACAGATGGCCCATCGGCCTCACACTGTCTCACATCGCAACGGACCTCCTGTGTCACCCACAGCCAAACGCGTCAAATACATTGCCGCAGTCCAGGCGGGAAAAATAAAAAGACAAAATTAGCCTGGCTGAAGGAAAAAAAAGGTAAGATGATGAATTTGACAGTCAGTGATGGTCTAGAGGTCATTCCCCATGGTCATATAATGAACAAAGATTTGACTTGGAGCTGTTACAAGGCTGCAAGGCTGCATTTGAGCAGAGCCACCTCCAAACAAGGACCTTCCCTTGACCTTCATTTTTTTAAATTCGCTGAAGGCCTGGAGAGCAGTGAAATGTGTGGCTTTGATGCCAAACTGCCCAGTCATCAGCAACCACAAGTGAATATTTAAATGAAAGAGACTTGATAACGGACAGTCCACAGCAAGCAAGGGAGTTCACCCTCTGACTGTGCAACAAGCATTCTGACTGCCCTGGGGCTCCTGTAGAGTATAGGAATATATATATTTCTCTATTTAGTATGTTTGGAAAGTTGAAGCTAAAGGCTTTGAAGGCTAATTCATTTACAGCCTTCAGCTGAAAGTTTCATTTGCAGAGCTACTTTATCTTTATGTTTATCAAAATGTTTTCTTTGGTATTAATGCTTAAATAACAATTTGACCAAGCATATACTGGAAATATTTTGGGCAAAAAGTTGCTTAAACAGCTGAAATGCTAGAGTGGTGATAACTTCTGACATGACAGCAAAGGTGTGAACTGTGTGTCATTTGTTTCTTTAGTTTTTGCTGGTTATGTAAAAACATGCGACATGTTACATACATGTATCTGTATGAAATAATATATTACTGCTGACCAGTAAACCAGGAAGGGAATGCTCAGAAATGCAAAACGTAAAAAGGTCTTCTAGACCTTTAATGTTACATTTTAATTCAAGCATTCATTGACCTCAGTCAGGCAGCCCAAAGCAGGCCTACGACAGATCTATGTGAGTGGGACATCACTGGAGATTCGGTGCTCCTCTACAGGCGTCTGAGCAGCCACAGAGATGAATATAATTGCATATTGATCCCTGGCATTATGCTCTATTAATCCGCTTCATTTTGCTCATGCAGCAAATGATACATGGAGAGTGAGCTGGCAGAAGTGCAGGGGCTACACAGTGGCTGCCCTGTCAATGTCCCACGTCATACGTCTTCCCTACTTTAAGGATGTCACATGGCAGATTGGGCATATAAAATATTTTAGTGAGTAAAATGCATCAACTTCATCCGATAAATACAGCAAGACACAATGACAGAGAAAAACAGGAATGCACAAAACAGTAATGCTTTGTTGCACAACATACTGGTATATAATAGAACATTATAAGCCTTGATGGGAATTAAATAGTCATTTGTTTGATACAGGTATGGGGGGGGCGTTCTTCAGTGCTCAGGTCTGTATTATTCAGTTTGAAGTATCACAATTCCTTCCCTGCGGGACAGCAAAGGTGATTATTCTGAAGTCCTTGGCTCAAATTCATGTACATGCAAATGGCGTAAGGGCCTTCCCTGATTTAGACTAATGCAATATTATTATGAGAAAATATCAGTTCCCATTTAACAGCTTCAATATTTAATGCTGCCGTTTAATACTGCCATACCACAAACAGCTTTTGGTGCAAGCTCACAATATATGGAATTTGATTGTCTGCACAGTGGCAATTTCAAATCACAGTACTATTTGAAAGGCAATTTAACTTTCAGTTTTATAAGTCAACATTATTTCTATTGTTAATTTATTTCTCATTTAATGGAAAATTGGCGACATGGCCCACAACTGTCATTTTAAATCTGCAATAATTTCTCGCGAAGCTTAGGGTTCTTATTCCCTGGTCCTGGATTAGTGGACCTAAATAGCAGCCCCTTGCTTCACCAAAGCTCAGGGGCAGGTACTGTTACACAAATTGCCAATTCAATTAACAGAGTGTAAATGCTCAACTGGCAGCTGGCACAGGCGACGGCTATTTTGGCAAGTGTCAGCCTTAATTCATCAAGCTGTCAAAGTGCTCACGGTCGGGAGCCGGTGGACACTGTCAGCGCCGCCAAGGCCACAATGCTGAAGTTGTATAATCCGGCTACACACACACACAGGACGACTGTTCACAATGGAGCTGCGCCGAACAACCAGGCCTTCACTTTGGCTTCACCATGACCACAGATGTGTTTTCAACAGCTTGGAAATATCATTCCCTCAGTCTAGGGCTGCTGGAGAGCCACAACAAAAGAGTGAGATTTGGTTCTTAGATCCACTGCAGTAAGTGAATTGCTGCTACAAGCTCAGCATACAAATCCACCTTGAGATAAAGCCCCCTGACCCCAGCCCCCTCAATTATTCCCAAGACAATTCAACCAGCTAACTTTTACTCTGTTATAAGGATGAATAGTTCAGGACATAATTTATTCCTTTTTCGATCTTCACGGGAAAAAAAAACTGGATTTGGAACCCTAAAGAATACCCTGTCTAGACACAAAGACCAGTTGAGCCCATTTATATGATGACAGACTGAAATTATGTTTACAAGGAATAGGATTTTTCTTCCAATTCTAATTACTTTCATTTAGTGCTTAACAACACAACAATGTCAGATTTCTCCCATGTTCTCCCTGTTCATTTGCCTCCATCTTTCCTCCATGTCTCCTCTCATTAGACAGGCTAGCTTCTTCACAGAGTGAGACACAACAGGGCTTAATTGATAGGCCTCTAGACACACTCCAATTAGAGCTGAATGCACCACCACACGCATACACACCTACACACACACACAAACACACACACACACACACACACACACACACACACACACACACACACACACACACACACACAC
>JBBMFX010000001.1:28829424-28840889 GCA_037832545.1 Rhabdalestes septentrionalis
CACACACACACACACACACACACACACACACACACACACACACACACACACACACACACACACACACAGACCTACACCAAAACAAACCACATACTGTTGTACAAAATGGTTTTATTGTTATCCACACTTTATTGTAGGGCAATATATGCGACAATGTGAGAGACATTATTTCTCTGTTCATCTGTATGAATCAAATGAAATGGGAATGAAAACTGAAATGCGTCTGGGGGAGTCTTTCCTATCAGCTCATTAGCATGCACAGGCCTTTAACTAGCACTCGATGGAAACTTTCCCTCAACAGTCAGGATATTGGAAAAGCAGAAAAATAATATGTTTCTGTCGAAAACCCAGCTCCAGCAGAGTCTTGTGAATGGGTCAATAAAAATGACGGTTTTTTTTTCTTTGCGGCAGCTTGTTCTCCAAGGTTACTCTCAATTGCAAATGTGCAATGCCAAAATCTTTCAAAAGGTTACACAACACAAAAGAAACCACTAGGAGTGAAACACACAGCACAAAGTGAAATTACAGCATGATGTTTATTTGAAATCAGGCCTTCTATTATCTTGAGATGAAAGGGCGAAATACTAATCAATATTTTCAATTCTGGTGGCTTTTAAAAACTATAGTGAGACCAGAGTTCAACAAAACGAGGGTGCAGGGCTCCCTTGAGCAGACTTTGGGCCAGCTCTACTTATTGTAACCTATATATACTGATCAGCCACAACATTAAAACCACCTGCCAGATGAAGAAAAAAAGGATGACTATCCTGTTACTATGGCACCTGTCAAAGAGTGGAATATATAAGGCAGCAAGCAAATAGTAAGTTCTCGAAGCTGATGTGATGTAAGCAAGACAAATGGGCAAATATAAGGATATGAATGACTGAATGAAGGTCTAAACTGTGAAGGCTAGGTGATTTGGTAAGGGCATCTCCAAAACAGCAGGTCTTAAGGAATAGTAATAGTGTGTTTTGGTTGGTTCTCTTGCAAAATTGGTCAAAGGAAGTACAACTGGTGATGCATGTGGGGACTGAGAGCCGGCCTGTGTAGGCTGATCCCAGAGAAGATCTACTGTATCACAAATTGCAGAAAAAGTTGGCTCCTCATGTAGGCCCCACCTCAGAATTAACAGTAATTAAAATATTTGCTGCCAATGTCTTTGTGTCTGATTAAAGTTTAGATGACACAAGGAGGACCTACCCAAGGTTAGGTACATGATTTTCATGATCAAAATATTAGAGTAAAGCCCTTAACTTCAGATAAAGCAGTTAGGAACCACCACACAATAATTAATGGATAATGAATAATTCCCTTTGATTATTATTCAATTAATCAGAAGCTTTACAACTACTTGGCTCTGTGTTTTGGGTATATACAACGTTAGTACATCAATTAGTCTCACAATGTATCTTGAGAAACAGGAGGAATCCAATTGTAAAACATAGACAGTTGTTGACCAAAAATATCATAGCTATATAACCACAGACACCAAAGCTATAGATATCTATCAGAATAAACCCCTAGCATTCAGTCTGCAATACCCTCCCAATGTTTTCCCACAGCAAAAGCCATTAAATAATTTACTTGCCTGCCAAAATGACAGCTCCTGATCACACACTACTCACATGTTCCTGAATAAATAATAAGCATGAAGATGGAGGTTGAAACATTTGTTTTAATTAGTTTCTTTTAATGCCTTTGACTCGTTTAAGTTTTCATGATGATGTGTTTAATAATCCATGCTCATCTTTCTCCTCATTTATATCATCAAATTTTAAGCGGCTTCGTTCAGCGCTAATGACGGAGCTCAGAGATATGCCCCACACACTTTTCCTTCTTCACAGCACGGCACTATTATCTGCTTTCAGCTTATTACCAAAGAAAGTGGATTCCCACTCAGCCCTGCCAGCCACTGTATTTTTCATGCAATTCATAAATGACAGTATAGCCTGCTATTATAAAGTTGATATTAAAGAAAGGAGAAGCCCAACGTTTCTGCAATTAAACCCCTCTTTTTATAGAAGCTGACAAATTCACTGAAATCTTTCACATTTGTCCATAGTTCAAAGTTGTAGGACATCTTGATTTGATAAACTGCAACTGCAGGGTCTTTGAAGGAGCTCCTTCATACAGCGTAAGAGTTGGTGTAATGTGCTGTACTTCTAAGACTCAAGAAAGTAGGTAGACTTTTTTAGGAGAAGCTGCTGAAATCACTACTGCTAAAATGCAAATTACAATGTACTTTCATAAATCAACATAAAGGATCAATCACTCTGTTTTATTCCACAGTTTAACACATTCTTTTAAATATGTATCCACTTGACCAATCATGCTTAACAGTTGCACGTGATCTACAGAACAATGGCAAAACCCATTTCAGCCTAATACAATTAGATTGGAGTTTAGATTCTCTATTTAGAATTGGGCAGGTGGTTGCTTAGTGGTTAGGACTGAGATCAAAAGGTCACGGGCCTGGATGTCTAGCGTCATCACTGAGGTGCCCTTCAGCAAGGTGCTGTCCTAAGGAGCCCCTCATTGGTGGCAGCCTTGGTGAATAGGTTAAACACAGTGAAAGTATTCCAGATCTGTGTGCTGTACTGTGTTCACATGTGACTATAAGAAGTCACTTTACCTATAATATTTAAGTCGTGTTGTGTGCAAGGTCAGGCCTTCCTTGTTTAGACTAGTTTGTCCAGCATGTCCTGTATATTCAACTTCTAAATGTAGACCTGGGAATCTCAAGCCACTGAACTTACACACATAAGTGAAAAGTTTTACCTAATTCTCCTAACTAGGGTAGTATCTCCAGTTTCACAGAGACAAAAACTTACACTTTTTCATTAGATTAAAGTAATTGTTTGCCCCTGATCTGTAAAACCTCATGGTTAATAGCAACTTCACAACTGTTGCTATGAAAGAAAACATTTCTACACGGAGCATGGAGAAGCCAAATAAACAACCAAAGCTCTTCCAACATCATAAAATTGCATTAGAATAATTAGCAAAAAAAACCAACAATATAACACTAAAAAGTATCACAGCAAGTCAAGGCACTAGAGTGAAGAAGTACATGATATTAATGTCTGTATTCTAGAGATGCCAGTAGAGCCTTGCACAGTGGTTTGTCTGCTGTGTGACTAGCATTATCTCTGCATATTACACATGTACAGGAAATGTCTGCGCCCCAAGTGGAAATCTCCTGCTCGGTTGTTACGGCGATGGGAGATTACACCTTGAAGAGGCGCTCAGTGAGAAGTAATTGTCTATGGAAAGCTTCTAGTGGCTCTAACGTCTTCGCTGAAGTGATTTGGTTTTTTATCATCCTGCCATTTCCTCTCATCACAGCCAGAAACAACTGTGTCAGATAGCAAGATAAGAGGGCTGAGAGTGTGAGAAAGAGAAAGAGCGAGAGAGAGAGAGAGAGAGAGAGAGAGAGAGGGAGAGAGAGAGAGAGAGCGCAAGAAAGAAGCAAGTACTAAGTCTGACAAGTACTGTCCACTCATTATTCATATCAAAACAGTGAGAGAGAGAGAAAAAGAGAGAGAGAAAACACGAGAGTGACAAATATAGGAGAGAAAGAAAGTCAGGCTTGAATCAGCATAAAGAACATACATAATTTAAAAGCTGTGATTTCTTAGACAAAACTACACATTCCCCCATGCACACAAATATGACAGAGCAAAGTGAAGTCAGCAGAGAAAGTACCAGCATTTCTACACAGCACACAGGAGCTCTACAGTTAAAATCCAATTAACTTCTGTTTTTTAACAATAAAATTGTTACTGCAAAAGTTTTAAATGAATGTGAGTTTTTACAAAACATAAAGCACAAAAAATATTTTTAGGAATTTCAGTAACAGGCCAAAGATGAAATGTGATCTCTATTTTTAATACCCTGTTTACCTGTGTTGCCTTAATAATATTTGCATACTACATTAGACTAATTTGAAAATTCTGTTTTACTTGATATGGGCCCTTTAATCTGTTAAACATCCCACAAAAGCACATTACAACTCTACGAACACGGCAACTCTCCACAGAATATGCTAATTAGCTAACAAGAAATTACCAACTGTGACTGCTCCAAAATGCTCATGGGTCTTTAAATCTCGAGTTGCCCATACAAAATGCAGCTATCGATATCTCCATCCACTGGGGGAGGCAGAAGAGGACAAGATTATTGACATTGAGCAACAATGAGTGAGGTCAAGTTCAAGGGGCATCACGAGCAAATCAATATATTTGGATGAGCGAAAGAAAATAATGAAAAAAAGAGAATCTCATCTAATTTGTAAATGCATACATTAGGACTAACTGCATTAAAGCAAGAGAGAGGCCAACAGCACTGCCCTAGAACTGAGCCATACAGATAAACAAACAAACCATTACTGCAACGCAAGGCTGAGTGGGTCTTCATAAACTCGTGCCTAGCCTACAGGACATGGCCTGCTTTAATGAACATTAAACCACACAACAGATAGACATGTTCCAAAGTTTGGGCGAAGGATTCAGAGTGTCTGACTGTGTCTTTGTACACCATCAAGACTACACAACTAAATAGATACTTAGCAACTCAATCTCTGACAAAGCAAAAGATTTCAAAGCAACTTCATTTGTAGCCTTTGAGGCTGACAAATTAGATTCACGACCCTGAGCTGAAACAGGTTTGAACTTGCGGGGACATTTTCTGTGAAAAGAAAGATGGCGAGCAGAGTGGCCGCATTCATACTTTCAGGGAAAATGGCAAAAGGCATAATTACCCATGAAATTTAAACGGCCCTTAAAACATACCACAGGACTGAGGTGCTTCTGTACGAAGGATTCAAGCTTGCTGTTGGAGACCAATAAATTGCGAAGAACTTACTAGGCATTTGACTTCTAAGTTTGCATATTCCCTTTAATAATTCACGCACGTTCGTGCAATAGTAATAAAGCTGAGTGGGACAGTGTGTGTGAAGACGCCCGGGCCACACAGTACACATCGTCACACTGAGGGCATGATTAAAGCAGAGGCATGCAGTAACACTGTATCCCTCTGTTCCTCACTGCTGTTCCAGAGATTAGTTTCTGTCTCTTCTACAGTGAACAGAAAAGACAGAATAATGCTGAATGTCATGGTTGAGGTGTAGAGTCTAAAGAGCATCAAGGCCATCATTTTAGACCTGCATAACATTCTGCCTCACACATAAAAACACACAAAAACACCCACACCCACTAGTGGGATTGCTTTCAGGACTGCATAAGTGCAAGTGTAAAAAAGAATAATAAAAAAGAAAATAATAACAACCTCAAAATGATTTGAGTGCAATAAAAACCTGCATTTTGATTGGTGCTCACTTTGGGAGTGTGTCACTAATGGACAAGCAGGTTGAGGTTTAAAATTAAATATAACATCTTATAATAATGCTCCATCTTTTGAGACCAAATGTTTCTTCAGCGATTGTGTCTCCTGCTTGGTGTGCAGAAGTGTTGAATGGTGGCTTGGTGTGACGCAATTTGTTACCATGCTGATTGGTCTCTATTAATTTCATTTTCATGACGTTTGTGTGAACAAAGTACAGGAGCAGAACGAGCAGGGCATGTATAAATTATGTGACATGTCAGTTATCCGTCCACATTGCCATCTCTTGTCACAGATGACATATAATGACACTGTTTGATTAAAGAGACACTCTGGAGCAGCCACACCTAAGGTCACGAAAAATTAACTATACATTTTTATTTTTTTAAAAATAAAAGGCATGTTATGTTGCATGATTGTCACCAGGTTTTTACTGTTTAAATGTCAGCACCCCAATTTCAAACACCCAACTGCCTCCTTGCACACACAAGGGTAGGAAGACAATGACCCATACACAACACTGTCTACCACACATATGATTGTATATGTGAATACACAGATGCACATGGCCCCAATACAGACACACATGCACGTACACACACACACTTCTAAAAGTGTAGACAATCACACATACAGAAGCATATACACACACACACACACACACACACACACACACACACACACACACACACAAGCATACACATCCTCTTGTCCTTTGCTCCTGTCCTTGACTCACATCTCCACTTGGCAAGATGCCCAATACCAACACACAGTAGATATTATTGTGTGTGTGTGAGTGTGTGAAATATAGAAGATTGCATATGCAGACAGTCAGAAGAGGTGGTGTGTGAGCAGTCAAATGCAGAGCCGTGTGTGTGCGTGTTGTCGGAGTCTGACCTGTAAGGACAGCAGCTCATTTTCAGGCTCTGTTTCTGCCACAGATGAGTATGACTGTAGTGAAGGAGACTGAAAGTAGCTTTAGTGTAAGGGCATTAGAGGTAGTCTTGGTAACAGACTAACAGTGAGGAGGGAGGGAGAGGTGCAGAGGTGTGTGTGTGTGTGTGTGTGTGTGTGTGTGTGTGTGCAGGTGGTGGGGGGCGAGTGGTGGGTGGAACATGAGGCACAGTGCTCAGACATTGAAAGGATGATGTTTCAGTCTGCCAAACAACATAATGAGTCGTTGAGGCAGAAAAATATTAGCACCAGGGGAATATTTGGAACGTCTCTGGGAGAGAGTAATTAGGAGCTAACCTATAGTGGCACGTTCCAGCACTAAACAGCACAGACAGAGACAGATCCAGCCGGCAGATGCTCTTACTACAGAGATTCGCCCACAAAGGCTACTCTCACTATATGTAGTGTCTCAGAAGAACATGTCTCTTATTAAGATGTGCTATAATAGATCAAGGGAATATGTAATGCTAGCTGTAAATGTTAAATGGTAAAAGGAGGCCAGTGGTGAGAGGGGCACGAAAGATAATGACCTATTAGTGAGGAGGGATCACAAGCTAAGATAATCTGTGTATGTGAGTGTGTGTGTGTGTGCATGTGTGTGTATTTGTCGTAGTACAGTGTCAAGACAACAACTTCTAGAGTAAGTAGGAAAAACTGAGGAAAGCAGGGCCCACAACATCAGGAGTAGCATATAGGGAAGTCATATATGTAACACATTACTATTACTATATTTGAAAGGTGCTTTAAAAATATAACTCCTTCATCATCTTCTTCTTCTTCTTATTTAGTTTACTTATCTGAGTTACACACATCCTACATGTTATCAATGTATGCTTTAAAACCATCTTAAAATGGTAAGACATCATATGCTTCGCATGTAAATCATTGTAAAACATTTTACTTTGAATGTGTCTGTTCGTAATAAAAGTTTTGACTGCTGTGCTTAAATGAAGAATAAAACAATTGGAATACACAGTTTCTGGACAGTGATATTATCCTAATTTTATACAAAAGTAGAATATGTGTACAATACATATAGTAGCTCCATATGAGTGCATGCGTGTGTGTGTTGAAATGTGTGTGTGTAAGAGAGAGAGAGAAAGAGAAAGAGAGAGAGAGAGAGAGAGAGAGAGAGAGAGAGAAATAAAAGATAATGTTGTGTTTTCTCATTACTGTCCCAGTGCTGATCAGTATGCACAGGTGAAAGGTTTGTTCCTGCCTTTCATCCGCATTAATGACACACTACTGCCGGGGTTATGCTGGCCA
This sequence comes from Rhabdalestes septentrionalis, assembly GCA_037832545.1. Taxonomy (NCBI): domain Eukaryota; kingdom Metazoa; phylum Chordata; class Actinopteri; order Characiformes; family Alestidae; genus Rhabdalestes; species Rhabdalestes septentrionalis. The sequence continues at coordinate 28,836,985 of JBBMFX010000001.1, forward strand.
GCAAATGCGAGAAATTTATATAGAGAAAAGAAAGCCTAGTCCTTTCGCACGGGAAGTTGAGATATATGGATGAAATTCCTCCAAACTGCTCAAACATTTAGAACCATTTCAAAACCCCAGCCACTATTTACACTATGTGAATATCTTACGATGAATAGAATGAACCTTAAAGTACATTCAAGATAAAGACTTTCTCTATACAGTTACATTTTTGAGCAATACGAGGGCAGGCCTTGACAAGTCTTATCTTACAATCCACCATTTCTTTAGGTCTAATATGTTTCTAAAATGCAGCAAAAAGTTGGTGTGTGTTACAGTAGCAGTAAGTTTAGCTTCATAAAAAAGAGCTTCACCACTGCATTGGAGCTCCACCAATTAATCACCATAGTGAAACACCAGCCATTTCCAGTTCTGTGCTCTGTGGGGTGTGAATGTGTGTGTATGAATGTGTGTGAGTGTCTGCACGTGTAGAAACATTCTCAGCAAGATCAAGTGCAGTGTGCGGGTCCAGTATTTGTGCTAGTGTCCAGGTGGAGCTGGAGCAGGCAGGGAGCACCTCTGGGAGAGTACCTGCACAGTAAAAATTAATGAACTCTGAACTGCTCGCTGCACTGCTCCACCAAATTGCATTTTCAGCCTCACAACTCCAGGACATGCTGGGTGGTTTGATGCCTTCCCTGCTATCCATCTTTCTGCCGAGCCAATTTTCATTTAAACCTAATTAAGGGCCTGAAATGAACATTATGCATTAGATAAAATGTCGGAATCCGCTGACTATCCCTAGAACGGTTCTCGGGGTAAAGAAAAAAAAAGAAAAAAATGGGTGATGGGAGGAGAGCAAGAGAGTGGAGGGTGTAAGAATTAATTACAAGCCATTAGGGTACAAGTCATCTCATTGCAAATGTTGAGTTAAACGAAAGAATTAGTTCCTCCGTTATGTTAAATAGTCAGCCCTGATTTAGTGGAGACTTTCCAATTTATTACAGAGCAGGCTTGTGTGTCAGTGTATGTGTGTGTGGGGGGGGGATGCTTTATGGTACCTTTGGCCGTACTGCCCTTTTTTGGCAACCATGGTGCTCCTTAGGAAACAAAAATGTTGTTGATTGTTTCCCTGGGCAACAACATTTTGGTTGACGACCTCTCCCTTTACAGGTCTCTGCATGGCCGTTACACAAATGTGTCAGAGCAGACATGTACGAGAGGTGAGGTCTTTCTTTAAACAGGGATTTAAATTTAGAATGAAATGGCCAAACACCACAGAGAAAGACATTGAAGTATACTGCAGATTAGCATAGCGACAGCATGCAGTTTCACCATACTGTATCCTGTATCACAGTGATTTAATTAAGATTGTTATCAGGGCTTATTTGTACACTGCATTATCTACATGCAATATCAACCCCACCAGCTCTATTATCAAACATAATAAACGTGCTTCCGATTACACGTTACTGACTCTACCTAATTGGGCTCCTTTGCGTGGAGTGTTTTTTTTTTTTGTTTCTCATTTCGCCAAGACCTTAAACGGGTGCCAGATGATGTAGCATTATCAGCGAGCAGCAGCACACTGCAGGTAAAGCAGCCTGAGCCCTTATCATTTGGGCCTCTTATCGCCGCTCTTCTCCAGTGCCTTTTGAAGGTCTCGTCAGCGCTACGGCCTGTAATAGATCTTCTCTGCAGAAGGCAGATGCTCGTGCGGGCCTCGCCCCCTCACCCCCGCCATCACCTCCCCTCACCCCCCGCTATACAACTGGTCCAAAGAACAGGTCAATCTCCAATGTCGGCATACTTCAAGGCGGGGGGGGGGGACGACAAAAAAAACAAAAAAACAAACAAACACCAGTGTGTCGTCCTTCTCGGCAGACTGATTGGTTTTGTGCACCAATTGCTTCACCCATCCCCCACTTTAACTATAACCCCTGCCCCCACTCAAAAAAAGAAAAAACCTGTTTGAAGTATTTTGTCCTGGATTGCATTAGGCAGCCTGAAATTAATCTACCATTACGGAGAAAATTTAAGACTCTAAAGCTTTGAGGGTGGCGGCAATAAAATAGTTTAACTGCTCTACTGAAAACATGATTGGTCGAAGGCAGCCATGGAGCATTTTATCATGTGCTAATAAGGAGACGGGGAGGAGAGAATGGGGAAATGAAGAGGCAGAGAAGAGAGCAGAACCATTTTAGTGCAGCCTGCAAACACTTAAACTACACATAAACACATGACACAGTGCTGGCTGGGAGAAAAGTAAATTAGTGCTCTAAACAATCAGTATGTGGCTCTTTATATCTGCATGTGCTCACTGTCACTGCTGTGACAAAACTTCGATGAGATTTTAACAAGTGTAGGAGGTATTGGAAGATGATTGCTACAAAAACCCTTATCAAACAGATTATAAATCATAGATAATAATTACATATTATAATTCCATTTCCCATCTGATATTTAATGTGCACTTTTTACAGTGGTGGGTGTAGTGGGTAATAACGATGTCCTCCATGCTACTCAAATACAAGTCCTTGGACAAGACTCCAAATGCAACAATGGTCTTCATCTGTAATATGATTAAACAATAAGTTCTTGGGATATGAATGCTGCCTTTATATCCAATGTCTATTATAATAAATACTATGGATTTAATTTATTTTATTGCATTTGCAATCCTTTCCAATAAAGTTTACATTTCTCTGTAAAGCTAATACATGAATATTCAGTCACATTTTGAGGCATTGATAATGAAATTCACATTAGGAAACTCTTGGTGTCTATCAGCACAAAATTGTAAACCATTGTAAACTAATATAATGAAAGACTTATTTTCATGTTAATTATTTACATTTAGAAGATAAAGTGAAAGCACCCATTAATGAAAATACCCGCTCAACCAATCTTTCAATAAGTATTATCAAACAACATCCTGCAACCTTATAGAAAGAAACTAGATAGAGGCAGAATACTACATCCAACCTGTGTAGTATTCTTGTGTGTTACTGCGTATGACCAAGGCTATGAATAAGACACATCTTATAAGGCCACTACTCAGTAGCGAAGATTTCTGAAGGCATGGTGCAGTGCCCTGCGGCTGTGTCAGAGGGCTAACAGAGAAAGCTGTACAGAGTGCTGAGGGCTGACAAGGCTGATGTGAGAACACTGCCTTTAGCTCCAACTGGTGGCTCAGTCTATAGGGCCTTTTGGGTTCTGTAAGGTACAAGTTCAACCCAGGAACATACATACACACAAAAACACACACATATTCGTTGGTTCTTGGTTAGAGCCGGCAGGGGAATATGCATGTCAGCAAACAGTGGCTGGAAGCAGGAGTGAAGTGTGAGAGCGGGGCAGCCCATTGCATTTCTCAGCTGACTTTGCAGAGTAATGAGGCGAATACAAACATGTTTCACGGGCTCAGCCTCTGCCGAAGGTGTTTTCCATGTAATGTCTGGCTAATCGTGGTAGAGAAAAAAATAACTGAAAAACCAAACAGCAACTGTGACTGAAATGTTTTCAGCTACTGAAAGAGATGATTTAACTGCATCACCATATGTGACCTATAGTTTAAAGCCTTAAAAGAGGTAAGAAAAGATAAGGTAAACCTTTAATAGTCCCACAAGTGGGAAATTTGCTTGGTCATGGCAGAAATGGCAGTACAAATTTAATAGCAGCAAAAATGAAGAAAAACAATAACATGGAATAAAGTAGAATATAATAGAATAGAATAGAATATGTACTTTCCTTGATCTGTATGAAAAAGTTTGGGATAATAATGTCTCAAATGTATAGGGAAAGAGGTTCCTGGCAATGCTATTATTAATATTTACATTTACGGCTTTAAGCAGACGCCTTTATCCAAAGCGACTTCCATTCCTAACTACAGGGGACAGTCTCCCTGGAGCAACTTGGGGTTAAGG
>JBBMFX010000001.1:28840989-28880403 GCA_037832545.1 Rhabdalestes septentrionalis
GGAGCAACTTGGGGTTAAGGGTCTTGCTCAGGGACCCAGTGGTGGTGCTGGAGGTGGGATACGAACCCAGGACCTCAAGGTCCAGAGGCAGGTATCCTACCCACTGAGCTACCTCCACCCAATATTAAGGTTTGAATTATGTTTAGGGTCTTATGAGTAGAGGTATATGTATAGTTACATAGTTATTTACGTCCTGCGTCTGTTTAATATTATATAACATATATTACACTGATCGGTCATACAATTAAAACAAAATAATGTGTCAGTCCTCCAAAACAGATCTGTACCCTAGAGGCTCCCCAAGACAGTATGCCGTGGTACCCAAGGTTTCCCATCAGAACGTAACCCAAAGCATTATACTGCTTCTGCTGGCTTGACCTCTTATCGGTTTAGAATCCTGGTGTCATTTCTTAACCAGATAATAACACTCTGCTGTCAACATAGGACTACAGGATAGGACTACAAAGAGAGCATCAAAAAAGTGCAAGATCTCAAAAATAGCAAATAATACAGAGAAACACAATAGGACAGGACATAGCCAAAGGAAAGCAAAAATAGTACAAATAATACATTAAATACTGTACAAAGAATGAATCCTATAAACAGGTACAGTATTCCAGCAGCAATTCATTAATTAATCTTTAGGAATGGGATGTCAAACAAGCTCACATGAGTGGGACAATAATGGCAAATAATTTTGGCCATGTAGTATAGATGTTTTCATATTCTAACAGTCAAAAATGTCAGTAGATGCACCTGATTGAATGTAAGCTTTTCATACTTTTTCTTAAGACCCTTTAAACTACAGTCTTGCATTCATAGTAAGGCTTAATGGTCTGAGATGTTACATAAATAAAACTAAATTATGTAGGTTATGCAAACGTAAAGTTCTTGTCAATAATTGAAATATTAATTTTGGATTACTCAAAGAAACAAGATCTAAGCATTTGTATATATTCCTTACAATAAAAGTAGTTTTTGTATGTAAAGTAATATGAATCCTTACGTTATTTAATTGTTTGACATTGTCATTTTTAAAAGTGCGTAAAACAGTAAAACAGGTCAAACTAAGCAGGCTCTACCATGAGAAGGCATGGCTACTAGCTTCTGAGTTGGTTGTGTGTATGATAAATGTATGGTCTAAGGACCTGTCACTGAAACAAGTGTGCATGTGTGCATGTGTACGAGGCTATGTTTGAGCATGTCAGTAATGTGAGTAAACAGGAAACGGACTGCCTGTTTAAGATGCACTCTCCTTGTCGTTTATTGATTAAAGAGATCACATTAGCGTGGGTGACACCAGCTTCCTGTCCCCTAATTAGAGGACTTAAATATTCACTCAGCTCTATAGAAAGTCTAAGGCTCTACCTGGTGCTACACATGGGTAAGGGCAGAAGGACATATTAACAGAAAGCTCACTAATCTCAATCATCAACCTTCTGTTGTGCAGTGTGTTTAGATCAGCTTCATTGTTACTGAACCACTGAGCAGTTTGCAACAAAGAGGAGAAAGAAAAAGGAGTTTCGGCATAAGACGCATGCCTGTATTTTAAAAGCGCCTCAGATGATTTCAAAAGGGTTGCCTTTTAAAAGCCGTGTTAAGCTGTCTGCAGCATAACAGCAGTGCAGCCACGGACAGCAGACTGGGCTGATGCCACCGTTAGAAGTGACAGACCCCCATAAAGTGGTTTGTAATTGTGCTGATTCTGGAAGCAGATGAAAAGTGTCCCTGTTTTTGAGCAGCTTGACTAAATGAAAAGCAGGAGTGCTGCTGGTCCAGACCTTAATGGAGGCAATTATTTGATGGTGAGGAAACAAAAACAGAGAAGTGAGCCTGATACACTATCTCAGTCACATCAAGTATACTCTGAAATGTGTTGAGAATTGATTCCAAAGATCAGTGATAGCGGCTAAGCAACTAAACAACTAAGTATTCTTTTTGTTTCATCACTTTCAGATACTTGCTTGGCTCCAGTTGCAGCTAGTTCCACGCTCTTTGATAGTGCAGATGGGCTTTAAATGGGAACTTTTGGAGACTGGAGGCAAGTTCCAACCTATGTTAACCCTTTTGAAGATGTATGTGTTGTTGCACAATGCTACGAGCTACTAAAGCTAGTGCTTTTTGAAGTGTATTTTCACCCATGTAACAGTTGGGGAAGACAAACTGCAGTGTTTACCGGGCTCCGGCGCTCACTGAAGCAGGCGGCACTTGCCTTTTGAAGTAAATAAATTCTGCTTATTTCTCTGTTCGCAGACACCCCTCCTGCCTTGTTTGTTGCGAGGACCAACAAGTGCAGTTTACAGCGGATTTACATTTAAAAGAGGCCCCTGCATGCAGTGGAAAATAAGTGTTGATTCGGAGGAATATCAGCTGTGAAATCGATTGAGGTTGCGCGGCGCTCTGGAGCAGGCAGGCTGCGGCCAGCCCCGGCCCTTCTAGCCACAGCTACGGGCTACTTCAAAAGGCAATTAGTCCGATTTCACATTCCCCGGCAGCTGAATAATTTCGTGTAATTTTCAGCCATGCTGGATGGAGGCCAAGTTTTGCTGGAAAGCGCCTACCTCCCCCCTTTCCAACTCTCCTCCCCTCATGATCCCCCCCGCTCTCTCTCCGCAGCCCCCTGTCTTTCCCTCCTGATGCCTATCCTCCGTTGTGCTGGTGATAATTTGGAAATCCTGTTGAAACACGGCTGTCCTAATTACACGCAGAGCAGCACGCGCCTTTACCCAGCCTTACTCCCACTGGGCCTAAGTCACCTGTGGCCCCTACACACACACCCACACCCACACAGACACACACACACTTACACCCCCACCCTATGCACCCCTCCTTGTGCCTCTTACTAATTTCATCTTAGTACAGTGCTGTCAGACATCTCCCCCATCTGGGCGCTTTTAATCGATTAGCTGAATGTCTCTATAATACATCAACAGCTGCCAGGCAGAGGGGATTCAGCACTGAGACAGTTTAATTACTGTACCTGTGTACCAGCATTAAAGAAAAACAAAAAACAGCAACAGCATCCTCTGCTGCCCCACAGCTAGGGCACTGCCCACCTCCATTTGACCTGCACTGGAGCTCACCACAAAAATAAAGCCTACTGCTCTGTCAAGCATAAGCTGGAGAAGGTGTACAAAACTAGCCAAAAGAACAGAAATTTTGCACATTTATACAGTGCTTATTTTGCTGGGGTCTATTTACAGTAATTTGTCTGTGAGATTTATGTTAAATCACAGTAATGAAATCGCCTTTTTCAGACACATATTTAACATTCTGGTTTAATCACTGCTATTAAGTCACACCGCTGATGCAGAGTAAGATGCAAATATCATGCTGAACAATTTGGCACTAAATCCCCCCCCCAAAAAAAAACATTTCCACTCATGATGCCATTTTAGCGGGTTAAACAGGCATTCATTACCGGCAGCCAACAAAAAAGGTCCAGGGCAGTTAAATACTAAAATCTATAGAAACCCAGTCTGAATTCGATCGCCTCTGACTGGCTCTCACGCTTAACACGGCTCGCCTGTATACGGCTGAGTGTTCCGCTGCCTATAAATATGCTCTCACGTCAGATATTTCTCTGTGGCTGCGTCTGCCTAGCATAAATAATTACAAACTAAAAGGCTTGAATCATTATGGGGCGGTTGCCAGTGATTGATACGTGTACAGGCTATGAGAGGGCTGGAGGAGAAAGGGAACAGACAGTCCACTTTAGAAAGTGTCTACCGAATTGATTTAACAAGTTTAATGTGTGCATCAATGTGGGACTATTACTGGTCGTAAGCCTCAGTGATGCTATTTGTTCGACTGGCAAAATACTGCTCTTTAGAATGAGTGCATTAAGTCTAAAATTGCAGAGAAAACCCTATTACAACTTTATTGCTGGTAAATTGGAACCAAACGTTGTCTGTATTTCAATTATTCTGAGTTACCCAAGAAATAAATCGATTTTGTATAGGCTCAATCACAGAGACAGTGATGAGAAACGGCTTATTACACCCTGGCAAAGCAAGGCTGGTCTTTTGTTTTTCCCCTCAGCAATTTTCAAGAAATTGTCAATTAAGGACTTTCTTTCTCCTCCCTTACTGGGCTCCAGGAGCACATCGGCCTGTGCTAGAGCAATCGCCATGCATCTTGTATAGCTGGGCACCATTCTCAATGCTTGTTTGGATTTTAAATTTTAATCTAACCCTCCTACGCACTGCGTGTCAACAAAAAATCACCCAGTGTGACATGGAGAATAATCATTACGTAGCTCATCTCCCATCAGCCTGGGTTCTCCCAGAAAGCCTGCACGCTGTTCACCAGCAGCACACAGCCGAGGTCATGTGGCCTGCTACTCAAAGCCACTGTATTAAGACAGACATTTTCACCATTGTTGTGCAACTGCAGCCTGAATGACAATGTGCTGAGGGCACATCTTTATTTTCTGGATAACCCTCTGATGGTTATGGAGCTATGGAGTTATGGAGTTATGTGAAAATCAGCCAGTAAAGTGTTCATGAAATCTGCTTACAGAAATGTAATTCAACATGCAAGAGCATAGTGCCTCTGACTACATTTAGTACCATTTAAAGGACAGAATAAAAACAAAGCCACAAATATAAAAGGTACTCAGTGAACAGGCTTATTCGTAAAAACAAACATGTTGTATGTGCCAGTGATTACCAACTTTCTCTGGTCCCAGCATTGATGGTATTTGAACTTGTAACCTACTCATAACAGTGTGAAACCTCCAATATTGAACGTAAAGAGAGTCATCTCCTCCTTAACCATGGTAGCTTTGGACAAAACATAATTATGCCACCCACTGTAGACCAACAACATTAGGAGTCCAGTCTAACAAGTTTTTGTGCACCCATCATGAAATACAATTTAATCAAATTAGCACAGATACAAGTTAGCACAGATACTGGTGTTGTTACGCAGTGCACATTAAAAAACATTGCGTAATGAAGCATTTTCCTAGCATGAAAATTGTGAAGCCTTGTCCTAGCACTAAAACAAGTTATAAAATGTGATCGCAGCACATCCTTTAATGAAATTTTATTTTGTGATGGCTGCAAGAAAATGTGAGATAGGGTTGGGATGCAACGGTTTCATGGTAAATCACAATTCACTGTCAATATTACTATTTTAAAATGTAATTATCATAAACATCATGGTTGATTATTGACCTTAGAAAAATGCTCTTAAATATTTTCAGTTTCAGTTGGTGTGTCAGTACACTTTCATCACCTTTTAACAACATCACAACATTATCCATAACCCTGATATTTTGGTGACTATAATTGTGATAACCTAGTTCCAAAATGTTTAATTGTATAAACCCCACAAACTGTCAAACTGTCACCATTTACTTGAACAGGCAGTTTACCATGGATATGGAACAATAAATTCATGTTTGAATACATAATTTATCAGCAGCCTATTGCTTCTAATAGTGCAGGAAGATAAAGTCTAAAAATGTAGTCATTTAGAAAGACTGAGTCCTCATCAAAAAATTTTTTGTATCAGTGTAGCTAATTTAGATACATTTACTGTAAATTCCGAACTATAAGTCGCTAATTTTTTCCCAAATGGTCTCAAATTTTGAAGCCTGTGGCAAATAATACGGTGCGGCTAATGCATGTTTTTTTCATGACGCCAAAAACAGACCCGGCACCAGACATGGATTTGCAGATGGATCTTTGGGGAGGCACACATTTTATATGCTTGTTTCGGGTTGATATGTTTTATGCGCAACTCAGCCGCATCTGTGACGAGTGTTTAGGCAGCTCAAAACCCCAGGACCAATCCCAGAGGCTCGTATTCCCAGGGTGAGTCCGAGGGCGGGTGCAGCCCGCTACGGCCTGCCCATGAAGATAAGGAAGATGAAGATGGAGATTACTGACTTTTCCTGGTAGGCTGCAGTATATATACGGTATATATTTTTTCCGGCCATTAGGAGATGGAATGTTGTTCATGCACTGTTCAGTAAAAAAGCATAAGCAACATAATGTGTGCGTTAATGATACGTACGTATACTTAGCGTATACGTAGCCTTGTTACAGACACTGTTCGAAAAATAAAACCATGTGCAGTATCAAATCAAATCAAATCAAATCACTTTTATTGTCACGTCACGTTACAGTATACTGGTACAGCACAATATGTATTTGTTTATGTTACCATAATGTTTAAAAGTAAAAAAAATCTGTGTTGATATCTCATATTACAACGTGAGACACAAGTGGTTTATAATCCGGTGTGGCTTGTAAAAGAATAAAATTGATTTTTTTTCTAAAATTTGAGCATGCAGCTTTTAATGAGGTGCACTCTATAGTCCAGAATTTACAGTAATTTATTTCTGGATGTCAAAAATCTCAATTTCATGCTGAGGCACATTGTTGTATAGTTCTTACTAAACTTCTTGTCTTGATGTTAAAAGAGGCACAGTCTGGATTTATTAAAGATTAGAATACCCACTTAGTAATATGTTTTAGTAGTCTATGTGTGTAACTTAGACTACATAGACTACTAATTTCTTTCAGCTATAATATGCCACCAAATATAGTGAGCAAAAATGGGAGAGCTGGTGGTCTGATGGTTAGTGGGTTGCCCCTGCAAACAGAAGGTTGTGGGTTTGAATCCCAGGACAGGTACCCTTGCCCAAGTACCAGGTCCCATGCTGGTTGCTACCTACAACTTAACTTGGGGAATATGTTAAAGAATTCCACATTGTTCACACTGTGTGCTGTGATTTGTTCATACATGACTATAAGGGGCCACTTTAATAGTCAAATAGATGAGGAAGTTAGTAAAGTTTGGTAAATACCAAAGCTAATCTACAGCACAAGAATAACATGTTATAATAAAGACAATTAATTCACAGTATAGAAATATAATAAAATAATAGTTATTTAAGGAAACACCTGAAAATTCTGGGTTGTTTCACTTCAAGCATTAATATGAATTGTTTATATGAATTGTAAAAAATTGCAGCATTTGTATTATAAACTCCAGTGACTTACTGTAGGCTTTTGAGAAAAAAACACACCAATAGACAATAATTGTGTCTGTGATTCTAAATATGTGAGTCTTAATACCAATTTCATCTAAAGTGATGTTTCAATTTTGGGTGTTTTAAGGAACACACAGAGATGTGCAGAATGCTGCCCAGGCCTTTTGGGACTGCAAAAGAAGCAGTCACATGAAGCAAATGAAATAAGAGAAGCCACATTACACAGAGCCTGGAGATACAGCTGCCTCACATCCAAGCAATGCAAATTCAAACCGACCAGTACAGACAAAAAACCAACAAACCCATGGCGGAGTTTAATTAAAGGATCTGCATAATTTGAATGTTGTAAAAAAGGAAGAAAAAAAGAGAAAGTTCAAAATCAAAATGATGCCTTGAAGTTGATATCATTTAATGGCATCAGCTCTTTTTATAGCTCCGTCTCCAGCAGCAAGCTGCTACGACACGGAGACGCAGAAAACACTGATCTCCACTCCGTTAAGACAAACGACACTTTCAGCCCCCTCACCCTCCTCCCCTTGTCCTTAAAATTAAAGCTCTCTCTGCTAAGATGCATCTCCTTCATACGCAGACGAGGCGACACCCAAACAAATCAGAGAGGAAGAAAAGAGAGGCGTTATTAATCAGGGGAACATGCTCTCCCTGACCCGCTCAAAACAATGGCAATGTATGCCAGAGGATTTACCCAGCCTCTTCTTGGCACACAAAGCTTCCTTTAGCCGTAATTGGCTTGGCAGCTTAGGAACTGATAGTGAAAGGCAGGATGTGTAATACCGCTGACATTATTGACACTGTGCACTGCTGTCCTCTGAGTCAAGGAGCTGCACATGGTGTATGATGTTGGTGTTACAGCTACTTGCACACTTTGAATACGAGACTAATGTTGTATGAGTATGACTGCATTGCCATTTTTATTTATTGAAACAATGTCGCTGATACAAAACACCAGTTCAAGAAACACCAAAAGCATGCGGAGAGCACCCCTTTGTGGAGAATCTTAAGCCTACTAATCATGAGTGAACAAGTGAGTAATTAAGTGATTGAGTGTGTGAATTTTAAACAGAACACTAATCCAACACTCATAACAAACACACATCATGAAAGGAAAAAAAGAAAATATATAAGAATAGAAAACGCAGGTGAGCAAGTGAGCAAATGAATGAGTGAATAATTTAGATATATATATATATATATATATTCCAGGTCCATGAGGTATTTCACATCTACACTATAAGATCAGAATAAAAAAATGTTTTAGTTTAGTTTTGTCTCCGACTTGGCTAATACACCAGGACTAGGCTGATCTGTGTCCTGGAAACTGCACCATAATCATATTGTTCTTGATGGATTGAGTCTTTTCCCCAGCCTCTAACCTGTTTCAACAAGAAAGCATTCATACTGTATGTTATTGTAATATTGAACCAAAGCGTGGAGAGGGTTATTCAATAGTCTATTTTCAAAGACGAAACAGAGTCTTCGGAGTCTCTTAAACTAAAGTATCTTGCACCCAGCTGAGGCCAAGTCTCTCGTCAAATCTATATTTCATTAACAGTTTAGAGAGGGCTCTGGAATTCCAGTTAATTGTGTCGATTTTCACTGGCTCCTGTCTTATTATCTCCCATAGAAAATGTGAAAATTTCTCCAATAAGATTGGCTGGAAACTATAAATGAATCTTGGGTCATAGGGGATTGATAAAGCATAAATGAAGTAATTTTCTCCAAGGTGCTGTCCATCTGAGAATTTCAGGGAGAGGACGACGCGACAAGTCCATGTTATTTCTAATTACTTAATACAAGCAACAAATTCCATCAAATGCTGCTTGCCATTCAGCCAGGGAGTTCAAACACAGGCTCCTATCAAGAAACTACTTGTGGCAAGAGCTCCTGCAACCAAAAAACAATGAATTTCATGTATTATTCATGTGTACATATACTTTCTCATTAGCAGCGGCCACCATGTGAAGGCAGATAGCGTGATTGAGTGGGGGTAGGGGGAAAAGCTGAGGCGCTGTCGGAGGCCTTGGGCTATCTGCTGATTGACTGGGCTCTGGTCCCAGCATCGCTGACCGCCAGTCTCAGAGATGGATATACTGCAGAGAGCACAGGCCCCCTGCTATCCTGCTGCTGGACAGCATGTTTGAACCCCTCAGTGGAGCTACAGTCGGCAAGAATTCAGGACCTCTGGACAGAGTGAAAGTGGAAAGAAGGGATTGGGGTGTGATCATACCAATGTACACTGTAGGTTGTGTTAGACAGACACCCGAGCTAGTATGCGCAAGTGGAGGGTCAAGTGGAGAGATTTCACCTTCCTCATGTGTTCTGCATATTGTCTGCCCCAGTGTGAAAACAATCAACACCTCACCAAGAGGGTAGTGCAGGGAGAGAGAGAGAGAAAATCCTGTGCGTTAGCCAGTGTTATCAAACTAGCTTATTATAGATATTAATGAATAAAACGGGTGACCGAAAACTGTTAGTCATGCGTTGAGATAGCAATAGCTAAATGCTTCACGCATGAATTGCTTGGTTTTTGAGCGGGCACTGGCGCCTCTCGACCCCACCGCTCCCGCCCTGCACCCGGCCCGCCGCTTAATGCTAAAAATCCATTGGTTTCGATATGAAGCCCTTTTGTGACAGCAAGCAAACGGGCTGATTAAGCCAAGCGGGGGCTACTGAGGGGCAGAAAATGGTGTGATTAAATTGGATGATTAGAGGAGTCATTTGTGTCCTGCGAGGGGGAGGAACAGTGGCAAACATGGATGAGGGCAGCTGCCTCCGTGACCTTCCTCTCAAATCTTAACAGCTCACGCACTTCACTGAGCCCTCAGAGCGCAAACGTTAACGTTTCACCGGCATAAATCAGAGCTAGGTTCACAGGGGCTGAAGTGCAAAGCTTTAGAGGACATAGAACTTAGCGAAGATGGAAAGACTCCTCTCATATTGCATTAGCCTGTAAACACAAGGGGGAAATGTCCCTTGTGGAAAAAATGCAGGCGCTGTGACATTTTAAAAGGAGGATATCAAAGAAGTACTTTTGACGTTTTGATTCATGCAACATATAAAGCTTCAAGACAACTTGGTTTAATTATAAAGCATATTACTACTGCTTAAGTCAAGCCAATTAAATTTGATTGGATACTTTCTTTATTCAACAAGCTCTTTTCATGTCATTCTAATTTACTGTCAAAGCAGCCTGAATATTGGAAACTAAATTATTTACTACAGCACATAAGCCAATAATGCTCCATTTGTCTCATACTGAGAGGGACCAGACTAACAAGATTATTAAGGACATTACTTGTAATAGTGGATGCCCTTCACTTTATTTGAGGCTCATGCTGTGCTTTCAGACGCTGCACTTCAAAAGAGCACCACTCTATCCTGAGAGCAGTCTGTCAGCTGGCCAAGTCCACTGCGCTTAGACACATATGCAGGTACAACACTCACTTGCCAAATACTGAAATGCAATCAGGTCTAAAGGCAAGCCTTTATTTTATCACTATATGAAAAATGTCTATAATCTGAAGCAATATAAATATGATATGATGATTTTTTTCCCTGTTTTTAAGAGCAAAGTGCAGCATTTGTAACTCAACTCCTGTGCAATTTTGCTTGATTGCTCTTATGCACCGTGAAGCAGAAGAGGCCTGTAGGCTTGTAGACTTGTCTTTAGTACAGTGCGAAGTAAAGGCACAGTGATTTGTATTACTTTCTGAGGATATTAGCCACAGCTGACTACAGGTTCAGTCACAGAACTGGAAACAGTTCCATATTCATTTCAACTGTCTCTGTGATTTATTTCTCCATTATTGGACCATTTGTAAAAGGACTAATTACCCCCAGCCAGTCTACCGGAGGTACAGAACTGACATCCATATAGCTTGAGTCTAACAGGCCAATGAGAATAAAAGCATTTAGCCATATATCATCATAAAGCACTTCGATTTGGTGAGGAACAATGATCATTTTCTTTTCCTGACAGAAGTTTTTTACTGCTTCTGCGGAGAAAATGCAGGCCTTGCTCGAGATAAACACACACAAAGACTTATTCGCACACGCAAACACACAGCGGCGTGAACGACGCACACCCCAGGACCCACAAACATGCTCACAAACAAGGCTATTGGGAAACTGAAGGCACCCTGGAGGGTTGTCTCACACAGCTACTGCCAACACTGGCTTTGTTGTCTCCATTCGAAAGAGAAATAGGCCATTAAAAGCATAGTTGCACACAAGTGCTCTATGCAGCCGCCTCACGATTAAGACTCAACCAGTTAGCTGGGTTTGTGCGTCCCAAAGAAAATCTTCCACAATGAAAGGTCTAATTTAATAAGAAAATTACAGGCTTTTTTCCACCATACCACAGTGGTACATCCCTGTTTTTCCATTTAATGGCAATCTATTCATGAGCAAAGTATGTACACTGTTGACTGTTATTAAAACACATTGTTCGACAACAATGCTTCCTCAAGCTGTTTCTGCCAGCCGAAAAAAAAGAGAAGGTGTACAAGTAATTGTTTCCATGGCAATTACTACTTTCTTTGGTGTGCATTGGAAAATAAAGAAAATAACACAAACATGCCCACAGCCTCCTCACAGCCAAAAGCAATTTCCTCTTCTAAATTTAGTTATGCAAAGCCTATGGGCATCATCAGCATTTAGTAATTAGTTTTATAATTACTGCTGTTTTGCTCACTGTCATTCAATTTTTCTTACACCACGACCAGGGACTAGAACATCTCACACACACATACAGCTGGGCAAATTACAATCCATTTATACAGTGAGAAATATCAGGGAGGCTATTATTTATTTGATTTTAGTTGTGTTTTGTTTCATTTTGTTTATTTATTTGTGTGTTTTACCCAAGATGCACTGCTTTGCACAGTGCAGCACCTTTGAGCTTGCAGGACGCAAGAAAAAAAAAAAGCTCTTTCAGTGTTGTGAGAGTCCATTGTGATGTAAAAAGCCATTAATTCCCTCATTACCATTAACAATGAGTGTAGCACAGTGGGCACCTGGAGAGAGCACTTTAATCAATGCCCTACTCACTGCCAACCTGCTCCACCAAAGCAGCGCATCCAGGACTAAAGTGTGACTGGTCCATCACTTTGTGTGCTGGTCAAAAGCTTTAATGAGCTCACCCTGTTGACTGCATTTGATATGTTGATATGTTGTTAAATTAGAGCAGGTGATGGCTGAGTTCAGGTGGGAACCAGTCCCACTGTAAACACGTACGCAGCCGTGCGGGCATGAATGTGTGGAGCTAAATGCCGAGCGGGAGGTCCAGGGGACGTTAAAAGACTTAATGAGTGGAAGAAGGGTGTGGGGGGGAGAAGAGCGAAAGAAGGTCTGATGTTGCTTCAAGGTCCCTTTGGAGTTTATTGATGAAATTATGCTAATTGGGACAAGTACATGAACGTCTGGCACCAGTTCCATTCCTTCAGCCCCAGTAATGTGAGGGGAAAAAAAAAAGACTACAATTGTTATGAGCGACAAAACTGTACAGGGAATCTATTGCTTTAAACACAATTTAAAATGGTCAACTTAGTAAAAGATAAATAAGGGGGACCTGAGGAAGAGAGAAAACTGTGAAATGTTTGGCAGTTAAAAAAAAATATATATAAACACACCTGAGGTTTCTACAATTGAATGGCATATTCATGCAGTGCTGCAGTCAGTGGAGATCAACCAAGCAAACAAAGACCTCCACTGCTCTGCTAGCAAATTTACAGTAGGACTTAACAGACCTATATGCACTCCACTCAATTTAGTTTAAATACATTTTGAATGTGTCACTAATTACAAATGACAGTCATTCAGAATGAGTAAAAATGTTCTTTGTGTTGTCTGCAACTTGACATTTTTGCTTAGCTGCAACTATACAATCCAGAAAATAGCATGAGCTGGAAACATTCCTCTACACACTGTATTTTTATTGAGGGGCAATTTTTCATTAAGTTGGAAAGGATTTTTAAGAATCTTCTGTCAAGCCTGTCTGACCACACAACAGTTGCTACAAAAGAACACATTTGTTGTGATTTGTTGTGATAGATCAATTACAGGGCAAGACAGAAGATATCAACACTTGTTATATTTACAGTACAAACTTGGATCTATACACATAGTTAATAAACTGAACATTTAATGTTATACTCTGCTAACCTTTGAATCCCACTGTAATATACTGTGAAATTTTTCCTGAATCCGTTCACATGAAACTCTTCTCTCCTGTAATGGAAAAGGACTTCGGCAGAATAAGGCTCCTCCGCTCCTTGGCTGCCTAAAGGCCTATAGGAGACATAAGAATGGCAGAGCCAGTAGCATGTGTGTGTGTGTGTGTGTGTGTGTGTGTGTGCGTGTGTGTGTGCACGTGTGCATGCATGTGGGTGTATGTGCCTGGTGAAGTGTGGCATTTTGGTGACTGCTCTCTGCTCTGCATGCATGAATAATGAATGCACAGGTGGTGGAGGGGGTCAGGAGGCCCGCGCCAGCCTCCAAACAACAGAAAGGTCATGCTTGTTTGTGCAGTGTCCTTCAACAGATGTGAAACGCCTCTGACAGAGACTAGCAAATTTCGGTTAAAAAGCTCTTGGAAAAAAAAATTAGTTGATGGGTCAATTACGGTAAAGGTCAACAGGCGTGAAGAGGAGAGGCAGCTCACTTGCAGGAGTTATGATAATAAATCAACTCTTGAAAAGTGGAGGTCAAATTCTTTTAGTTCAGATGCCAGTAATATCAGGAGCTTTTATTACAGATAAGGGCCTGCAATCTGCGCTTTGTCACCCTTGTTTTGCTTTCGAGAGAAGAAGGCTTTCATTCGAATGATGTTTGGCAACTCTGGAAGCCACCGCCACAGTACAAATGCCAGCTTCTACCTGTGCTTTATTCACACAGAAATGAGAATAATAATAAAAAAAAAAAAGTATGTTGATTTTTCTTTAAGCAAAGAGCCGTTCCTGGAGAGCAGGGAAATCTGCCAAACGCAGCTGCGCTGAGATTTCCCTAAAGGTTACAATCATCAGTTATTAGGTAGAAATGCCTTACAAGAAGTCAGTTCAGATTTTTTTCCTCAGCGGATCTGGTGTAATAACAGTCGCAGGGTCTGCCGCCACAGCTCCGCATGTAAAGTCACAGGCAAATTGATTGAAGGACTGGACTGCCAAATGGACTGGGGACTTCCATGCATCAGAAACAATATCATTTTCCTCCGGCTCACCTTGACTCATGTACGACCAACAATCCGGAGGAGAAATGGGCCTTGCCCTCTAAGCCGCTCCACCTGATGCAATAATGCACCATATGCTTGTATTAGCATGCTCCACATTCCTGCCTCTCTGACAGCTGCAGGCCGATCAAAATGTGTCGAGCTCTTTTATCCTAAAACAATCTAGAGGGAACCGGAAAGGGAAAGCTCCATGCCAGTTTAGGTCAAGGCCATCAAGTCGCTCTGATTGGAGAATAAACACAGATTCATGGGCTTGGAGGAACCATTGGTGGGCCGAGTATCCATTAACTCCAGTGACGCAGGGCTACACAATGGGAATCGATAGCAGCCTCTGTTCGAAATGTAGTCCAAATAAAATGGGCCCAGCTCCAGATTCAATTTAAAGTGCTGCTGTCAGTGAGACAGAAGGACACAAAGGCAGTCTCATTGTCCCAATGTTTTAAATCTAAGCTTGCTGTGGGTTCATTAAATTATACATATAGTCAAAGTAATTAATACATACCTCAACCTTACACCATTTTCTCCTGCCGACGGTTTCCCATCACGAACTGAATGGTGCAAGCTACACCAAATGATTCTGTATATACATTTACTCATTAAAATGCATGCAGCTCTTCAAAGTGAGACGACAATGATGCCATCTGTTGTGTGCTGGCCAGAATACACAGAACGCAGTCCCCTAAACACGCCTGCAATTTCTTCAGTCCCCATGGCCATTCATAGCACTGCGGCCATTCCAGATCTACAGCAACTGACAGATTCTCATTTGCGATGTATGCCAAGAACAAATATGATACACAGAAATATATTTAACTAAATCAAACTCTTTGAGGAATGATTTGGGATGAGATTCTGCAGTTTTTGCATCTCAAATATGACTTCACAGATATATTACTTGCAGGAGCAACCAAAAAGGAACAAAAGATTATATTTTCTTTTTCCTTTAAACATCACCACATCTTGTATCACCTATCAATTAGCATTTGTTGATTACCAGGCCCATTACACACTCAGTCGTTACTGCCCAAAAATGATCTAGTTACTGTTAAATCTATAGACTGTTTTAGTGTTGTACCATTCTCAAAGAATTTGTGTTCCAGGTAGGACAAACAGTTGCTTCCACCTCCAAACCCATGCTGTTTGGACAGATCAGAACAGAGTGATTTCTATGGGGCAAATATAAATTCAGAAGTCAGAAATTTCACAACGGCTCCTACTCCCCAATTCCAAGTCATTGTTAACACCTTTGGTCAGAGGATGCAAAAATGAGAAAAACACAGAGAGCGAAACACAGGAACAGTAATTAGGTAAACATGACATCAGCAAATAACGGTAACAAAGTTTTGCAATACATCTCTGCCTTTTCTGTCCATCTTGCTAACCTAGCAGGGGAGTGCATCTATTGTGTCTGTGACTGAGGAGTCTGTGTCTTGTCTGCTTGCCAGCAACTTCCAGGGCTGTGTTCTATGTAGAGTGGAGTACTACTTTTATTATGTTTGATAAATGCCAATAGGCATTGAAACTGCAGCTTGGAAAACATCAACAAATTGTGCATGAACATGTGTTTACATGCACAAGCACGAAACAAAACTTGCGTTTAGACCGACAGATGGACCAAACTGTTTTAAAGGGGGGAGGAATGTAGTGGGAGCACTAGGGTCTCAGGTGTGACTGTGTAGCCATGGCAAATAATTCATAAGCTCATGGCACACAAAGAGGGAGCTCTTAGCAAAATTTAGCTTCGGGCCCCTAGGAGTTCAGAACCAGCTCTGGGTGAATGTTGTCTCTAACCTTTCACTGAAGTGTTGGGCGGTGGCCCTTCGACCCGCAGGTTCCATGGTGGGTCGCCCTGGTTGGCAAAGTCCCTCATCTTCAGGTAGCTGATGGTGAGGCGGATGATGGAGGCTTTGTCCAGCTGACTTGTGATGGCGCCTGGAAGTGGCAGCATCTTGGCCAGCTCGTAGAACTCGAAGTTCTCTTTCCCCCGCCTCGAACGCGCTGCATCACGGGACTTCTCCTTCCTCAGAGCCTGCAGCCTGCAGAAAAAGAAGCATTAGCATTGAAGCTTAGCATTGAAGACTTAATGAAGTTCCAAGAAACATGTCACAGGAACTGTGAATTCAGAATGGCTGCTGCAGATCCTGGTCAATGAAGGTTTGTTTAAAATATTTGTTCAATCTTTTATACAAAAAACATTTGTACACCAGTGAAATATGCCTATTAAGATTATGAAACGGATCACAAATATGATCCATTTTGGTCAAATTTGACCGATAAATGATAATGATTATGAAAATAAGAGGAGTATTTCATTCTGGCCTAAATTTTAGAATATTATTGCAGGTTTATTTGACTTTACAAAGTCACTACAAAATCTAATTAGACATATAATTGAATCTCCAGAATTCAGAATTATCAACCTGTGGATTTACTGAGAACATTAAAAAAAATAAAATTCAGCATTTAGTTTAGTTTGCAATACTTAAACCATTTAAAACTATAACATGTCTATACATGTCTAGAATTTTTAAAAAACACACTGTAAGACTGGCTTGTACTTTCTGTGGAGTACATTAATGGCAAGTCTATTCTAAGATCTATTGCAAACTGTTTGAAAGTGGACTGAACATCTGTGCCACACTGTTTCTCACTGAGCATTTATAGCAACAAAACCACCTCCCAATGCTCATCACTCTCAGTATAAGTGGCAGACGTGTAATGGTGCAGGGCTATGGTGCGCAAAAGTTACACTTGCACTGACTTCTGGTTCTGGTCTGGCGGGAGGTCTCAGATCAATTGTTTCAGTCATTGGAATCCAGAAGTGGGTCGAAATTGTGATTAGCTCAGGTCTCAAGTCCCTCAAGACAGCTCCCTGAATGACTTTAAGATTGCTGCTTTTTACCAGAGACCCAAGTGGGAGGCCAGAAATCATCTTCCCCAGTGGAAGAGTTTAGCAAAGAAAGAGACCACCACAGAATCCCGTGCTGACCTAATCTCAGGTTTAGCCTTGATATCAGACTCTAGTATTTAGCATCCTAACTAAAACATGAAATAAGCACTTTGTAGTTGGCTATCGCTACACCACAACCCACGCCTCAAGGTTTATTCAGATCTCGCAGGAAGAGTGCAGTTAAACACAAGTATTACTTGAACAGTCCTTTGAACATTTCCTCCTTAAAATAACCATGTACTTATTAAAACATTATGTTTCATGTCATTTTCAGTATTGTCATCTTGTCTAAAAGCTGTCTAAATTGTGCTTTCATGAGGCACTAGCTCAGATGTCCGATAAATTGGAGGAAAAATATAAATGGCTCTCATCTGAGCCAAGAGCTTTTTATTTGAAAGGTATATAAATCCCTGGCATTTAAACAAATGCTGCACTAATAATATAATGTACAGGACAAGGATTTTTGTTTAGAGATTTGTAAGACTCAGAGCTTGGAGTTTGCTGATTTATGTGATTTTCAATCAAACAACTCAGAACAGGCGGTTTCACACTTCCAAAACGCGACTGCCCACTTTCGCTGGCGTTCATCATCTCCAGCCATTCTGAATTAAGTCTGCAATAAATCAGCTCGGATCCACACATTTCCCACCGGCCGACACATAGATTAATTTTTTACCACCACAAATGCAAAAGTGGTTAGAGCAAATGGTGAACGATGGGGAGGGGGTTGTTGTCTCGCAAGATGAAGAATGACTGTTAGTGGAGAAAAATCATCTGATATTGTTTGTATTCATAACTGTAATCTCAATAACTAACAAAATGCAACATAAAATGGAGTTGAAATGGAACACACCCACCAAATATAAACACACGCCAGAGCACACTGTCTCTGTTGGAGGCTAGACGCTATATTGAGTATGCAAATAAAGTCCTCAGAAGCAGCCTTGAATTCTCCGGCTCTCCTCTGCCCTTTGGCCATTCATTCGCAATGTATGCAATTTCCAGTGAAGCAAAACCCAGCAAGCAACAATGCCTGCACCTTCATAAGACAGTGACGATTCCCTATGTCTGCTTAACGTTATCCACACAGTTGTCAAGTTCAATTTTGTTCGTTTTCATAAGCTATCTAAAACATATAATATGATGATTTTACCACCAAATATAGACACGCACCATGCCCTTACATCCTATTGGCAGACTGCTATTCTCCATCTTACGGAACACTCTGGAACAAGACGAAAAACACCATTTGATGGTCTGCTGCTCAGACAATATATAAAGCTAGTTGTAATGGTTGTTTGGAGGCAAAGTGCAACAGAGCAGCAGAATTTCATTTGTTCCGCAAACTTGAAAAGCATTATGTTGGTCTGCCAAATATTTCTTGAAGCGTCGAGGTTATGCGACCTTCACCCCAGCGACATATTTGTCACATTCTATGAGAGTAAATGCAACAAACATGAAATAAAATCCTGGCAATATTCACACGCTGCCTGCTGATGACTTTTTAAGTACCTTTCAGAGGAAAAGGATGAGGCAGCATTGAACTGTGGGTGTGTTGCTGGTCTGAGGTTAAGACACAAGTGATCCACATAAGGTGGACAGCTCAGTCTGCTAAAACCAGCTTGCACTAGCTCACTCTCAACCCACAGTCAACATATCGGAAGCTGAAAATGTGCAATGACTTTGAAGAAGAACACTTATCAGTGTTCTAGAACACTTCTCAGTGATCTAAAGATCTCTAGACAAGCAATCTTCTCTGCTTCCAGAGAGAAGCATGAAGTGAGACTGCTCTTCAGTACCATCGTATTCATGGAATAAAGGGAAAATAAAGAAAATTTACACTTTCTGACAATAAGAACAGTCTACTTAACTGTTGTATGTTTTGTATAGTAGTAAGGATGCACAACATTCAAACATCATTATCGTCATGTATTTGCTTGAAATAAAATGCCTGCCATTGGAAATATGTTTAGATTTGATATTTCATATTATATTTGATATTATATTTATTCAGAACCAAAAAGAGCAGAGTTTCATTTCTTTGCATCAAATAAATAACTGAAGAATGTTAATCTTACTGTGATTATTCAAGATTACTTACAGCCCAGTATTGAATTAATATGTAATTCAAGAGCGTGATTGTGGCACAAGAATAATTTAATTACAGGCAGAAAGAAAGATGTTCAGCATCATATGGATGTCTGGATCCACAATATTTAAACATAAACATAGGGTGGATAACCGGTAGGAAGAATGGTAAGATCTCACAGATGGCTTTTATTAAGAAGGAAATACACACTATTTCCTTTTGTTCCAAGGAGAAAGATTTGGTCAATCAAATAAGACACAGTTCAGTATCTCACCAACATCATTTGATTAAATATCAAAGAAGACTGAGCATTGTGCCAGCAGGATATCTCCACATGCGTTACATAAACAGCTAATATTTGAGTGCCTCACCTTGCACACAGGCATATTTCCCTATTTACCAAATTAGCTAATCACCCCGGCGCATTCCAACTCTGAGGACATGAAAAGGGGGGGAAAAAATCAAGCGGCTGAAAGTTGTGCAAATGATCATTTAAGATTGCTGTAATTGCCTTCATCAGTGTCGAAAAAGCAGCCAGACAAGAAATGTCACTTTAGATTATCTTCCTGCCTCCTGAAGCAATAGATGACACCAATGATCAGAGACTAAATGCCAAAACCAATCAATTCCTTTTGTGTCTCTTCTCCTTGCTGCAGTAAAAAAGGCCATAGTCTAGGTTCTTCTCCTAATTAAACTAAATGTTATCTCTATGGTAACCTCATTAATATTCTCATCGACTTAGTTACACGTATGTCATGCAAGTGGTCATCGCTAAGCAGAATGATTATGGAAAATATATTGACCGGGCTCTCTTGAATGTTAAGTGCACAAGAATGTTCAGTTTTCTTTACATTTGATAAACTGTTGTGATTAAAGTGTTATTTAAGTGGAGCGCGTTTTACAAACATTTCTAGAATTTCCATGCAACAAAAAACAGCTGAGCACAGAAATACAAAAAAACAAAAAAAACCTTAAGTAGGACTAATATTTTACTGCCTCTGTTCTCAAAACTGGTCACTGCAAGCCTGCATAGAATGAGACAAAAAACAATGAAAACTAATTTTCCGTAAATCTGTTTTCGAACAGATTTGCATTATGATGGCTACATTTTACTGCAGTTTTTGTTCCTAATAAAATACAGTTCAGTGCTGGATTTTGTTTCAAAGCCCTGTTTGTAAGGGTTTGTCAAAACGCAACCCAAACAAACAAAATGTTTATTCAAACTCAGTGAAATCACAGAGGGGTCAAAACACAACTATGGTCAGGTAGCAGCTGCAACAGTGATACTGTATGGTAAACAGCTGCCACATCAAAAAGAGTCTCAACCGTACTGTAAGCATAGCCAGTAGCTATGTTTCAAATTGCCCTCATGGAATATTGCATCAAGAACAGACAGTGCTCAGATGTACACCATTAAAGAGGAAGGTTACTTCTCCAGAGGTGCACTAATTCCCTTCAAGGTCTGTGTGTACTTCTCTATCAATCAGCAAAGTGGATCTGGTATTGCTGTGGATGTTCAGTGGCCTCATTAGATCTGTCATTCGGATGCATGTCCGCAGTGACTTTGATGTCCTGAAAACTGTGTGTGAGAGTGTGTGAGGAACAGCCTGACAGAGGCTTGTACAGGAAGTCTACAGCACTCTAATCTCCACACAACATCAACACCAATGAAACCTTAAAGTGAAGTTAATTAGCAGGTACAATTAGCAAGTGGGGTAGATCACTTGTGTTCATGATGATAGGGCAGATATACAGTATCCTACTACATTTTAAGTGTAAACGACATGTCTCACGATGTTAAATTTTTCTGGAGTTTCCTGTTGGCTCTGAAAACATTCCTATTAGTGCAACTTTAGTGCAAAAAATGGTAAGGCTACCAGTTAGGCCAAAGGTGCAAAAGTGTCCAAAGAGCAGTCCAAAGCGCAATACTGTTTTTTTTTCTTTTTGTTTGGTAGGTTAGAACAACACTTCCTCTTTCACCATAACTCCATACTAACCTGGGTCTCAGTTAGCTGATGTAACAGAATTGGCAGTTCCCATTGCTCTAAGAATACTAAGCTTTCTACAAATGTTGTGTTAACAGTGACCTAATGTGAGGATGCACATGCTATTAGTCACCTTCCTAGTTTTAACAGCATCCATTCCATGTGTGCTGTAATTTATCACAATAATGATAACTATCATCATAATCACCACTCCTGTTTGCAAAAGTAAAAAATATGTACTTAAATCCAGAATCTGAAGTTTTACATTTCAGTGCAATTAGCTGACACTTGTGACTACAGAGGTATAGTGTAATAAGTACTAATATTTACAATAAATACTCACTCAAAGCAAGCAGAGAAATTTTACCTCTCAATCAACAACATTTTTTTTGTCATAATTTGAAACTATTAGAAATAGAAATTCAATGTAGTTCAGTTTGTAGCTGTTTTAATATTGAATTAAATAAAGACATTACATAATCATGAGTACAGCAATAATTACTCTATGGCTCTCTACACAGGGTTATTCTAAATACCAGATGTAATACAGATTGCCTGTGCCAGTGTGAGCTCTCAGACTGAATGTAAGTGCACACACATCCGGTTCCATACTGACTCATACCTGCACAAGAACAATGGATCCATATCAGTAGGTCATTCCTTTCCTTTTCTTATGTTTAAATGCACCCTTCTCCATAAGAAGAGAAGAAAACAATATGCGTGCAGGCTCTGCGCCGCTGCATTCATGTTGTTGTTCTACCTCTCGCTGTGGGGTTGAGGATATTAAAAGCAATACCTGCTGAAGCACAATGGGGGTAAAATAAAGACGAGAGGAGGGAGGAGAACAGAGAGCCTTAATCAGTCTGCCTGTGGTACGTATTGATTATGACTACAATCATGAGGTCAATTTGAAAAATAATACCAACAAATTATGCAAAAGCCCTGCTGGAGGTGAATAATCCTCCTTTTTCCCTGAAACACATCCTTCTTCCCCCCCCTCTCTATTTTTCCCTCTCTCTTTCTCTTTGCTGCAGTGGCCTTGTAAGCTCTACTGAAGGCTCTCCAGAAGGCCACATTGGGAGTAAATTGTCCTCTTGTCTTCCCCAATAGCTTAGAGTGGCATATACTCTCCAATAGCTCTGAATACAATTTACTGAATACTTACACATACCAGCCTCTCCTGGCTGAAAGCAATTTTGTGTCTCTTTTGTTTTGCTGAAGAGGTTGCAAAAATAAGAAGCAAACATAGCGGCAGGTCTGAAAAGGTGTCTAAAATAAATGTTAAAACATTTTTATATCCACACCGAAACACATTTCTAAAGCCCTCGCTCACATCATGGTATGACAAAAGGGCTCTTGCCAGCTGAAATACAAAATACAAACCTTTAGCTTCTGTTCTGCTGCAAAACCAAGCCCTTAACCCCCCTACACTCTAACTTACCGTTAGATTCAAATGATGGAAAATTACTACACACACAATCTCAAAACAATATACTAGAGCATGTTGTCTGGATGAGAGATGAGCAATTTTTCTGAATTTGTAACTTTCATGAATAATAAAACCTATCCGGAGGAAATTAATTTTTAAATTGCATGGCTATTTATCCAGTTTTTATAAGAAAGACATATTACTACAGGTTATTAAAGAAAACACAAACCACCAAGACTGCTGTAGGATGGTCGGAACAGGCTTTCAATACCTGGTAGTGTCTCCAAAAGAGAATTTTTAACCATCATTTTGTGTATGTCACTTCATTTTACATTGCTTTTCCATATCCTGGCTTTATTTCTTTTCTACTTATATCTTGTACATTTGTCCCTTTTCACAATGTATCTTCCAAACATGCCAAGAGACACATGCTGTAACCTGGTCATGAGGCAGCTGAGTCTGACCAGATTTTAGGTCACCTAGGTATCAGGGAAGGAACAAGCATTCAAGACAAGACTCTTAAAATCTTTGTTCAGAGATGTGTTTTTATCGTCAGTTCAGTTTACTGAATGGATGGCCAAGACACAGCAGAAAATGTTTTTAAATCACTGACTTATCGTGTGCATGAGCTTGGGAAAGTTCTAGATATGTAAAGCCTATAGCACATGATCAATCAATCGGTTCTGAGGGATGCATGCGTGTGTGTATTGTCAGTGGAACTACAGTGGATGTGATTGGCTGTTAACAACATAGAGGCGGTCTGATTGGTCAGACAAAAGAAAGGCTGTGTGAGGAAAAGGTCACTCTGTACCTTGTACAAAATGATGACAAAGCTACAGAGATAGGGAGCTGTTCAGTTACAACTTTGTTGTGGGAATACAGTAAGTGGAAATGTCATTTAAGGGGAGACTATAACATTAATATAACCTAAGTATAGCTATGCACTGACTGAATATGTCTTAGGTGGGATTTTTTAAAATGGGTTCCAAAATCTCAAATAGAAAGCAATGTACATGGTTTTTGTTACTGTAACCTGCAAAATCTGTATGAAGATAATTAACTATTCTTATTCATAAAGCACTCTAACACTATTATCAAATTGTTTGAGAGGACAGACATTGCTCAGCACCCAACATTCAGGCAAGCAGGTCAAAGAAAATGAAAAAATTCAATGTGGTGAGTCAATTATTATAGAAATCTTCTGTTCTCACACAATGCTATCCTTAGACCACAGAGAGACAGAAGAAAACAATACAGTCTGTTGAGATCTCTTTTACTCTCCTTTATACATCTGGATGCATTTTACTTTAAAAAAAGTCAATGGAAGCCTGCTCCCAGCTGCTCAATATGATAGCATGTTTGTTCTACTTGAGGAATGGTCCAATTTCCCCCAAGAAATTGTTCAAAACATGTCTAACTGTTTTCCAGGAATGAGTGAAGCTGTTCTGAGGACAAAAAACAGTCCAGCTCCTTACAACTTGAAAAATCCATTCACGGCCTGGTGTTTTAGATATTTAGTCTTTCTCTTGTATACTCACATATATAATAACACATACAAGCCTAGTCCAGAATCAGATTCTTCAGATTTTTTTAACACCAGTGTCTTGATTAATAGGCTTCACCCTGTATGCTTCAAACCCCTAAAGCGCTGGCTATTAAAATGTGAGCTCTCAAAGTTGAGGAAGGGAGAAATCACAATAATTCAATAACAAGCACTGGAACATGTTCAGCTTTTTCACACTGCCTCAAACCTTTTTTTACGTTCATTTTTTTAGCTGGTCACATAAGTGCACTCCTAAAAAATTACGAGTTGCACAGAGTATAGTTTGTAAACCATTATCATGCTATTATCATGATATTATCTTGCAAAATATTTATATCACAGAAGGCTGATCTATACAAACTAGCCATCCAAACAAAGTGATTTGCAGAGGATTTGTACGAATTTAGGAGGGAGTAGAGGGGACATTGAAGCTCATAGAATGGCTGTCAAAAGAGATGCACAATAAATAATCTGTGCTTATCGAAATATCACTCAGTCCATGCAGAACTAACACTGCAGAAGGCTGCAATATGCATTTGAGTCCCTAACCGATCACTGACAGTGTGAGGCACAGCACAGGATGAGTGTTTTGATATTCATGAATGTACATGAAGGTAAATAAATCAAAGTAAAATAATTTGGGCTAGTCTTTAATGGTTAAGGCAGCTGGTGAATTGGTGTATGATTGGGCGGGGCTAAACCTTTGTATGCTAAATGTAGAGCTATATTTAAATGTGCTGATTTAGACTTCATTTGAACATAGGCTGATTGTATAGATTAGTTTCCATCTATGGGCCATATGAACAGACATTTGAAACAATTTTTAAACACTTTAAGCCTTTTCGGAAAAAAAAAGATTTAAAATATTGATGTAATACCTTTAACATACTGATAGGAATCACAATCACAGTATGTAGCAGCATGACCAAAATAATATTTTAACCATATCCTATTGATTACATATAGTTTGAGAGCGACTTTTACATAAAACCTCTTCCCATTGATGCATACAGTAACAGCACAGAATGATACATCAGGGCTTCTTTTAAATAGATAACTATTCAAATCAGTTGCAATAGTTTGCCTCATAAAATTTTATGCCTGCTTGATTTCAAGCCTGTAGATCTACCAGAAAAAAACTAGTATCTCAGTCTCATGAACTGTGTGACACATAGTAAGCTTGTAATACAGTGTCGCTTCTTTGTCCACCTGTTAAAGGGGACATATTATGCAAAACTCTTTAGTTATGGTCTTTGGGCTATACAGAACATGTTCATGAAATTCTTTGCACAAAATCACTCTCACATAAAGAGATATCACCAGCTTTATTACTGACAGTTTCAGTCCCTTTCAAAATGAGCCGTTTAAGGGCTCTGTCACTTTTATGCAAATAGGCTGTTGCTGGCCCTGCCCCCACCATCCCATGCTTACACTGCATGTTGAAATTTTACATTAGAATCCATGTCCTTAACACCAGTGAAAGTGTTTTCTTTCTTCTTTCTTTTTTTCTTTCTTTCTTTCTTTCTTTCAATCCCTCCCTTCAATCTGTGACTCTAGCCTGTATGATGAAAAGAATGAAGACAGGAACGAAGGGAGAAAGAAAAAAGTGAGAGATACACTAAATGAACAAAAGTATTTGGACACATATCACATGTGAAAATGGCAGAAAAAAGAGGTGTTATCCAGCCCTATATGTTCGGACCCAGAGCAAGCTGAACACAACTCTTCATGTGTAGGGATGCGTATCTTTAACGTTTGACGGTATTACTACTTCTATTGATATTCTTGTGTGCGAGTCTCTTTATGTGAGAGTGATTTTGTGCAAATAACATGTTTTATATAGCCCATAGGCCTATTAAGGTTTTTTAAATGTGAGTTTTGCATAATATGTCCCCTTTAACATTGGCATTTGAAATTACAAGCAAGATGCTCTGAGCTGCCCATGACATAAAGAAATATCCTTACTTTGTATTTGTGTAAATATTCTATATATTCTATTAACTACAGTCAACATTTACCAGCCTGCCATCTTCAGTTACCTCATACACCTCTTAGCTTTCCCCAGTTACTAAGTTATTCAATTGTGTTGTTTAGAATGACAGTTGTGTATGAGCTGTCAGATGTTTGCAAATATTCCATGGCATAACAGTAAACCATTTTTATTCATTATCCTCACATCTGTCTTTATTGAGGTATTTTCTTAATTATTTGAATTACATACAGAACACATTATCATTGATACTAATACTACAAAAAAATTATTACACTATCATTATATTAAAATAATGAGCAAAACAAACGTAAATCTGAACTGAAACTCTTATTCTTGTTAATAATGTTTTTTTAAATACTAACATATAAAGCATTTAAGTATGACAAAAAATTACTCTGTGTGTTAACTGCTGTACACATTTTTTTGCCCCCCTTCCTTTTGTTTTGGCATCTTCCTCATCATTGATCACTCTCATCTGTACCTCACCTCGCTGCCCTGCTTAATTCCAGTTCAACCCAGAATCTGCCTGGCTTGTTTTGTCTCTGTCTTCATTTCTGTCTCTATCTTTGTCTCTGTTTCTATCCACGATGTGGTCAAACCAAGTATGCCTGCCTCCGTTTTCTCATACCTAGAGGACCACTGTTCCTGACCTCAGCACGCTATCCCATTCGTTGTATATTTTACCCAACATTTGCCATCTGATTTCGGCTCACACCTCTGATTAGTGAGGTTGTTGTTTTTCTGAACTGTACTTATGAGCCTGAACAGTTATACGTGTTCCTTTGTCTGAGTTTTCCAGCTATTGTTTAAAAATACAACATTATTGATCTACTCTTGTAAGTGTGTCAGCTTGCATGTACAATCCACAACATGACAATAGCTTCCTGATGCACATACCTGTTAGTCATATTTGCACTCCCTGTTTTACACAATCACAGTAATCCAGGCCTGCCTTGACAATTTCCCAACTATAGGGTATTTTTTATTATTATTATGATCACAATATGTACAATATTTACAATCAAAGTTCTAGGATTCCATCCAATGTCAAATAGTCAAAGTACATTTATATCCCACCTAAACTGATATCACCAGACTATTTTAAGCAGCAGGCTATAGATTCACAGCAGTGGTGACACAAAACAACACCACCAATAACCTAACCAAGCAAGCTGATGAAATGAAAGCATGGGCGAGCTGGGTGTGTGTTTGTGTCATATGGCGGGTGGAGGCAGGCGCAGGGGGGCTTCTCTGTGGTGTGATCAGAGGGAGGGTTTGTCAATGCTGATGTCCTGTCAGGGTGTAATTAAGAGCGCAGAGGAGAGCGGTGGCGGCAGCGCATCTCTCTGGAGCTCTGCAGCGCAGCAAATCCCGTTAGCTGTGAATAAACCCATTGGGGGTGGCACAGGTAAGCCAGACGCAATGCGATTACATGGCAAGAGCGATGCCTGAAAAGCCGAATCGCCAACACAAACCCCCTCTCCTCCCCTGTGTTAGGAGCACAGAAGAGCACTGAGCAAAATCCGGTTTGCTGCCTCTCACCTAAGGCATAACCGCAACATCTAGCGGACAAACAGGACGTTGTGGGACATTTTGGATGTCTTGGTAATGCAAAGTTGACCCTTTATCAAACCCAGATATTTCTTTAGCTAAAATCTCCCTCTAATACAGAGGCTGTTAATACAGAGGATAGGGCTTTACACAGCAGATGCTTTTTGTTATTAAACAAATCTGTGATAATCTGTATAAATATTATTAATGATCTGAATTCTTTATCTGAACTTTTCGGTGTGGTTCAAAGATGACAACATTGAATCCAACAACAGAAAAAGCAGGTTAATTCTGTTTTTTCGTGATGCAAAACCTGGAAACACACTAAGAGCACAAGTTCTACCTGCGGATCCATTTCACTGTGCCCAATATGGGGAGGTATGCAAACCCGACGATGCCAGATTTTAACAAGTGGACAAAGATAAAGCCTCTGACAATTACATATTAGCTCTGGCAGGGTTAAAATAAATACATGTGCTAATGAATCTATATATCATAAATAACATAGACTCAAGGACAATGGAAGAGCTACTTCAGAATTGGAAGAAAAAGCAAAAGGCAGCTCTGAATAATACTGAATAATAGAAAGAGAAGAAAGAAGGACGAGGAAAAAGTTTTAAACATTTCTAGAGCTGTAACTGAACACAACCAACATCTGAGCACGGGTGTTGTGCGACACCGCTTTATTCACAGCACTCCATGCACTTGTTTGGAAGATAATGTCATTTTTGAGGTTCTGCAGTCTTTTCAGTTGATAAAGCAAAGATAATGTCTCTTACACTGTTAAATGTATAAAAACAATGCCTGAAATGTGATGCTATTTTGAATAATAACCAAACTGTCATGAGCAAAAGGGTACCAGCAATTCACTTCATGAATTCAGGGCTTCGCCTGGCTAGCATCTGAAAAATATAAAACTACTTGTTCTAGCAGGATAGCGGCTGCTCTGTGAACTTTGAATGCTTATTAGTTTAAGAGTTATGTCAATTAAAAGCAACTGTCTGCCAAATGTACATTTTTCCCCATAAAAAATATCAGCAGATATTACTGTTTTTTTATTATATCTCTCCTCCTAGCTCCATCTTCACTCTCTTTCTCGCCGTTGCATCTTTCTCTCCACCCTCTCTCACCATTACATCCTCTCTTTTTCTCTCTCTCTCTTATCTCCTCTTTCTTAATTTTTCTCTCTTTCTCTCTCTAAACCAACTCCCTACCTCTAATCATGGAAGTCAATCAAAAACAGGAGGAAAAAAAAGTCCCTGACAGCAAAAGGTACGCTGGTAATACTCTGTGTGTTTCTGCGTCTCTCTCTGTCCATCCTCTCACTGTGTCCCTGCAGCACCTGCTGTGTGCGGCCCGGTGAGGTGGAACGGCTCAGTATTAGCTGTGAAATTAGCAGCACTGGCTCGTTAAAGAGCTGGCACGCTCCACACCAGGACAGACACTGTTAATGGCATAAAAGCCTCCATCACCTGGGAGCCACACAATTACTTGAGCCAAGACTTGCGCTTACCACATCTCCTCCAGTAACACACACACACGCGCACACACACACACACAAACACACACACACACACACACACACACACACACACACACACACACACACACACACACACCCCAAATCTTTCAGACAGCTCACTTCTCTCCCCTTGGCCTCTGGCCAAACCAGGAGAGACAGAGAATGAGATCTCTCTTTTTTCTCTCTCCCTCTCTCTCGCCCCCCCATGTTGCTCTAAATCACACCTCCACTGTCAGCCACGTCAGAGCGCAACAGAATCGGGGCTGCCGTGCGCTACAGACTCCAATGAAAAGAGTGTTAATTATACGTTTAATAAGTAAAAAGATTTTTGACTCACGGATGCTGTTGTGACACAGATGGCACTGTATAATCATGGCATGAAAAGGCCTCTTTGTTCACTGAATTAAGTCAACTTTCTGCTCTTTTCAAGTAGAAATTTTGATTGGCAACATTTTTATTTGTCAAGCAGACAGGCTTAATTAAAAGGGAAATTTAAAGCGCTTCTCAACAGTGACATGTGACAGTGCTGGTTAAATAAGTTTTGTGTTTGGGAAATCAGAGAGGCTTGTTCTACTGCCACTGATATCCTACATCACAGACAAGAGCCAAACCACTACAAGGCTGCAAAGACTGTCAGAGCTTTCAACCCATCATCTAAACTGCAAAATTCAAGCTATCAAAAAAAACCACTCTGTGTATTGTTTGTTAATTGTTTAAATATATAGAATAGAATAGATGTTATCACAGTCGGTATCACAGCTGCTTTTTGATCACTGAAGACCTTTGCAATGTGATGGAATCTTGAATGCTTTACTGTTTTTACACAACAGTACTGCAAATAAAGAGTGTTCTTTAAAGAAAACCAACAATTAGGTGTAGGTTTTGTTGCGATAACTAATGAGGTCTGTGCATAGTCCAAGAACATTAAAGCTGCTGTTTGGTTTGCCTTCAATATTTTGAATAGAGGCATAAAACTGCCAAAACATCATGTTCAGCTCAACATTTTCAATGTTTGCAAAAGCAGCCTGAGTACCATTTGTTCCGGCAAGACTTTAAGCATTTTATAGTCTATACTGTTTGCTCATTTGCTGGCTCAAATTTTGATGGAGACCTGCTGTCACACTCTTCTTTAAAATCTGACTAAATGAGCTTCAGCTAAATGTTATCTTCTAATATATTCTGTTTTATTTGTGATAAGCAGAATATTACCAAGACTTAGCAACCACGTGAAGCATGCCATAACTAAGCAGCCACTTGGCAGAATGAACGGTCAATCTGAATAGGAGGTCAGATTGAACCACTTTATGAATGGCACAATTGTGTTTGTCTTTCTGAATAAATATTGTCTTTCTTTTTTTATTTTAAAAACTAAAATCAAATTGAAATGTATTGTAATACAATTTGTTATCTCACAATGCACTAAATAAACTAGATTATGACAAGGTGAGACATTTACACCTTTCCAGTTCATAAACACACAAACACACATCCTACAATTCTACAGCCATAGGCAGAAAACAAACAGCATGGTCGCGGTCAGTGGGTGCCAATAAGGCCATCAGTAATGGCCAGTGAAAAGTGTGTTGGGAGGCAAACCCATGCAGGCCTGCCACTCTAATTGCCCTGCAAGGCTTCTGGAAGTGTACAGGCTTGAACACTGCCCTTCCTATCCTCACACCGGACCCTCCGCACCTGCCTGCTGAGCCAGGGGAGCGCAGACCAGCCCCCCCCGCACCACTCAGCTGCGTCCTGATCAAAGTACTGCACAATGGACTCCACACCGGATCAGCCACACAACAACCTGTACAAGATTTACACCCTCAATAATAAATGAGAGAAACATTTGGAAGTAATTGGCTGTGCAGAGGCACGCGTCTCTCCACCAGGGGAGCTTGTTTGTACAAAGCAACAGAAGCTAAATAATTGATGCTCAATGCAGAGCTTCCCTCAGATTGCCTTGATTTGGAACATGCACGACTTCAACTGTTGTGTTGATGCCACTGATGATAATCATTGTTTAGGAAAACAAAAAAGTGGAAGAGTGAGATTGCGGTGGGAAGAGGGCAAGGAAGAGTGAGAGAGCGAGAGAAAGAAGAGAGATAGAGAAAGAGAGAGAGAATCTTTCATCGCAGCTTTTCAGCCGAAGCGGAGATGACCTGACTACTGATTCATGAAGGTCTCTGCTCCACAACAACAATAATCATGAAAAATGTACCCTGGACAACTTGCCACTGAAGTTGCCTTCTTTGATGGCTGTTCTTTTTCCAGATTAGGCCCTGCCTCTGATGTTCCATATGTCTATAAAATTGCTCCCACCTGTATTTTTCTCCCTATTTAGGTGGTGTTCATGGTAAGTTTGCAGAGAAGCTGTGTGTAAGAATCAACCCTGAAACTGAGGATCAGAGTACGCGAGAGAAGAAAACAGCCAACTCAGTTATTTTCTGCTGACCGAGGAACATTTTACACAAGCTAACACTTTTCAATTTACCATCTTCACACATTGTTCTTTATTTATCTGAGTGGCATGTACACCTCCTGTGTGTGTTTGTTTACCAGTGTTCTGTGTTATTTATGAGGTTTCTTGCATGTGCAATTTGTATAATGTATCCATAAACCACCAGGGCAGACGGTGCACAGGCTGCTTTGAGACTGATAAAAGAGTAGGGACAGGAATGGCAGTTATCTGAACTCTAATCAGAATTCATATTGTTAACACACTGCCAGCACTTCCAGGGACCCTACAATATCACCCATATTATTATCATATTGCTGCCATAAAGGATATTGCTTGCTATGGAGAGCGCTGCTCTGTAGGAATGTGGCATTATTGCTTTTCTGACCAGGCCCATATCACTGTGATGGACAGCCATCAAACAGAAAAGTCCCCGCTAGAGGACAGTATCATTTACTCAGATGGATCTTTCAGCACCTCTGTGAGGAGCTAGGACAGAAAGAAAAATGAAAAAAGTTTTGAAATAAATTGTAGACCCAAAATGTTTCTAAAAATAACAATGTTAGCTCTGCAACACAGGTGGTACCTCACATTGGAGAAAGGTGAAAAACATTTGAGAATGTAATATATTATTAGCATTGCTGATAATCCAGATGCATGAAAAATGAAATGGACTATAATTATGCACAGGTGCATTTCTTATCTGGGTGTATTTGGCTGCACGCGCTGGCTGTGGAGTGAAGCCATGCTAAGGTGGATCAGTAATGTTCTGGAATTATACACAGAGCTTGTTTGTCTCTGAGCCTTCATGCAGAGGAAGCAGCTTTGTGAAGCTCTAGTGAGAAGTTCTACATGAAAGGCCATTATTAATATATCATTAAGGTAGTATGTATACTTTGAACATTCGTTGTAAGGTGGTAGGTAAACTTTACATTTTTCAAAGCTTGTTGTATTGAAAACGCAATAACCAAGGCAACCTATCCATTCAAATGGAAGTTATAAGAAGTGTTTCAGCCTAGACTGCTTTATGAGTGAGGCACGATGCAGGACAGCCAATCCAAAACAGATATAATTCACATGTCAGTCTACAAGGCATAGTAAAAAATCAGCTTCTTTAATTATACAGATTAAAGAGAGACTTGAAAATGAATGATGATTGTTATGATGATTGTTACATAAGATTTCAAAAACCCTCACATGTGAAAAAGTAAAATACAAGACTGATGACGATAGCTGCTTTAGACAGCACTGGGAATGACTACACTGAATGACACTGTTTACATATCAAATATACAATTGTTGTAGAACTAGTAAAAATGATTGCAAATTCTCTTTGATGCTTAGGCTTATGGTGAGAAGATTCACAGAGGTGGCACATGCAGTGAAGTCCAGTGCAGTGTGTGGTGTAGTAAAGAAGGTCCAAAGCTGGTCAGACAGCCTGACTGAATATTTAGTCCATGAACAGACCTCTCCCATCTGTCCTGTGGAACTTGGTAATGTGTGAGACAGGTGGCCTGCTGAAGGTTTAAAACCTTAGGGCCTTGAAGTGATTAAGAAGTCAAATTAAACTGTAAACATGATTTCAACATTAAGGTGGTCTTGGTGCACATAAGAATGAGCTCTCTGGATGCACTGGAATAACTGGAAGGAGAAATGGCTAGCCTTGAATTGACTCAGCGTCTGTGCAGTGCAGATGAGGACATCATGGCCAGCTGAACTGCTAATCACTCTGGCTAAATTACATACAGTGCTGCTTTATGTTTCTTGCTTGACTTATCTGAAATGACTTGGTTACTGTCCAGGTTAGATTGTCCAAAGCTTATGACTGAGATTGACTGTGGAAAAGGGGCATGTGGACGCAACACACAGCTTCTTTTCAGAAGTCACCTGAAATCGGTCTATTCATCTAAAGCTGTGCACAATGAGGGTCTTTACAAAACTAATACCGCTAATGGTTCTCGACTATTGAGACAGGAGCCAGCCACATTGGACAAAATGATGTGAAAGGCTGGCAGAGGAAATTGCCTGAAATCTTCCAAGATGGCGAGAAAGTGGGAGATAGCGAACGTGCGAGGACGGAGGGGAAGGCGTAGCCCCCGTAAACGTAGCGTATCTCCCAGCAGCCTACAATGACAGGGTTCAGCCTGCACCCAAAGCAATCTAAGAGAAGCTTTCACAGTGTAATCTTTCCGCCAGATTCGACTCCTGCCTTTTATTTCCTACAGGCCCATTCCTTCAGCACTCCCCTCACAAAACAGTGCCAGAATACAGCACACACAGATAAAACGGTATACTAAATGCGGTGATCGGCAGATTGCTGGAACCACACAGCTCTGTGGGTTGGCCTTTGGTAAGCAACATATTAGTTATGTCTATTGGGTAACTCGATAGAATGGGACAACAGGTAGTTTCATTGAGATGAAACGCAAATCAAATATTTTGCAGCTATGAAATAGAAAATAGATATCTTTTGTGTACCTGCTAACCAGAGTGAGAGGATTCCCAATAGCAAAATATACAAGCTTTGCTATAGGTCAGGCCCATCATTTCTTGAAATAAAACCATTTCTTTAAAAGAATAAGCTGTGGTCATTTCAGACTACTGGTTAATCTCCATTTATCTGAAGCCTGTGAAATCTGACTTTACTGCAGTCACTCGCCGTGATGTTCCATTCACAATGAAAGCATGATTAATCCCTGTATCTACGCCGATGGGCCTCGCTAATGGACACGGCCATTAGAGGAGCTCTGAGTAGTCGGACAAGGTAACTCATTTGCTGGACAAAATAAGAGGTTTGATTTTGATTCCCTTTACAATGATGACACATTTGGATTTCTCCAAAGTTGCATTCCGACTTTAATCATCATAACAAGATGATTTCTAACTTTTAATTAGAGCTGAGAGCCCATGTACTGTGGGCCTCTTAGAAGGCTGGGTAATGTCCTCAGTCTCAAGTACGTTAGATTGCTTAGTGTAGCCCCAGGATGGATTCCGGTGTGTGATTAGAGAGGAGACACTTTCATACATCAAATAACATGGACGTCTACAGATGGAGCTGGACCAGGGCAACTTTTTAAAGTTAGTCAGTGGAACTTTATAGGGTGCAAATTAATTATGACAGAAAATGAAAATGATGTTTAAGCCTGTGTTGAGCTAGTCTAACAATTCAAAGTCCTTCAATCTAAAAGCTCCAAAAAGATATATATGTATGATTGTTTGTGAAGGATCGAACAGCTTTCCTTTAAAAAAAGGAGAGGCCCATTTTGTCAACACTATTCCAGGCTCAATTCGCCTAACATCACTCCCCTTTTCTGATAGCAGACCTCCTGTTTACACAGCAATTTAGTTAATAAGACTGACAGATAATTATATCAACCTGAATAGTCAAGCAAAAGCAAACAGCTAATGCGTGGAAAATAACGTTTTGACATAGCTGACTTCATTCAACATCTCATATACATCAAGTCAGGCTGTCAAGCACAGAACAATTTACCATTTCTTGTCTTTAGCTGAAAGTGAAGTAACATTACATGCCTGTTCTATGGACTGTGTTTGTGTACACACATCTTGCTGTATAGGCAGTTTGTGTATGGTAAGCCACTTATGTCACCATCCAAAATCGAAAACATAAACAAACAAAAATGTAAAACAAATTGCACTACATGTGTGGGAATTACGCCCTGCTTAAAAAGACGGCAAGTTGCAGACCCTCCTCTTAACTTTGTATATTACGGGAGGAAATAACATTTCCATTATGCTTGTATTCGCTTTACATCACGTGAAATCATTTACAAGCTATAAATAAAATATATGTAATAGGAATAAATAAAGTTACATGAAGATAATACATAGATTATTAATAGGTCTGTTATAACAAAGCATTGTTATAACCTATGGTATAAATAATACATGTACTGGCTCTTACAAGTTTACCCACTCACATACCCCCTCCCCCAAACACACAAGCCTGGTATTAAAATGATAGGAAATAACAGCCAACAAAATATTTTTACTTTAGCTTACATCGAAAAACATGAATCCCCATTCTAAAGTCACCATTTTGGAGATACAAGCTTTTGGTCTTACTGTGCAGATATGTATATGGCCACAGCTGATGAATAATACTTAATGTGGTTTACCTTTGGCCTCAACAGGTGCTTAATTCTTGGTCAAATGCAGTTATTGAGTAATAACACTACAAGTTCTGCTGCTTTGGGCCAGCCTTGATAATGAGAGCCTATCAGCGTAGCGAGAACCAGACACCAAAGCCTTCACGCTGCAGGCCACGGTGGCTGAGGTGTCCTCAGGCTTTAATAAGCGTAGCTTGCTGTGGACGTTGCTAAGCCAAGGCGCTTTGGCTCCGTGCATAATAGCGGAGGAGACTGCTCTCGCAGCTCGAGAGGCCATTACCTGAGCCAGCGTGCTTCTCCAAGCAGAGCACTGCTAGCCTCCATGTTTATTCATGACAGAAGCAGCGAGACCTGCAAGGTGACTACCTGTCAGGAGCTGGCAGCCTCACCCAACACACTCTTCATGATTCCATCTGATAGATGAGAGGGGCTGGCTGCTGCACGTACAAGTGTGTGTGTGTGGAAACAGAGAGGGAGAGGAGCGATCTGGGGCTAATTCACAGATATTATGGAGAACATGCTGTAATGTGTGAGCATAGTGTTCATGGCGAGGAGTACCAGGTTCACTCTTACAGGTTTCAGGACTGATCGGAGAACCTGCGGTTTCCAGCATTGTGTAAGCTTGGTGTTGAAATAACGGTTAAATACATTCCACTGTTTATCTGGACATTCAAAGAACTGGAAGAAACTGATTAAGAGTTTTTAATAGTGATACACTGTTCCAACTAACATCTTCATATTCCAGTCATGACGCAAAAAAACAAAACAACCAAACAACAAAAAAACAAATTAAAAAAAGAAATATATATATAAATATATATTTTTTTAACCTAAATTACGTTGGACAAAAAACTATTTCCTAAAATTGTAATAGCTACTGCTGATTGAAAGCATGTGCGTACCATCTACAGGGACAGTCCACTTCTACAGTTATTCTGTGGACACCGTGTTTAAGTAAGCGAGGACAATGTTATTTGAGATGGATAAGAACACATGGCCAAATGACAAACAACCAGTAAGAATTTACTGTACCTTTTATTATTTTCTTTGCAATGTAATTATAGATTATTTTTACATCTTAATTTTTTCAACCATCATACAGACATGCTGTTTTATTTTGCCAAGTTGCTCTTTATACGTTCTTGGCTCAAATCAATCTACCAGATCAGTATTGGTAAATGTGAATTGTAAAGGGCTCACAGCAACTTTGTATGTTCTGTGTTGTTTACACAAATCTGCGTATCTGCAGTGGTCAAGTAAAACATGGCACAACGTTCCTGGAGAACTGCATTTTGTTCCTCACTCAAAAAAGTCTGTGATGAGAAAGAATGGCAAAGTTTGACTTGACAAGTAGGGCAAATATGACTCTGAAAGAAGCACTTCCTGAGCAAAAGTACACAATCTCATGGTAAATACTGATGGAAAAAAGGTCTGAAGTAATGCGCTCTGTAAATAAGAATGCTATAACCGATAGCATACAGAGCTGCCACGACTTAATCACAATGAACAACAGACAGACCTGAAATGCAGCGCATTCCTCCAGGTGATAGAGTCCCAGCCAACAGCACGGTCAAACCCACCCAGCTCTGACGACTCGCTGCCTTTTTAATCTTATCTTGTTAATATTTTAGAAAAAGCTTACAGGCATATGAATCAATTAATTATGGCTGCTATGCAGCTCATGAATAGTGCACATGGACTGTGCCAAATACACATGTCAATCACAGCACCGCAACAGCTGGGTAATTACTGTCGTCCACATCTAAAGACGGCTGCAATGCCACACTCAAAGAATGTTGTTGCTCCAGGCTTACGAATTACAGATTACATGGACCTGGATGAACTTAATTTGACTTTGATCTTAATTTTTCAAAACGTTAAATTAAAAGTTTTCCCAGGTTCCCTAGTCCTGGACAGAGAAATTAATAATATACAGTAATGTGTGTCTGGAACATGGAAGGACAAATAGTTTAACTTCTATTAATTGATTTTTGTGGGCTAGTGGGCACATCCCGTGTGCAGTAGGAATGGGTATATGCGTTATTAAAGAATTGGCATGCTCATTTAAGAATTCATGCTCGTTTAAGACTCACAACACAGCAAAAAGTCTCTATTGCATTTACAATAAAGTCACCTATATCATGTGAGAAAGCAACTCCCCTTATGAAGTTCTCTGAATCAGTGCAGCAGGAAGGTCTGAAATGCTAGTCTGTGTGTATTTTTGGTGTGTTTCTATTTACTGTTAAGGCTCAGAGGGGAAGACTATGCACAGCAGGTCTAGAGACTCTGCTCATGGTGATAACTGCTCACTCTGTTTCTCTTGCTGTCTCTCTCTTTTTCCCCGTCTGCTGTTTTCTTTCTAGCTAACTACATATTCCCCCATCTCATACTGAATATGCACTGTGGAGCCAATTGATTTATGCATCATGTGCTACAGAAAGGGAGCCAAACAAACTAGAATTTGTGTATGACTAAATATCTCTGTTGAATAAAAAAGAGGCAAAAATAAATAAAGCAAGCACGTTACAAGACGTATAATTTTTTGGCTCAATGCTGCCGTTATTTAATATGTGGAATTAAAGAAGTGTGAATGTGCTTCCTAACATTAATTGACAGTCAAACCCAGCAGTATCAACCAAGCAAGTCAGCCTGCAAGGCAGCGCTGTTAGCAGTGCGATGCTGCAGTCTGCCAGACGGAGGGTTTAGCGATTGAGAGATCGCAGGCGCTCCGGCGTCTGTTCTCGGTGTCACTGGGCCGTGATATTGAGAAGGCGAGGGGTGGGAGATGGCGGCAAGGGGGAGGGCGAGGGTGGGATCAAAACCCCTCTACCACTGCCCGCACAACGCCTGCATCAATGAGCAACCTACACTTCAAAAGCTGTCACCAGCGTCCCAAGGCTGGCGGGTAAAAGCTGAGGGGGTGGGGTGGGGTGGGGTTGTAGGCCTGTCCCATAGACAGGGGGCAGACGGGGTCAGGATGGGAGAGCTAAGCCCTGCTGTTCCAGCTCGCACATCCATCCCCACAGCAGCAAGACCCCTACCCCCAACACCTCACCCACCACCACCCATCCTCTGCTCTCCAGGAAATCTATACCATTCATAATTTAAACACGCACAGACAAAAGAAACAGGTAGATAAAAAAAAAAGAAATCAGTTAAATAATTGAATGCTAGGCACCTTTACTAAAAAAAGAGAAAAAAAAACAGAACAGAATTCATATAGCTCACCATTCTGGGAGAGAGAAAAAGTAGGTCAGAAAAAGAGAAAACATCAAAGAGAGAAACTTGCAACAAAGTCATATATACCAAGAGTAAGTTCATACAATGTTCAAAACATATCACTCAGAACACGTACACATCATTCCCACCCCCTCAGAAAAAGAAAAAAGAAACAGAGGGAAAAAAATCTAATCTAAGACAGACATAGACACTCTACGCAAAATTCACTGCTAGGTGAGATGAAATCTAACAGGGCTAGTCATCATAATATAGTCATCACAAATCAATACAAACGCACTTAA